>AP028277.1:17217648-17762648 GCA_030269945.2 Trilocha varians
CTGATGATGGAGTCGGAAGGTGGTCATAGGAACTCTTGTACTAAATAAGATAGACCCGTCGTGTTTGGGCTCGTTTTACTTGTATTAGCTAGCACTCTACTGCTACATGATATCCTGGATCTTAAGTTTGTATTAAAAAGCTTACGTTTAGAAATAATTTATAAGATTTATTTCAAACTAGATGACCCGCGCAACTTCGTCTGCGTTACAAAGGGGTTCAAAAATTGTAGCCTATATAGGCACGCGCCGCCCGGCGCAAACAACTACGACCCTGCATTTTAAATTTGTAATATCTTCGGTAATATTCACTTAAATTACATGCTGTAAAAAGCATATTGATCTATAATAAATGCACAATTTATTTAAGGTACTTAATTGGATAAGGATTAATGCTGTATTGTTTAAAATCACTTCGTAAATAACCATTTTTTAGTAAAGAATAAAAATGGTTATGCTGGGTTATCCCTAAGAGATAGACATACACCATCGCGGACTTTTTTGTTGAACTTTTTAAGGTGAACAATACTGTAGTACATTATTTTGGTCTATCTCGTAGGGTTCAGCCAGCGTTTGCAATATAAGCGCAAAAAAACGTGCTTATTTACGACATCACATTAGAAACCTTTAAATTTATCAGTGTTTCTCTACTATATTATGCATTTATTATACATACAAACCTTCCTTAAGAATCACTCTATCTATTAAAAAAACCCGCATCAAAATCCGTTGCGTAGTTTTAAAGATCTAAGCATACATACAGACATACAGCGAAAGCGACTTTGTTTTATACTATGTATTGATGAAAATGCTGGTTACAGTAGTTAAACTTTTATAATAAAAAACACTTTTTCAACATTTCAAAACTACTGAGACAGTAAACACACTTTTTATGACGGAAATAAATTCTGTTCAATTATTATTATTTTCGAAAAAATTTCATATTTTAAGCATAACCACTCAACTGGGAACGTCACTATTCGCTAGATGGCGAAACTGGGGACTTCGTTCGGAATCAATACCGTGTTTGAGCCACTTTTTAAAAAGGTTTTTGTAAAATCTTTATTATTAAATGACGCTGTATTACATTTTCAGTGAAAACATATTTTCTCTGTAAAATATGACCCGATTAAAAAATGTAAACAAAACAAGTTTTAGAACTGTGCTCAATTTTGGTCTCCTGCCACAGACTTGGCAAAAGTAAACAAACAAACTACTTTAGTTGCCGATCCCAGTTGAGTGGTTATCTGAAATCTAATAATTTACTAGACAAATTAGAGACGAGTTAATTTAGTATAGTTTTTACCTGCATCCGTATTATTCTCAGTGCTAGTAGTGGTTTGACTTAAATAGTTTTTGAGCGGAGAATCGGCCGGTAGGTTTTCAATGTTCATAAACCTGAAAATAAAATATTAAATTAATATTTATATTTTTAAAACATTAATAATATCAATTTAATTGTTTTTCGTTGCATTCTTCAGAATGTTTTATGGTCAATCTGCATTTTATTGGGACACAATTGGCTTTGGTCTAATGGTACCATTAATGACCTACAGGGTGGATCTGTAACTTTGGACAATGTCGTGGGGTGAATGACCTGTCGAAATACAACATAGCACCATTTTTATTTTTTGGATCGGTTAAACTTTTTCTGACATTGTATGGAAAACATACGACTATCGTTACGGACTTCCATACTATGATGAATTTTTTTTTATCCAATGCCGTATAAATAAAAGTTATTCTAAGTTTTATTTCAACACTCATTCACCCCACGTTAAATTGTCCAAAATTACAGATCCACCCTGTATAGTTAATTAAATGAATCTTAAAGTGTAATATTAGTGTCTGGCTGGATTGAGTAAAATTTGAGCTGATTACTTACTTGAAGGGTGAATGTCCTAAATTTTAAAACAGATGTCTTTAATTACCTTACTTTTTCAACAGCAGGGTGATTCTCATATTACAATTTTAACAGGATTTCGCCTGAAATTACCTATTTACTTAGGATGTTGTTCTAAATACTTACTTAAAGGGTGATTCTACAATCTCGACGTCGGCCGCGACCAGCCCGCCGTGCGTGTCTTGTTGCATGTTGTTGAGCTGCGACTTCAGTACTTGTCGCAGATGTATGAGCTGCTTGCTGGGCTGACTGGAGCTTGAAGAATTGCTCTGTATCGATTCGTTGAAAGGATCCGACCAGGTTTGCTGAAATTGAGAATTGTAGTGTAGATTAATCTGTGGTAAGTGGTAGTTTAAGGCCAGAACCCAACACGGGGTTACAAGGGGCGGCGCGACGCGTTACGCACTACGACATTCTTTAACATCGTCCCTCAATTATACACTTACAAAAGGCAACTACACACTAAAATGACACTTGTTTATAGATACATTTTTCTATACTAATCAATACATAGTATAAAATAAAGTCGCTTTCGCTGTATGTCTGTATGTATGCTTAGATCTTTAAAACTACGCAACGGATTTTGATGCGGTTTTTTTTAATAGATAGAGTGATTCTTAAGGAAGGTTTGTATGTATAATAAATGCATAATATAGTAGAGAAACACTGATAAATTTTAAGGTTTCTAATGTGATGTCGTAAATAAGCACGTTTTTTTGCGCTTATATTGCAAACGCTGGCTGAACCCTACGAGATAGACCAAAATAATGTACTACAGTATTGTTCACCTTAAAAAGTTCAACAAAAAAGTCCGCGATGGTGTATGTCTATCTCTTAGGGATAACCCAGCATAACCATTTTTATTCTTTACTAAAAAATGGTTATTTACGAAGTGATTTTAAACAATACAGTATTAATCCTTATCCAATTAAGTACCTTAAATAAATTGTGCATTTATTATAGATCAATATGCTTTTTACAGCATGTAATTTAAGTGAATATTACCGAAGATATTACAAATTTAAAATGCAGGGTCGTAGTTGTTTGCGCCGGGCGGCGCGTGCCTATATAGGCTACAATTTTTGAACCCCTTTGTAACGCAGACGAAGTTGCGCGGGTCATCTAGTATTATATACAGAGAAAAGTTTGATTTTTTGTTTGTTTGTTTTGCATAGGCTCCGAAACAACTTCACCAATTTCAAAAATTCTTCCACACTTGGTAAGCTACACTATTTCCAGTGAACATAGGCTATATTAAATTTTGAACAAAATTCGAGATCCGTAATAAAACTCCAATAATGTATACCAAGTATTGAAAAAAATACAAAAAAGCCTTTTTTAAAACCCCTATTTGACGCAGACGAAGTTGCGAGGATTAGCTATATTTACCTCATTATAAGTAACTTGAACTCTCTCTTCCTTTTGACTGATATCTAAATACGCAGATTGCGAGGGTTGATTCTCGTTGTAACGCGACTTCGTCTTGTTTCGCCTTTTATCGAAGGAGTCGAGATAGTCTCTATCGTATTTCCTTCTCATTGTAGAGTTCCAGTGGTTCTTGATTGCGTTGTCTGTTCTGTAATGTTAAGAGAAACTTTAAATACAAGGTTTTAAGATTCTGGATATGTAGTAAAGTGCTTTTTTTTCTTTCTTTTTTTCAGTTGGAGGAAATCACTGGTATATGTGGGAGTTGAACCGCACTAAAACCTCCAACAGCTCACTTTATGCTCAGTTATGAGGGATGGCGCGACACATTACGCCCACGGCACTCTTTCCCGTCGCGCCGCCCCGTGCTAGCTAAGTTAATACAAGTAAAACGAGCCCAAACACGACGGATCTATCTTATTTAGTATTAGTACAAGAGTTCTTATTGGCTTTCGACTCCATCATCAAATGAGCTGCAGTTTATTATATCATTGCGTTGTCAAATTTATCTTGCAAGATTTCACCCGAACTTACATAGTTCTTTCATTCATAGTTCATAGTTTACCCATTTTGCAAGTTTATATAAAGCTTGTAAAATGGGTAAACTTGTATGGGTTTTTTTGGCCAAAATTGGCGTTTGTCTAGTAGTGCCGTTTGACACCGACAAGTGGTCATTAGGCACTATAATCTACAAACAGCAAATTTGTCATACATTAACAAAATCACCCTGTATATCTTACCTTCCAGGCAACAGTTTAGCTATCTTGGCCCACTGGTTGCCGAGTTGTTTGTGCGCCTGGTATATGACTCGGTCTTCATGTTCAGTCCACGCTGTTTTCTTTATAGATGGATTTAAATGATTGTGCCATCTCTCTCTGAAATTATATATGTTATAAAGCCTATTCAACAATGAACATGTTTACTAATTATGAAAAATACTTTATTTAGGTAATAATGCGTAATTTAACTAAGTTGCTATTGTTGTTTTAAATTATTTTTTTTACTTGTTTACTTTTAAATCATATTATTTTAAACTTTTTAATTGTATTTAATTTTTATTTTTGATTTTTTTTTATTGTATGGTCTTTGACCGCTAATTTAAAATAGGCATGCAGTCGGCACCTATAATTGTGTTAGCATTAAGTTTATACTGGAAGTCTCTTAATATACGTGTATTGCATGTTCGGGTGTATAACATGTTGGTGCCCTTTATTAATAAATAAGTTTGACGCTATTTTTCCAATACCATTTTAAAGTCACGCTTAGGTAAACAAACGTCAGTGTCATCGTGTAAACAGAAAATTTCATGTTGTTTATCTGATCGTGACGTCATCCGGTGTGTCAAAATGGCCGATTGCAATATTTTAATTTATATATTTCAATAAGAATAGTATATACTTAAAGACTATACTTAGTGATTGAAATTGATAATTTATAACATGATACTAAGATTAGCATTTTATACATCAAATTTAAAAAAATATTTTATCATTCACGACATTATTTAGTGTGTAATTCATTTCAATTGTGGCGACAAATAATAGCGCGCGAGATCCTGACTCGCGGTTACGACATTTGCAAGAATCTTCGCATATATACGACATCTGAAATCTACTACAGCGGGCTTCGGCCTGACCACCATACACTACCTCGGCCACAACGAGATCTCCCAACGGCCTAATACCATCTATACCCACACAATTAAATATTTTTTTTTACTTTGATATCATAATATTATTTACCTGCATTGTTTTCCTATCCTTCCTTTAAGATGCCGCGCGATCAAAGTCCATTTCTTTGGTCCATATTTCGCGACTAACTCGACGACTTTTTCGTCTTCCTGTTAAACAAACAAATATAAATTAATAAAATAACATTAATAAGTGTTTTCCTACTACTATCATCTAATTAAATTCGTTGCGGGGTTGGACAAATTATCTTTCCCTCGGGTTCCTGGGCTTCACTGCTCAGAGTCATTACGATGGTCGCCGCTGTGGATCCCACATACACAGAAGTTACAGTGGTGGGAGAGAGAGGTGGGCAAATACCCGATTACTAGGTGTTACATCTACGTAGCGATAAGGGACGACTTGATCGTAAAATATACACTATTTAAGCGTAAAATGGCACAGTAAAGCAAATATAAAAAAAAACATCCTGACTTTTAATCTCAGTTGCACAGCAAATTATAGTATCGAAATTCAGTGTCACATACTTTGCAATAAATGTGATTCATTTCATTTGTAAAGATATGAATTGTTTCATTTCAAAGTTTTTAAGTATCAAGAGAACTTTATATTTTGTCAAATTTATATAAAGGTTATTAATCATATTTTCTATCATCTCCTATAATATTAAAATGAAAGCGCTCTAGTTGAGTCCGTTTGATAATGTATGAAAAGAGACAAATTTAAAAACAATTTCAATTAAATTAAAAGTGCTATTTCTATTTTCGTCTACAGTTTGCATCGTAAAACGAAGAGCTCAATAAAATAATTAACAAAATTTCCAATATTTAGTAACGCCTTAACACTACTTTATGAGGTTACGCACATCCTTCCACGAGTAGGGTTGCTATATATTCTAGAAAAAAACTTGAGAGGTGTCAAGGAATGGAACGAAGTTCCTTTCGATTAATTAGTGAGGGAATTGTAATAAAATTTTATTTTATTTAAGTTATCTAGCATTAATCATATAAAACAGAATAAGAAATTGTTTTATAAAATATTTTGATCACAGCACCATCTAGCATTAATCATAAAAAACAAAATAAGGAATTGTTTTAAAAGATTTTAATCACAGCACCATCTAGCGATAATCATCATAAACAAAAAAAAGCGTCGTGACAACTTTTTCATAAGAATTTCCGTCTAGCCCCCTTTCGATAACGCGCGATAAGGAACTTCGTCCCAAAAATGACCTAAATGTTTAACCAAATTAACCGAGTTTGATGATTCTGTTTTGAAATATTTTGTTGCAAAAAATGTCAGTAATTTGTGTTTTATTTTTGTAAAATTATACACACTTATTTTGTTATTTATCGTTTCGTAAACAAACGTCTGATATGTATTGAATGAAACAAAATTATACCTATCATCGTATATTATTTCAGGTCGTTATAGTTCAAAATTAAAGTCGAAATCAATCGACAAAAACACAAACAATTTTATCCTCATTCCACTAATAAGATAAGCGCAAAAACACATAAAGAGAACAAATTCAAAGCCAAAATTTTAACAACAATAAGACGGACATCCCTAACAGATATAACACTAACACAAAAAACTATAAAGCAATTACAATAAGTATAAAAACAAGGATCATTGAATCATCTGATCGAAGAGCGTGCGAAAATACGTTATGTTACAAGGTGAACTGGTATATTGTTGTAAAAACGAGCATTACTTGATCAGCTGTGTGGGTGGGTGTTGTGTTATGGGGCCTTTAAGCATTATACTTAGTTAAACGAATGTAGACCAATATTTTGAATGATTTGGACGCGTGTTTTAGTTTATAGTTGAAGAAATATACACCGAATTTACTCTTAAGGAACTTGGTAGCTAACTTAAGGTACAACGTAGGTAGACCAATGATCTGGTATAGGAAAGCCTTGATGCACAAGGATGATGCCGGTAAAGTTTAAGGAAACCTTTGTCCTTCTTATAGCTAATGAAACCATCATCAATAAACAATTACAAATTTAAGACAGAAGCTTCATACCACCCACGACTAACGAAAGACCGAGAGCATATTATAATTAACAATTTAATGAATAAACTTCATCGAATACGTTTTTATCATAACATTTCCGTTTTAAGCGATAACAGCATCCATAATAACATTATTGGGAAGCACACGCACACTTTTAATATAATAAACAATAGATTCATTTCTTTTAGTTTTTCTGCTCTGTGAAGTATCAACCCATTACAGCCTACTGCTGGGTTCAGATCCCCTCAATAGACAAAGCAAGTGTAGTCCACCACGCTTTACAATTTGGAGACTTATTTTAGAAGAGATTTTAATTCTTCTTTTTATTTTTAATTTTAAGTTATCTCTAATTGTATTTGTAGCTGTAGATTTTTGTTAAATGAAAAATATTTGAGATGGCAAGGCGATGTTTTCCATTTTTTCAGTGTTAATGATAAACTGAAAAGTTCTTAACCAATGAATGAACCAATGAATCTATTACATTACACCTAAACCATAACAAAAATTAGGAACCATGAAACCAGCTAAATAAAAATAAAAGATTCTATACTAGCTAAAATTAAATTTGCTCTATGACGTCATTCTTTTATCTCTATAAAATGTAAATAATTAGGTCATTAACTGGCGGACAACTTTATCGCCATTTTGGGACAAATAATAATCAATTATACTCGTAAATATCGTAATCGAATTCGGTGAAATACTTTGTTATTTATATAAAAATTGTAAAGAAAACTAGTTGAAATTCATTTGGTGATAGTTATATGAAAGAAAAAGAGAGTAGACAGATTTGTCTGTTCTTAAATTACCTACCCGCAGTTCCTCAGTCTTCCCGTGATCATGGCGCTTGAAACAGTGCTGAAATATCGTGACCGCTCAATTTAAAAAAATCGTGGTAAGAACCCGTTTAGTAATAGTGTAAGTGATGTAGATAACCGCGAGTGTTTAAAGAAATTTAGACATTAAATATGCTAGAAAGTAAAAGCCATAAGAGAACAGAATAAAATAGTTTCTCAGCTATAATAATTTAGTTGCTAAATATCTCTATCATTCGTATGAGAAAAAATCTGTGAAATAATTTTCTTCCTCCATTATTATGTTTTAGGAAATATTTGACAATGTTATTTATACAAAAATGTATCCGCATATTCCAACACGTGTTGTTTGACGAACGCATAGAATTATTACCTCAGGAACGTACATGGGGAACAAAGTTGGTGAAGGTTAGCCAAGTCGTGCCAGTCGTGTACATACACATGTTCAAATGCCTATGACATTGACGTTTATTTGACAGTATTAACATAAAATACCTGTTGAGACTATAGTTGAGACAAGATTGAATCATGCCTTCCTGCGTTGTAAGCTTCTGCCGAAACCACTCAACAACACACAATAAGCGTCACAGAATCACTTTCCACAAGTAAGTATTAACAATTTTCCATTTTATAAAGTTAATAAAACAATTCTTATTGTTTGAAAATTTTAACGTATTTCTGACACTTGACATTTCGTAACTTTGAAGTTTGACATAATTAAATTTCAAAGGGTTACCAACCAAAATTTTGAAATCTCCCATTTTATCTTATTAAAAAATAAAGGAATGTGTTTGCTAATATAATTTTGTTATTAGGTTTCCACGTGAGAGTGAAAATAAAAGTTTATGGATAGCGGCTATCAGAGCCAGTCGTAATGATGAGTTATGGCTCCCATCAACTAGTAGTGTGGTATGCTCTGATCATTTCGATAATGAGGACGTATACCACACAAAACATGGGCGCAATAAAATTACGAAAGGCAGTTATCCAAAGAAGGTACATAATATTATTGTACTTTGAATACTTTTGACCGACTTGCAAAAAGGAGGAGGTACTCACCTCATCCGATTGGGTGGACCGATTAAAATGATTCTGGTGTCAGATGAAAGGTGATGGTTGAACTAAGGTCCCATTTATTTTTTTTAAGATCGAATACGTAGGTACTTCTGGATCTGTGTTTAAAAATGTGTGTTTTTGACGGACAAAATTTTGCAATTGCAAGGGTTTTAAATTCCAAAATTTTATAATTAAGCTTGTTGAATCAACTGTCTTTCTTGGTATAACGGTGGATTTCAAGCTTCAGTGGGGTCCCCCCTCCATATTGCTAGGTTGGCGGGAAGGCTCAGTTCTGCAGCATACGTGGTTAAAAAGATAAGAACATACAATGATGTGGACACAGGTCGCCTTGTGTAGTTTAGTTATTTTCATAGTGTCTTACGGTATTTTATTATGGGGCAATGCTTCCGACGTTCAAATAATGTTTATTCTGCAGAAATGAGCTATTCGTGCAATTTATAATATGCACCCAAGATAATCTTTGAGGGACAAATTCAAGGAAATTAATATTCTAACTTAAGCGTCCCAATATATTTATGAAAATCTAATGTATTAATATTACTGAATTCCCTAAAATGTCGGATATTCATAACTTTAACACTAGGAACAAACACAGGCTTGCGTTGCCAGTAACTAGATTACATAAAATAAGTAATTCTTTCTAGGGTTTGACTGTAAAGCTTTATAACAAAAACCCAGTGGCTGTTCAAACATTGCCTATAATAATATGATCCAATCACAGATCATTGAAATAAATAAATAAAAATATAAATAGGTTTAAGAGAGTTATTAAAGAACGGCTATGCAGTAAAGCATATTATAAACTTAATGATTATATAAATAATTGCACAAAATTGAAATGAGGTGCTCGTCTCGGGCCGTTTCAATTGATACATTTGTCAAAAATGACTTTGACTTATGTCACCGTTTTATTCTATTCTAATGCAGACTTCAATGGCAATAGCTATGGACTGACTTAACAACTGTGTGGCCAGTTTAACTTTCATTTTTTGTGTTTTTATATAATGTCGAAATGGTGCTTTATGCTATGCTGGATGAATGTTTTAATTTCGTTGTAGTTTTTCTAAGGTGTTTTAGTGACGGTACGTAAAAAATCATAATATAATATTCACAATAAATTCATATTATTAATATTCTCACGCGCTAACAAATTATAAAATATTTTTAAACTACTAATTTTATAAAGCTGCATTTTGTTTGTTTGAAATTAGCACATATCCAATTTAAGCGTTATGTTATCAATGGTATTAATATAGAAGTAAAATACTTTTTGTTTTATTCCAATGGGACATTTCGTGGAGATATATTACTATCACGAGTATAAAACGGAATGAATACGTCGCTGTCCGCATCAAAAAATGTGTTAAGGTAATTGTATTTTAAATTCAACTACAATAAATAAGTTCAATGATTATACGTTGTTTTTCATTTATCAATACCCTGAAAAATTACATTCATAAAATTATATAAAGATGTGTTTATTATTAGAGAAATTATTAAGAATGTGTCGAATCAGAAAGCGAATAGAATCTGTATTCTACGGTTTACACGGGAAATCACCACTAAAAGTACCCGATTTTTGGGGAGATTTATAAACATGACATCTCCCAGTTTTCACACACATAGACATTTTTCACACACATACAAAGCTGAGAATACTTCGGTTTGTTGTTCATCATGTACATTCCAGAGGTAATAATTCCATGGACGAACGACGGTAAAAAAAAACGTTTTTGACCGAGTCAAGGGCGCGGATACGCCTAACTATGATCTCATTTCGATTGATAAGCTATACCTAATTTATTATTATTAATATTACATTTGTATCGATATATGCTCGTTCTTTAGACGTCAGAGATTTAAGATTTTATTTATTTAAAAAGTACAAGTTACCAGTGGCGAAGAGTAAGTAAGTTTTTAAAGAGGGAAGCTAAATAACTCTGCAATTTTCAATAATTCGTCGATATTCTTAAAAATGTTCAAAGTGCTGTTTATCATAATAATATTATAAAGGCACAGTTTGGGCGAGGCCTATGTCCAGCAGTGGACGTCTATAGGCTGATGATGAAGTCTCCAACTCTAGGCAAGAGAGGTGAACTATACCTGATCCTTCTACTGAGGAGACACAAGCCCAGCATTATTAATGGGTTGATAAAGTTCAGCACTTTAAAACAACAAAAACCCTTGAAACATGAATCCGAATAACACAAAAACTATTCTAAATTCTATTCACACTTTTATGAAAAATTCCTATAGTTTCGAGCAATTTAAGTGTACATTTTCAAAGACATATTTCAACTAAAACGCACGTAAATTGAGCCTTTTCAATATGTAAAATGCATCCATCACAGTAACAAAGTGAATAAAATCGTTTGAAATCACAATAAATTGAGTAAATTTACTGTTTTACTAAAATTGAAAGAATTATTTGATTTTTTACACTATTACTAAACGGGTTCTTACCACGATTATTTTTCACGAACGGTAAACGAACGAGAAAGAGGGTAGACAGATTTGTCTGCTCTTAAATGACCTACTCGCAGTTCCTCAGTCTTCCCGTGATCATGGCGCTTGAAACAGTGCTGAAATATCAGGACCGCTCAATTAAAAATAATCGTGGTAAGAACCCGTTTAGTAATAGTGTAAAAAATCAAATATACTTACACTATTAAGTGATGTAGATAAACGCGAGTGTTTAAAGAAATTTATTAGAATTTTAATACTGTTATTTACTGTCTTGGCGGAGTAGTGGTTGAAGCGCTTGCCTTCCGTACGGGAGGTCGCGGGTTAAAACATCGTGAGCAAACCTGCATATTGGAATAGGATTTTGAAGAAGGGAAGATATGTGAAGTCCCCAATCCGCATTGGACAAAAGTGATGGACCATACCTTATACCTCTACTGAGGAGACCTGAGCCCAACAGTGGGCAGTAATGGGTTAGTACAGTACAGTACAGTTATTAACTGCTATACGTAGATTACTCGCATTAATTTGTCCCATAAACTTATTCAGACACTCGCGGTTTTCTATAATACTTTCATGCATTTTCATGCATGCTCAGAAAGTCTTGTAGATACAGTGAGTGTGGTGTGTCGTGATGTGAGTTCGAGTTCCAGTGGTACTACACCAAAGGGAACGAGTGCGAGGGTAGACAGATTTGTTTGCTCTTAAATCGACCCGCAGTATCCAGTCTTCTCGTGATCATAACGTTTGCAAAAACGTTGAAATATCGAGACAACTCAATTAATTAAATATCGTTGTAAGAACCCGTTGAAAATGCATGAAAATTTGTCCCATGTTTTTTTAATTGCATTGGCAAGTTAACAAGCATCCGCCCCTTCGATAGTAAGTTACCGTTACCCATGAATCTTTGCAATGCCTTATTTCACCTTAATTAATAGCTTTTTATACCATGGCAATGTAAACTTTTTTTCTGTTTATAACCATAAATAATTATGACCTATCACTATATTCATATCTCTAAAGCAATAAAATCATTAAATCATTTTATAGACCACTAAATTGAAAATTAAGTATATTTTTTGTGGACACACCCAGAAATGAATGAACGTGGGAATACACTTTTATTTACATATTTTAATGTGTTAAATGACTAAGTGTAAACCGATGTGGACAATCTAAGTCCTGCTTATAGCTTTAAAGTAAGCGCATAGTAAGGCGAGCCGCAACGCAATGTCACGAAGTTTTTTGTATGAAAATCTAACACATCGATCTTTTTATTTTTTTTATTTGGAGGAAATCACCGGATATGTGGTAGTTGAACCGCACTAAAACCTCCAACCGCTCACACTCAGCGTCCGAACCCCGGCTGAGGCCAGAACCCAGCACGGGGTTATGAGGGACGGCGCGACGCGTTACGCCCACAGCACTCTTGCCCGTCGCGCCGCCCCTAACACATCAATCTAATGTTACTAGACACAGTATATTGAACAAAACAGCACAAAATAGTGTCTCCGAACAAAATTACCTACAAACATCAAGTGTTTTATAAACGTCTGATGTCGCGTTTCCATATTGGTTCGCCAACGATCAAAACAAGTTAAAACAAATGACGGCGTTGACGGCCGACCAACATGTAAACGGGGGTTTTGTATGCATTGGTCGACATTGATTCCGACCAGAATCCATGATATTAAGTTGGGCGGCACGACGCACTACGCACCACCCCCCTTACCTGCGACGGGAAAAGGACGCGTCGTACCGTTCCGCATAACCTCGTTCTGGATTCTGGCCTCAGCCGGGGTTCAGACGCTAACTATGAGCGATATGGGAATCTGGCGATTTTTTCCTACAAAAAAAACACCCTGAGGAGTAAGGTTTTACTGACCTCTTTGGTCCATGGACCTTTGACTAGTTCAGGATTGACGACTTTCGTCCATCTTTGTAAGCACTGCACGTCAGATCGATCGGGGAACTCGGCCGCTATCCGCTCCCAATTCTCCTTGTGAGTCTTCACGTAGGCTTTTAGTTTCTTATCCTGAAACAGGGGGATGTTTGTCAAAAGTTGCTTGGATTTTGGAAGGAGGGAATCTGACGGAGCGGCAACATTTCAGTATTTTGATTCCAAAAACTTATATTAGCAACATATCTATTTGATTTGGAAGCTGAAAAGGGTTGCTTAAGCTATATGCATACTATCTGCATCTCTATTACGTTTTTTAAACATACTTTCATGCATTTTCAACGGGTTCTTACCACGATATTTAATTAATTGAGTTGTCTCGATATTTCAACGTTGTTGCAAACGTCATGATCACGAGAAGACTGGATACTGCGGGTCGATTTAAAAGCAAACAAATCTGTCTACCCTCTTTCTCGTTCGCTTTTGGGTAGTACCACTTGCAACAACGTTGAAATATCGAGACGACTCAATTAATTAAATATCGTGGTAAGAACCCGTTGCAAATGCATGAAAGTATTATAGAAAACCGCGAGTGTCTGAATATTTTTTTTAAAAATGTATAATCATTGGGTTTAGCTGTGGTGTAAGTAACGACTGCCAAATTAATTGATTTTTAACTTAAACTTGACTTTGGATGAAGGATCTTTAAGAGCTGCAGTTTAACCCATATTCAAGTTGAAAAACATATTCAAAAATCTCAATAAATGGTGATTCAAAAATTAAACTGCGATTGCTGAAAATATAATTCCTACTAAGTCGCTTCAGTGCTTGTTTGGCCAATCTGCACTCGAGCAAATTTTACAGGAGACAGCAAACAAGCACGGAAGTTTCGTTAAGTGCCGTGTTGAGAAAAAAAAAAAGAGATTTTTATTGTTTTAGAATTGAATATTTAAAAAAAATATTTTACCAGTCGGATGGAAATTTTATTCTTTATAATACTGCATTAAAAAGTCATTTTCGTAAAAAATGTCAGATTAACCAAACAAGCACTGAGGCGACGACTAGTAAACCCTCGCACACCAAAATATAGGAATCATTACCTCCTCCTTGCTCCACCTTCCTCTATTAATATTCTTCCTCGACCCAATACTTTTGGTTGAAGTCGACACATCTTCATAGAATGTGGTCGAGTCCTCTGAGTATTCACTCGTTTCGCTGTCATAGCCGCTTTTTCTGCGAAAGAAATGACAATATTTAAAATTGTACATTAAAATTTCGTTAAAATAAGTTTATATAAAACAATGTTCTCACGATACAGGCTAGGCTTAGTGAAATAGAATATTTTAGGGGAGACGGGGCGCCTAGTTGTAGGTACTAATGTCAATTTAATTATTTCTGAGTTTTCTACAAATAATACACTTTAAATTCACACATTGATTGGATAAACAATAACAAAAAAATATGCATCTTTACTTACAGAAAACTATAGCATGAAAATATAATTATGAGATCAGTGTTCTAAGTTAAATGAAAATTTCGTCATTGACCCAATAGGTCCTTTTCTCTTTTGATCAGGAAAAAATCGCCCCGAACCCCGGCTTAAGTCAGAACCCAGCACGGGATTGTTCGGGGTGACGCGACACTATAAACTACAAAGATATTTCTTATCTCGAAAGATATCACTTTACAAAAAGCTTTGGGACACACCGCTGTCGCGATAACAACTTTTAAGATTTAATACACTAGTCACGTTTGTAATATATTGGTATAATGTTTTCGAAGATATGATGTGTGATCTATTTTTGGAGCTATTTTAGAGTAACAACCGTATTTGAATTCAGACTGACAACAGTGTACCTGACAACCTGAATGTGATGAAAACTAATCTATTCTATGTATTTTCTTTTAAATTTGTAAATTCTGTTTTCATCACAAATAAATGATGTCTATGTCAGAAGAAGATCCTCAGAGAGCTCACTACAATTCAGTTCGATTTACAAATCCATCAATTACATCCATTATTTTTGAAACAAACGTTACATGATTCGGGATATAAAAAAGTTGTGTTTGACCACATAATCCAGGCATAGAATTCTTTAAAAACATCTACATCCAAGTCTGTCTGTATTTATTCGTAGTCAACCTCTGCAATACCACGGAATTAGGGGCCAATTACCATACAAGACTTAAACCTGGTTTAAAGAGCCATACTATCATTTAAACCGAACAGTAATTCTATAATAATATAACTAAAGGAATGGGATCGGTTCCTACAAAGCACGACTTACGTAACCGACTCGGGCCTCATATGTTCACGTTATTATTAACTTGTATGTGATATTGTAAAGAAATATTCCGGTTCTGTGGACGATAAAGTTGCTTGAAATGGCGATTTGGGTAGGTCACATCACATTTTGTGGGAGCCAGTAATTTAAGAGATTTACCTATTAAATATTATTGGATACACTGTACAAAACGAAACAAAGTTTTTGGAACGAAGTTCCTTATCGCTCGTTATCGAAAGGGGGCTAGACGGAAATTCTTATGAAAAAGTTGTCACGACACTTTTTTGTTTTAGATGATTATCGCTAGATGACGCTGTGATTAAAATCTTTTAAAACAATTCCTTATTTTGTTTTATACGATTAATGCTAGATGGCGCTGTGATAAATTTTTTATAACTTAAAAAAAAAAATTATTACAATTCCTTCACTAATTAATCGAAAGAAACTTCGTTCCATCCGGGTGTCCCTTGACACCTCTCAAGTTTTTTTTCAACGCTTACGAAAAGCACGGTACCCGTTTCTATGTTGTCAAGAGTTCCAATTTTTGATTTTGGTACCTACTGTTAGGGTTAGTCCGATTTTTACATTCTAATCTAAAACAAATCCTAATTCTGTACCTAACATACTTGAACAAAAGTTTTACCATCACATTTCAGTCAAAAATAAAAGATGATGACAAAACTATATTCAAAAACATTGCATATTTTAACGAAGTTACTTGAGGTTTAACACTTAACAATACTGAAACAAACTCTATCAAGCCTTTATTGTTAGATCTCCTTAGTAGCATTAGCCTCATACAAAGATCTATGTATGCTTCACTTAAACTATTACTAAGCGGGTTCTTACCACGATTATTTTAGTTTTAGTTCTTCAGTCTTCCCGTGATCATGGCGCTTGAAACAGTGCTGAAATATCGGGACCTCTCAAATAAAAATAATCGTGGTAAGAACCCGTTTAGTAATAGTTTAAGTGATGTAGATAACCGCGAGTGTTTAAAGAAATTTATCTATTTCTGCTACTCATATTTAATGAATCTATACTAAAAATTCATCCATACATTCTCATTCAAACACTGTTACAGTAATAATTAGGCGTAGGAAGTAGATAAGTAGGAAACGGGAAGTAAAATTCACATTTAAGTTATTGACATAGTTTTTATGTAGTTCTGTTTAAAAATGACGATCTCAGTAGTTTAATTTGATACCAAAAAGCGCTGGATGTTGGCAATTTAATTACCACAATATTGCCTAAAATCAATTACGAGAAGACTTCTCGTAATTGACTTCACGAGAAGACTTCTCGTGATCATGACGTTTGCAACAGCGTTGAAATATCGAGACAACTCAATTAATTAAACATCGTGGTAAGAACCCGTTGAAAATGCATGAAAGTATTTAATTTAGAGACCTACGTTGATTTCATTTTTATTCCTTTGTATCATTTCACCGATGTAAAGAATAAAGTACCTTCTTCATCAGAATCATAACATCATGAGCTATTGGATGTCAAACACAAAAATATCCTTACATTTCTGAAAAAATATTCTAGAGGGTTGATATTTACATAAGCATGTACCTATTAAAACCAAGTTGTTTTAGATAATTTCAGACTGAATCTCTTAAAAACCGAGTCATAAAATCGTCTACAAAAATTCCACAACCTTAATACATAAACCTGCTGAATGAAACTGGTCGGTATCAGCTGATGTCTCGGCGATGTGGAATGCATATATAAATAGTCCGGTTTTTTGCACGATTCTTACCTCATCTACAGAACAACGAGTTTTATTAAAAAAAGTGTATGTGATTGTGTTTAAAATAAGGTTTCTACTTTATAATGGAGTGAATTTTAGTAATTTAATGTTTATTTCTTTAAAGAAAGAAAGGATCATCAACAAAGAATACACATGGCATGCTTAAAAGTAATTAACAATATAAAAAACAAGATTTTGTGCTTCTTCACTGACAGATGATCACAGCATTGGTAAAAATAGGTATAAAACAATATTAAACTCAAACAATTACAAGAACTCAAAAAATATAAAGAAAAATACTATGTTGAACTTTAATGCAAAATGTTTTAATTTTCCAAACTTAACCCATAGTTTTTTATTGAGATTAAGGCAGACAAACCAACGTGCCACCTTGTTAGTGGTTACCGTCGCTCATGGACCTCTGCAATGTCAGGGGACACTGCGAGTACAACACCTACGACCTAGCTGGACCCATTTCACACCTCATATAAACAAGTATTCATCATGCTCTTTTGAACTCGATTTAATTATTTAAGCGTAACCTGGATAAGCTTCATGGAGTTTACACACTGCGATAACTATCCAAGCGATTGTTTATACTTAATTCAATTACTGTAAATAACTAAACTAGCTGAGAAATGTTTTCATTCCAAACACCGTGTTACGCTTAATTTCATAACTACGCTTGTAAATAATGCTACAGTACCCAAAATCTACAGAGAAATGGCAGCCAAAACGTGTACAGACATGCAATTTTCTGCCCAAATAATACTAAATGCACCATAATTTGCATGTTTCAGAAAAAGACTTACCCAAAAAACATAACTGCGAATCACCGAAGACATTCCATTGTCTCACAAACAACAATTTCCCGCCAAAACATCCACAACACAACACAGACCCGACCACAACGAAACAACTAAAGCCACTGAACGACAAAAATAAAGAACTGCTATTCCCACACGCACACACCTACACGCACGCATATTATAAGGGTGTAGGGATAAAAACCCTCATAATTCCAGGGAGTGAGACAGCAGATTATGAAACTCGTGCGTGTGAAAAGGACAAAGCATCAGGTACAGAAATCATACCTCGTCATGAACATGTGATGCAATGTGAAGGTAAGGCAGGTGTAGTAGGAACAAAGAAGTTTTTGTGGGATAGGTCAGTCTAGGGACTATAACAAAAGTTTAAACTAATAGCGTGAAGTTAAACCTTCTACCATTAACAACAGTCAAAAGCTTCATTTGGATTTTGATAACCATTTGATTGGTTTCTTAAAATCCATTATAAGTTCCCAAAGTTTTACTAAATATTAGGCTAGATTTAAAATAAAGCAATCCTGAAAAATCTAGGACAATTCAATTCTAACTTGAGAAAAAAATCACATCTGCAAAATGTTTCAAAAGCACTCAGACCCGTGCAAAACCGTGCCACATGGATGCAACAAAAAATCACTTTCGATAGCGAAAAAAATCGAACAGGGGTCGCAGAATGCGTAGCGGATACACAGATTTCGGATAACGGGGAATAAGTTTTTGCCTGGGTTACGGGATTTCACTAATATTTGAAGTTACAGATGGTATTGAAGAGCAATAAGAGTTACCAGGGTTGTAGGAACACGATTGATACTAAAAAGAAATGATTAATGAACTAAAGTGAGTTGATCATGAATAATGTTTTTAAAATACCCTTTAAATCAGACCGACGCAATATCAACCCAAATAAAACACAAGTAGCCCATAAGCATGTTTATCTATCATGAGATAAAAACAATTGAAAGAAACAAGACAAGTGTTTACACTTTAAATGACAGAAGGACAAAGAGAATGGAATAGGTAAAAGAAATAACAGTTGTTTTTGATCTTGTAACTGTTAATCTTGAAAATGAATGTACCAAAGAAGGAATCAAAGATTCACATGAGAACAATGACGCATCTCAAGAAACCAAAAAGTCCGATATCACTTGAATTCGGCAACTATAATGTCGACTTCCTCTTTCTGGCTAAAGACAGTCAGACAGTTTAGATGTGAACAAGCCTAAACTCTCACAAAATGATAGTAATTACCGTAAGATATAATAAGCCTCTGGAATTGTCAACCAACACCCAGGTCTGCATTTCCGAGTTGGGGTATTTTAATAGTACTATGTGCCAAGTTTTCAGCTGGTCTCAAATACCAAAATTGGCCACTAGCTCTTGGACAGTGGTCCCCGATATAACTTAAATTCGGCAACTATAATGTCAATGATTACATCACGATTACTTCCTGTCGATGTTGCAACGATAAGTCCTGGAAATGAGCTCTGTTATGACGAGGGCAATGCCAGATAACAATATAATCAGATAACAACAGTATTGGTCTTAAATATCTGTGGGAGTATTGCAGATGTGCGGAGACATCAACTATGGGATATTTGTCATATTTGAAAAATTACGGCGGTCAAGATGGCCTTATATGTGGACAAAAGCAGAGGTTGACCGTTGAAGGTACACTGACCTAATCCAAATCTGGGACTCTTGAAAGCTAATAAAATACGCAAAAACCCTAAAAAGTAGTAGATATTTTGGGTAAACAATGCCCTCATTTATGACCAATTCATTATGAGACTGTTTGAAAACGTTTGATAATGTCAAGTACATAGATATTGGATCTGCTTAAAGGTTGAATCTTTTAGATATTGAAATGCTTTTCACCATTTGACAGTTTTACTATCGAAAGTTTATTTACTTGGAAGAGATCGTTCTCAGCGTATGATCTCAAAGAAAGGTTTTCTTTCTGTTTGAGTAAAGGAAGAAGAAAATAAACATTTTACTTCTTTGTCTCATCAGAATCTATACACATTTCTAATTCCTTACACAACAATTAATTAAACTCGCATTTCCTTACAACTGCGTATTCCTAAACCGTTTTTTATCCAAACTGTCTATTCAAATTAGGTTAACTAACATGATAAAATCAACACCAACATATAACATTTAAATTATTTTCGCTATCCACCCCTGTGTCCCAATTTCCAATCTGATAAGCAAGTACATACGAAGGTACATTCAAAGGTACCTATTACTAATTAATATGAGGAAATGACCCTTAGTCACTTCCACCTGTCCTTTGCCCACGCCCAGGAAATTTGGATTTCAAACGATTTGAAGATCTAGTGATAAAGTGGCATTCAAGGTGCACCTTTTGACCCGAATAGATGCTTTCCAATTTGAATTTCTACTATTAATCTTATAATAAAACAGCTTGAATTGGCGATTTTGATATTTTATATTATTCATTCTGTTATTTGAAGAATGGATTTTATATGAAATACTATTTCTTTTCATTATAATTGGCAATGTTCTATGTAACAAAGTTAGTAAGTAAGTAAGTTTAATAGTATTTAAGCAAGATAATATGATGTCCATCTGTTTTTAGAAGGAAAGGTCTAAAATGTAGATCCTTTATGATCAAGGATTAAAGACTAGAGCTAAAAGACAAGAGTTCCAACAAGGAGAAACCCAAACGTAAGATATAGGCATAAAAGATTTTGGACAAAGGTCACTGGGACCACTGTATAAAATAATATAAAATAATTAATGTCACATTAATAATAATATATCTTATGCTAATTTTTAATTAATATTTATATATTTATAATGTCATTTAAAGTCGTTGACTCCAGACGGTCAGATGTGCAATAAAAGATAGGTATCAAGCTGATTTGAAAATAGCACTGGCATTTAAAGATGTTATTTTTTTTATAAGTAGTAGATTATTTCTTTATTAACGCTGCTATAATTTCACTAAATGCTAATAATTTTGAAAGTAAGATGAATTTAAAAGTACAGTAGATGGATGTAAGAGGAGAGGAAGGCTGAAGAAAAGATAGAAGAAAGGTCTGATTGTGTGAAGGATGATAATAATATGTCTGTTTGTGGTGTGACAGATGATATATGTAAATATAGAAAGGAGTGGAGAGAGAAGACATATTGCATCGACCCCTTCTAAATAGGATAAGGTGTAGTGATAGAAATAATTTTGGAAGTAAGCTAGAAAAGAATTTAAAAAGGGAGATTTATGAAATGACCATACAATACATCCTCTAGATTTGACTGTAATTTTTTTGTTTTCGGCATTCTTATACAAAAAGCTAAATAATTTTTAGCATCTTCGATGCATAGAGTAACAAGATTTTTATCTTGACATCATAATTGTATTTTATAAAGTAAAGAAAGAAAGAAAGAAAATAATTTTATTCAGAACAATAATAAAGATTAACATAATAAGTAGTGATTGTTACTTGTTAAATAAAATCTAAGTCATTCGACTGTAACTGAAGGAAAACATGTTAGCCAAATTAGCAATTTCCTTGAGTTTAATTTCGTAGGGTGGCATCGGAAATGGTGTCCTTAAGGCAGGCACAACCCATGTTTCCTGTCTTATGTCCCCTAAGTAGACCCTCTTATAATCAAAACCAAGTCCGGTAATTATGCATGTATCAAAGCTTTAGGACAATATATAGTATGACAAATTATTTGTAGCATTGATTGAAACACAAATGTAGTAAAGAAAGATGTTTTTACAAGCTTTATATTAACTTGCACTGGATGTTACTCTGTAAGTTTGGATTGATTGTTGTAAGCTAAATTTGACAAACTTCCCGGTTTCCGATTGAGCTGACATTTTGCACGCAAATGTGTAACGCGTGACAATGCTAAAAAAATTGCGCTGATCTGATGATGGATTCGGAAGGTGATAGGAAGTCTTGTGCTAAACAAAATAGATCCATCGTGTTTGGACTCGTTTTACTTGTAATAGCTAACAATTTACTGCTACATGATACCCAAGATCTCGGACCACTGTTACATTCCAGAATACGTCTAAGAAAGGACTCTTCAGTCTTCAAGCCCAACAGTGGACGGAAATAACGAGTAAAAAATTGGTTACCTGTAAAGTCGGTATACGGGCGGGTCGTTTTACGTGACAACGACTCGGGCATGGTTAGCCCGCCTAAAAGCGAGAGGGACAGACATAAAAAGTGAAAGGCACGAGTGCCTCTCACTCGCTCTCATTGTGAGCGCATAACGTGAGCGGAGCGTAACGCAGTTTCTTGAAGTGTCACCCGGCAAACCAATTTATAAGATGTTGTCACGTCAAAATCTCAAAACGCTAAATAATGTTTGATAATAGCTTGTGAGTCTCGTCAATGTAAAGTTTAGTGACATCACATTTCATAATGCACCGTTTGCTTTGAGAAAGTTCGAGATCATATGTTTGCTTTTCAAATTCTTGTGTTGTGTATTCTGTATAAGGTCCTAATTAGTAGTAACGTTACGTACTATCATTATTAAATATTGGTCGACTTCCAAAAAGGAAGGTCTATTTGAATCATATTTTGTATGGATGATACTCTAGTTGACCGACTTGGATGATTCTTGTTTTAATTATATGGTGATGTATGTCTAATGTGTGTTTCAATTTATTTTTAATAAGAGAAATCACTATTGACCGTTTTAACAGGATCACTCTTTTCGAATTTGCCTGTTTTCGACACGATGGTTTTCTTTACTATTAATAAGGTTAAACGAAAATTACATGAACCTCTGAAGTCTACACATATTTCTGAATGCGTGTTTAACCTGTTTTGTTGTTCGAATATTCAAGTACATACATAAAAATGCTTCACAAATAACATACAATGTATTCAGAATACTCTGTTTATCTATGTGACCTATTTGCGGAGTTAAATAATAAATGAGCCGATAATGTTAATTAATATTATAGTACTGTAATAGTTTTAATGCGGTAATATTTTATTACTGTTAATAGGACTGTACTGTACCAACCCAATACTGCCCACTGTTGGGCTCAGATCTCCTCAGAAGAGGGATTAGGCATAGTCCACCACGCTTGCCCAGTCCGGATTGGGGACTTCACATATCTTAAAAGGATTTTTAGAATCCTTTTCCGACATGCAGGTTTCTTCACGATGTTTTCCTTCACCGTTTTTAGCCAGTAGTGTTGCGAAAAATTGCACATAAATCTTTTTACATTTAGATTTAGAGGTACAAGTCGGCCGCTTAAAAGGACTAAAGTTGTCATAATTGTCCTGGTAAATGAGGTTCGAGGAGGTCATAAAGAGCCTCGGATTCAAACAGAAAATGGACAAAACTCTCTCGTAAAACCACATTCGAAATAAAACTAAGAAGAATAGACTAAGCTATTGCACATTAACATTCCAGAGAACCATGACTCCGTCCTTGAATCATTACAAGTTCTTCACAACATAATGTAACTAATTACAAGTCATGTAGAACAAGAATGGTCGTATGAACAAGACGCAGGACGTGAGCGATTTAAACAATTTCTTAAACTATTAGTGCGCGAACTGGATAGTAAAATAGATTACAGTGGTTAGACAATGGTTTATAATGAGAATTTCCTTTCTATTTGAAGTTGAAAGTATGATTGACGAGGAAAGAATAACATTTATTTTAAAGAAAACTTTAAATACAAGCTTTAAAGATCCTGAATATCAATAAAGTGCGAAGATAAGTAAAATGTGCTCAAACACGACAGGTCTATCTTATTTAGTACAGGAGTTTCTATGACCACCTTCGGAATTCATCATCAGAGCAGCGGCATTTTGTCATATCATTGTGTGCAAAATGTCCACTCAATCTGAAACCTGGAAGTTTGTCAAATTTAGCTTGCAAGATTCCACCCGAATTTACATCGTCATATAGTTACATCCAGTGCAAGTTAATATAAAGCTTATAAAAAACATGACCGCGGAGAATCCTACATCAGTTCTTGTCAGGACGATTACTATTTTTTTTCGAACTGTTAGTCTCTGACGTCACAAGAACACTCTTCAAAGAACTCAAATGGTGGACTAAGCCTGATTTCTCTACTGTGGAGACTTGAGTCCAGCAATGGCCAACGTTATCTCAAATTCAACATATATATTATTGTTTTAACCTGGAAACACGACACCGGAATCCGTGCAAACGAGACGGCCATGCATTCCGCGGTGGCCGCCGAGTAACATAATACGAAGCAATAGAGCGAAAGTAACGCATTTCTTCCTTGCTAAGTATCTGTTTTTTTACAACTTTTTGATCGTCTTCAGTTGAAATAGGAAATCATTCATTTAAAATTGAGATAGCCTGTCTTTTGTTTTTGTATTCGATGTTCCCGCCTCACACAAATCCTGTTTAGGTAACTGACTCCCAATACCCTAGGATTGCAGAGGCTCATGAGCAATGGTTTCCGCTTACTATCAAGTAGTTCATAAACTTGTTTGTCTATTGGCACTAAAAATGGCTTATATTACAAGATTTTGTTGTTAATTTTATATAAAATTTTATTTTATATCCATTAAGAAACAGGACCAAGTGAAATGAATTCCTGCACCTAAGTTTGTTGTGTGTCGTGGTGGCCAAGTGGTCGAATCGCGTCCTTCCGCGTCCAACGGGAGGTCGCGGGTTCAAATCCGGCCGGCTTGTACCTCTAAATCTAAATGTAAAAAAGATTTATGTGCAATTTTTCACAACACCACTAGCTAAAAACGGTGAAGGAAAACATCGTGAGGAAACCTGCATGTCGGAAAAGGGTTCTAAAAATCCTTTGAAGATATGTGAAGTCCTCAATCCGCACTGGGCAAGCGTGGTGGACTATGCTTAATCCTTCTTCTGAGGAGACCTGAGCCCAACAATAGGCAGTAATGGGTTGGGACAGGACCTAAGTTTGACATTTTGGAAGATTCTGGAATATTAGAAAATATTGTCACTGATTTTACAGTATTTCTCAATCTCTTCGAGAATACAATCTATTCTATTAAACTTTTAATAAAATCTTTGAACACTTACAAAAGCTTACCATTTTAAATCCACAATCATTTTATACTCAAACACAATAAATTAAAGATGTCCAAAGATACTTGATAACACCAGCATTAGATAAAACAGGTTTGCGCAAAGGGATAGACCATCCCTTTCATAGACAAATGGTAAAGGGTCGGACAATGGACTAGATGCCATGAGAAATTCGCTTGTGTATCTTGGTTCTCACGGCCGGGGCTAAATCCTTTCTTATATACAGGGTGATATAGTTGAATGATTGAAGTGAGTTTTTAGATACATCTAAGATCTTTAAGATCTAGAAGTGATTTGAAAATGACTGACTTATTTTTTTTCATAAAAAAATTCGCAGGTATAGGTAATCGAAGATGTAATGATTAACATATCGACAAATCTTTAAAACAAAATCAATAAAGTACTTGTCAAATCTTAAAATAATTAAAATCGTTTTCATGTAAAACAAAGTAAAAATGTAAGCATATAAAACGCTCTAGCGGACGTCAAAGCGGTCTTTTGACGCTACGCTAAACCGAACTATAGCTCCGTGAGTCCGTACTGTAGAGTACTTACGGCCTACGCTATTGGACCAAGTCTTATGATTACCACCAGTCCTTTAACCTACTTAGAGAGTAAAAGTATTACCTTTCATAATCATTTGATGTTTCTGGATGTAGCGTCGGCTCAGAGCTGTAAAGAAGATAATTTGCAAAAAAATAAAAATATGCTCTATGTAAGAAAATTGAGTGTTGATGGACAGACGAGTGTTTCTGTTAGAGAATGTCGAATTTTGATTTAGTTTGTACGTATTAGCGGACAAAGATTCGCTAAAACGTACAGGTGAAGACAAAAAAAAGTTTGCATTTATCTATGAATTACTAGCTCCGGCCGGCGACGTCTGCGTCTCTATAACCCGTTTTTTCTTCATCCCTTTTTTTGCAATAAAAGGTAGCCCGTGTTTATCAGGGTTTAAAGATAGTCTGTGCCAAATTTCATCAAAATCGGTTGAGGGAGAGAGGATTAAGCGGCAAAGCGTTACAGACAGACAGAGTTACTTTCGCATTTATAATATTAGTATGGATTGACTTTAGGATAATGCATATAACTTTTCAGTCAAAATGCAACTACCCAACATACCTTGCATGTACTATTGTTCTGTGTATAAAACACTTCTGATATAACATAATAATTATGTGATACAGTAGCCTCAAAAAGTCAATGTGTTCATAAATTGGGGTACAACTAGGGTGGACAACTCATATGCTGCATGTGTCATCGAAGCGACATATGGCGCTTGTATTGGCTAATAGGACAAAACCTGATAAAGATAATTGAATTTTGGCCTCTGAATATTACATTTGCGGGTTTAGATAAAGAAATTGAATATTTTGGAATTAAACTACTTATAAACTCTGTATAAGATTTGAAAATATTATGACTTAATTAAACTTATGGATGCAAGGTATAACTGAAGCGATTGTCTGAACACGCTTATCTCAGGAGCTGCTGAAAAGGTTTAAAAAAATATTTCTGTGTTAGATAGTGCATATGCGAAGGTCGCCGCTGTGGATACTGGCTACACAGGGGTTACAGTGGTGGGAGTGAGAGGTGGGCAAATACCCAATCCATATGCTATATTATATTCTCAAATAAAATAAATACCGTGTTAAAAATCCAATAATGTAACCTAAGGTATCTATCATAAAATGACCCGGAAGAACAAGATAAAACTGCCTCTCTTTGTGGCACAGGGAAAGTTTCCATGGTCATCTAATTGTCAATATTTGTTAAAATACTACAAGTAAGACTCCCACGAACTTATCAAACATCTCCCCCCTAAACAAGTGACCTAATTAATAGATGAACTGAACTTAAATAATATTGATTTAATTTGAAACAGCCAAAGTTTCAGAACGTTTTGACCAAAAAACCTTAGGGACGGAAATCTCTGTTAAAACAGGAAGTGGTTTGAATGTGAGAATCCGGTAAAATTGTAACACTATCTCGACAGTGGCACAACAAAAACTACACGTGTTAGTATATGATAAACTATGACATGATCCTATTTGATTTGGCCCGTATTATTTCATGGGGTAATGGGAAACTTTTTGAAACTAATACCAGTGTTTTGATATTTATAAAGAAAATTATATAAATCGATAATTACCTGAGAGATTAAACTAATAAAATAGGGAAGTAAACTTTGGGTTTAAATGATTTTATGAAACAGATTATATTAAACCGAATACGATTCGTGTTGCGACAAATTGTCAGGAAATGTATTTGACTAAGCTCCAGAGTCAATAGTTTAATTTCAGAAGTACCTACAGTGAACAAAAGTACTAGAATATTTCTAAGAAACACATCCACATGCCTCGTGAGGGATATTATACCTCTTCTCTGCCTCACAGGTGAGGTATGAGCGACCTCTCAAACCTCCTATAACTCAGCGTCAAACCGGCTGAAGTCAAAACACAGCACGGGATTGTGCAGCGTACTAAGGGTCATATACCTTAACAATAAATTTCTTACCAAAATTCCCCACATGTTCTATAAATTTATCACAAAAAGGTTGTATTGTAAGTACACAATGACCGGCCATTGGCTTCTACCCCTAAGATTAATGCCTTGAGAACACCCGCGCACGCGCACATGGCATTTCTACCCTCTTATTTTTTTCTTCCCTTGTTACGATAATTATGACGCACGCGCTGTAAAGGTGTTTAGTGAAAGCGGTATTTAGTTTTTTTTAGGTTTTCGATGTTAATTGTTCTGAATAAATGGTTGTTAATGAACTTATCGATGTTGTAATCGAAGAAACAAATCGCTATAGGGTCGTTTGTACACAAAGAAAAGTGTTAGTTAGACCTATGTATGTTTCCAAAGCTGATTGAAACGCATCCAAGTTGGTATGAAAATCTGTCACATCTTAAGGAACTTAATTTCTGTCTGTCCGTTTTTTTCAATTCTTCCCGACAACTATTCGATTTTTTCTTGCCGTAAAAACCATCCTTGAACTTCAACGAACATTTTTAAAAAAGATTTGGCCAAATTGGTCCAGGCGTTGTTGAGTTATGCGCTTACCAACACATTTTGCGATTCATTTTTATATATAAGATTTCTTTGAACACTCGCGGTTATCTACATCACTTACACTATTACTAAACGGGTTCTTACCTCGATTATTTTCAATTGAGCGATCCCGATATTTTTGATAGATTTTTATTTTACACATTTTTTACACATATAATGCCTCTACCTGCTAGGTACAATGGCGAGCTTAACTCGTGTTTATGTAGTAGTTCATTAGATAGGGACGTAACGAATATTCGCATTATCGAATGTGCAAAAACTGACATACGCAACATCTCTAGTTAACTAGAGTTGGATCCAATCTTTTCATAAACGAATCTATAACAATGTTTTTTCAAGTAACACTAACAAAATATGTTATATCATAATTTCCAAATAGCATATTTCAAAATGTACCTTATAAAAGGACCTAGTAACAAAAGATATGGCGCCAGAATGATCATACGCACAAAGCATAGACTCCGCAAAATATACCGACAACAAAGAAACAAAGATATATTTTTTGTTTGAAGTAATCTTTCGTTCTGAGAAATATTTGATCAATGGACAAAGTTTTACTATGCTTAAATATTTTTTATTGATTTTAAGCTTTAAGCTAAAAATGATTTTGGAGTTTTTAAACTAAATAATTTCACTGTAACAAACTTTAAAGGTTTTTTGGCAGACGTGTTAAAAAATGAAGCTGATTTGTTAATTGAATAAAGTCTTGTAAACCATAACAATATGGCCGAAATATGCTCTGTCCTAATTCTAACGCCATTGTTATTGTTTTAAATGAATGCCTACTTGTGTGATGTTAGAATGACCATAATATCCCGTAGTCTATGGATTTGTCCCATTGTAAAAAAAAAGCGTATTAATAAAAAATATTGTATTTAAATAGAAACAGTGTAGTATATCTCAAATTAATAAATATCTCGGTTGCTTCTTAGATATATTAGCTTACGACCCATCGGATAACACGTTTCTGTCCCTACAAAGAGGTTTTCAAGCTTACACCAAATTCACTAAATCGTAAGTACTGTACCAACCCATTACTGCCCACTGTTGAGCTCAGGTCTCCTCAGAAGAGGGATTAGGCATAGTGCCACGCTTGCTCAGTGCAGATTGGGGACTTCACATATCTTCAAAGGATTTTTAGAATCCTTTTCCGACATGCAGGTTTCCACACGATGTTTTCCTTCACCGTTTTTAGCCAGTGGTGTTGTGAAAAATTGCACATAAATCATTTTCACATTTGATTTGAACCCGCGACCTCCCGTTCGGAAGGACGCGCTTCGACCACTCGGCCACCACGACTTAATGAAATCGTAGTAGGTAGGTATAATTGAAATCGAAAATTTGTCATTCGTCAAGTTGACATACTTCCCGGTTTACTATTAAACTGAATTTTTGCACAAATTTAACTACATGCCAATGCAATAAACCATGGGGCTGATCTGACGACAGAATGGGAAAGTAATCGAAGAAACTCTTCTAACTAAATAGACTTTTTGTGTTTGGGCTCGGTTTTCCTATATTGACTAGCACTCTACTTCCTCATGATATTCTGGATCATTAAAGCATATATTTAAAACTTTTGGAACGAAGTTCCTTATCGCGCGTTATCGAAAGGGGGCTAGACGGAAAAAATTCTTACGAAAAGTTGTCACGACACTTTTTTGTTTTAGATGATTATGGCTAGATGGCGCTGTGATCAAAATCTTTTAAAACACGTTCCTTATTTGGTTTTAGATGATTACCGCTAGATTGCGTTGTGAACAAAATCTTTTAAAACACCTTATCGCGCATTACGTCAGGAAAAAAAAAATTATAAGATATCTTTTAATCGAAAGGAACTTCGTTCTATTCGGGTGTCCCATGACACCTCTCAAGTTTTTATTTTAAATAACGACCTATCTATATTAGATTTCGAGTACCTCGTTTCTTAAGGTAAGTTAAGTCCCGCTTTGTCTATAACATGGTCACCACACGTCCCGTATCGTGGGGCCTCCAAAGGAAGTGCTGTTTACTCTATGAGGTCATTGTTCCAGCTCATTGCTAAATTTGGTATGACTTATAGTCTTAGAAGATTATGGAGTTGAACCCTGTGACCTTTGTTTAAAAAATAGGTTTAGTAATTCCTAAAAATACTTTAGGTTATAGAAATATCTTTTATATTTAATTAAATGAATCGCTGGTCTTGTTAAACGGCTGAACCGATTTGGCTGGAAATTTTCGGAGAAGTTCCGGGTTCGGTTTCATTAAATGCTAATAATTTTGAACGTAAGATGGATTTAAAAGTAGATGGATGTGAGGGGAAGGCCGAAAAAAAGATGGTCTGATTGTGTGAAAGATGATATGATGGTCTGTAGTGTGGCTGATGAAGCATGTAAAGTTAGAAAGGAATGGAGAGAAGATATATTGCGCCGAACTCTAAATGGGATAAGGTATAGCGAAAAGAAAGATAGATTTTTTGTAATTAAATTTTTAGAATTATATGTATTCAAACTACTCTATAACCCGTTTTTTTCTTCACCCCTTTTTTCGCAATAAAAGGTAGGTTTTCTTTCTCAGGGTCTAAAGATAGTCTGTGCCAAATTTCATACACACAGAGAGACATACAGACATGGTTACTTTCGCATTTATAATATTAGTAGGGATGACCTAGAACGAAAGCTTCATTCCCACTAAACACCGAAATAATATAACCAATAACTAAAACTATTTAAATCGATCGTCAACCCTACAATTCTACCTAACGGCACACGGTGCGCTAACCCTCGCAAGGCAGGTGACAACACACATGGCTTCTACCACGTGCTACGAATCGATACTAATGTGTTGGTACTAATCGATTTATATGTTTTTAAATTGTATCGATTTTATTTGTGTTAGGTTGATTAGGAAATTAAGGTGGAAGAAGATATATGGTTTTATAGACGCAGCAGAAAAAAGTTTGAATTGATGACCCTAATTCATTTCATAATTGTGAAAGTTTGTGAGGACGATATTGTTTACGTATTTTTGATGAACCGATTTCGATGGTTTTTGTTTTGGTAGTTAACAGACACTTTGGTCATTTTCTCATATAATTTGACAAAGATCTGGCTAGTTCAGCTATTTTTGAAAAATGGAAATGGGACTTCATAAAAACAGCTTTACCAACTTAACAAAAAAAACTGTGACGTAAATCCACCTCATATTCGTATATTAAGTTTATTACGATCCCCCGTACGACTGCAGCTGTCCGATAATCAACATGGCGTCGTGCGTGGGGGAAGCATATGTCGTACGAGCTATTGTACACATTGGTAGTAGCTATTGTTGGGAATATTGGGAACATCACTATTTTAACATAAGATAAATAACCACTTAACTGGGAACGTCACTTTTCGCTACATGGCGAAACTGGGGACTTCGTTCGGAATCACCACCGTATTTGAGCCTCTTTTTAAAAACATTTTTTCCAATAAATTGTAATCTCGATTTTTAATTAAACCTTATATTTTTTGAAAATCTTTATCATTAAACGAACGAAAATATATTATCTCCGTAAAATATGAGACGATTAAAAAGTATAAACAAAACAAGTTTTAGAACTGTGCTCAATTTTGGTTCCTGCCACAGCCTTGGCATAAGTAAACAAACCAATTTTGTTGCCGATCCCAGTTGAGTGGATAAGAAAAATAATTACAACGACAGACTTCCATCTTACAAGAAAAGCTAAAAGTAGCGGTCATTTCATTATCAAGCCAAAAGTGTCTGCTGTAAGTATAACAAGGAATCATCGAAAATCGGTTTATGTAAATTACATTTTTAAACACAGATCCAAAAGTTATTCGATCTTTATAAAATTCAATTGCACCTCATGACGACCATCACCTTTCATCTGAAACAATACTCATTCAAATCGGTCCAACCAAACCAAAGTTTGGCAGTAACAAAAAAAAGTACAGACGAATAGACTCCCATCGTCCTAGAAGTCGGTCAAAAAAAATTTTTTTTTCTTGCAAGTTAGATAAACGAGCATACGGCCCACCTGATGGTAAGCGGTCACCGTCGCTCATGAACCTCTGCAATGCCAGGGCAAAGAGGGGCCGTTATCTACCGCCTACCCATACAAGACTTTTCTTAAACCTCGTTTAAAGAGGGACATGTCATAGCGCTCCGGGAACACCGCGGACGGGAGTCCATTCCAAATCGGAATGGTACGGGGCAAAAATGATCTTCTGAACCGAACTGTAGAAGAAATTACTTCCAAATCTCCTTTTTTCAAGTCAGCAAAATATTAGACAAGTTCTCAAGTCGTTTGTCCCACTTAAGGGGCATTGCACTTTAATAACAATAACCCTTAACAAAAGGTGAACCCTTACGGAGGGTTGAAAATTGTAGACGAAGGAATTCTCGAAACCGGTTCTAAAAATGCACCTCTTTTAAATCGAATTGAAAGGGTAAATTGTCTTATTTTGAATTAACTTTTAAATAAGGGTTGTTTGTTTCTATTTCATTTTACCTTTTTACACTATGTACTATGTACATAGAATTTAAAAACATTATATAGGTATAATAAATATTAGCATTTCCTACTGCTGAAGCTGGAAACCAAACAATACTTTGGCTTAGTGTCTTAAAGACCGTGTATCTGTCTCACTTGACATTGGCGAATCGTCCCGAGTCTTGGACGAGGTCCAGAAAAAAAGAACTTGTTTGTTTTACTTATTAAAAGCTTTATTTTAACTTGCACTGAATGTTCGGGTGGAACTATGTAGTTTCGGAATCTTGTGAGTTAAATTTGACCAATTTTCCGGTCACCGATTGAGATAGGGATAGGGCATAGGTACCTCCTGTTCTAAACACGATAAACCGTCGTGTTCGGTCTCGATTTTTTTATCTTAGCTACCACTCTACTGCTACATGTAATCCAGGTTTTAAAAAGCTTTTGCAAGTCTTTTTTTAAGATGAATAAGATTCAGAAGGCGGTCGTTCTTGACACGGCACGTATTGTGAGGAAGTTCCTCTCTCTTGAGCCCTGACCACTGATGGCTTGGGTTGACCCCATCTCCAGTGGCCCTCTGTTTTTTATATTGTATTTTTAAATTTATTTTTTTATGATTGTTTTTTTTTTTATATAATGTAAAAAATGAACAAATAAACGAATACGGGATAATAATGATTAAGAGTCAACATTCTTTGAAAGAGACCTCCTAAATCATTGGATTTTTTCAGCCAATACTAAACCTTAATCTACCATTCAAAAAATCTTTCATAAAACGCTGATTGTAATTTATTACGGGTATATAATTAATGCTTTATTAAAACTACCCCACATAGGTGTTTCGGGTTCCCACGGGGTAATCACCCCTAACGTGAACGCGATGACAATAGAGGACACGGGTTGCGTGATCATAAGCATTTGAATTTAGAAACATCAACTATACAGGGTGGGGTTCTGAAATGTCTAAGTACTCCAAGTGATGATTTTAGCAAATTATGCTGAAAGGAAACATTCCTTTACAATTCCATGCGTAGATTTAAAAAAGATAATCGAACCTGCTATTATTTGAAAAGATCACACCCTGTACTTTTAATGAATCAATCGTTAGAGTGACTTATAAGTATCAAATTTATTTAAGAAATAATTTGATAGATTTAACGAAAGGATAACAACGAAAATCAAGTTCTAGTAGCATCAAACGAATAACAATTTAACACATCTTTTCAGAAACAACCATGAATCATTTTTTACTAAAACTTCATATTTTAAGATTACATTGCTTTTCCTGGTTGAACCGATTTTGAGGATTCTTTTTATCTGAAAAGTAGCACATCTACCTACTGTAACTTAAATTTACTGAAAAGACGAAATCGGTCGTCAATGATATTTTGTTTTTTCGTGGACTTTCTGCATTAGTCAGTGAGTTACTACATGAAGCGTACAATGACAATCACATATATTACCAGTGGCGAAGTGTCTGTACAAGCCCATTCGGTTTCCCTTTGACTATTCTTCAATTACGTACTATAACATTAACATTGTTAAGAAGTCCCGCCATTTATTGAAAATTTCGAAGAATTATTTAGATTGGCTTTCCTCTTTATAAACTTTACTCTTCGTCACTGTATGTTACATAACCCAGTATTGTAATAGTTCCCACGTGATCCTTGTGGTCATCGGAGCATGTAACTCATACGTCACGCTAATGACTAATGAGCTAAACGATTAGGTGATTAATTAGGGATGTATTACACGGATAGGTGCTTCGTTGTTATATGGATGTGTGAACAATCAAAATCAGTATAGGATTCGGTAATTTCTGAAGATGTGAGGGGCTTCTAAAATATTACATCTAGCAGTTATTCAATACTGATAAGCAATAATGGGTTATTACAAAGAAAAATAAATATAAATCATATACATAGTGCAAATAAACTAGACTCAAGAGCCGATGTATAGCCACATACTTAAGACAATGATGACGATAAGTAACAAACAAAACGTGTAGTGTAACACTATCTGCTAAGTACCCTCATATTCGATAACACACGACACTAAGTTTACGTGATATAGTAAAACTTATACGGGCCTAATAACCCGCATTGTAGTTTTTTAGTTTTACTAGCAATTGTGGTTTTATAAACTAAGTTATGTATATACCCTCCAACATATAGTAGTAGGTAATAGGAGCAGATGTAATGCAGGTGCTATGACAAAGTTGCTAATAGAATAGAGTTATTTTAAAGAAAGCTTTTTTTTCTTATTTTTATTTTCACTAACATTTGTGACGTCACTGCCAGTTGAAACTGAAAACTAGCGTTATATGTCGGTTGGGGGTGACTTATAACATTAAGCTGAGTCTGACTAGTTTGTGATGAAAACTTATTTATTCCATGTGTTTTTTTTATTTTTCATTTCTGTAATTTTATACCTGTTTTCATCACAAATAAACGATGTCTGTGTCTATGTCTTAAATATTCATTATCTTTTACGCTTATCATATTTCAGTAAAATGACCAAGACAACTAACACGAGCCTAAACACGATAGGTCTATCTTATTTAGTACAGGAGTTCCTATGGCCATCTTCGAATTCATCATCTAATCAGCAGAAACCGGGATGTTGGTCAAATTCAACTCACAAGATTCCACCCGAACTTACATAATATAAAACTTATGTTAATATTAAACTTGTTTTTTCGGTGTTAAAATCCTTTTAACTGTTTGTTCCGGATAATCTCTAAAAGGGCTGGACCGATTTTGACGGGACTTTCACAGGGAAGCAGATGGTTGATGAAATATGGCTTTTGACGAAAAAAGATGCGCGGATCAACTAGTTTGTCAAAATGGGAGAACTAGAAAATTAAGACCATATTCATACATTTTGAGGGCACTGACTGGTTTGTTTATTACATGAATGGCATTTCCTCAATTGAAACACATGATACCACAAAAACAATCATAAATTTCATTGTTAAGAACCATAATTGAATACCAAGAGGTTACGAAGAAAGGTGACGCATAGATGGCGAAAACCTGATTTGAATAAAATACTATCTTCAGTGCATTTGTGATTCTGTATGCATCAGCTATAGCACGCGCCTTCGTGTCTGACAAACCAGGAATATAAGATCTGCTACATAAAGTAATACATCACAAGAATATTTCTAGATCAACATAATTAATGTCAAGTCAATTGAGTTAAGGATCTTAATGAAATGGAATAGTTAAAATTGGTCGAATCAAAAAATATACTTTTTAATTATGTATTCTCTTCTTAAAGGTGATCGAGGATATGAATTATCAGTATTTTTAAACTTTTGGACAAAGAAATAATGCATTAAATAAAAATTTATACAAGAAATATTTGATTAAGACCCTTGTTCACTTTAAATTATAACTCCGTTGTTAATATTATCTATAACATTGACTTCACGTAGGTACACGATACCAAAAGAGAAATCAAAATAAAACCAAAATTCTCTATAAAAGTTGTAGGGACAGGATGCGTGTACTTCGAATACCTGTTTGGGTGCATCGGGACTCTACGCCTACACGTGCGCAGCTATAAGTATTTAATGGACTGAGTTTATTAAACTTTCACGTAGAGAATAACGTCAGGTGGAATTAAGAATTAGATAGGTAAACAAAAAAAATTATAGTAAGAAATGGAAGTTGCGATATTAATGAGATGTCTCAGTAGTTCATCTCAAGGCGACAATATATGTAATGTGATAACAAAATTGGTGGAGACGTTTTTTATCTGTGGTATATGTTCATCTGCAATATTATCTAATGAGCAGTCTGGAAGTTGATCAATATGACTTTGAAATCAGCAAAAGCTTGTATTACAGGAAATCGATAAAGAACTTTGACGCGGCAACAAGGTTTCTTAAAGACCTTGATGAACTTTGACACACAACAGACCCATTGCGTATTCAAAATCCTATAGCAAAAAATCTGTCAGACTGCGAATATGTCTCGTTGCGAACAATAGGATACGTCGAACAGGGACTTTTGTCCTTTAGTAGCCGAAAAATAAAGCGCTCCCTCTATTTCTTCCCCTTGCGAGTGTATACAATATTTCTTACAAACTCCGTCACAGCTGGTCTATTGAATGCTTTTTACGAAAAAAATGGGCCCGTCGGAAATTCGGGTCTATGTATAATTATGAATAGTTCGAAACATCGTAAACTTAGTAGCAAATGGAGTAAGAAAGCTACGGATGAATTGAACTAATTTTGAAGGGCAGGGGCCCCTCTATCGATTTGAACTACATATCTTTGAATATATCATGACTTATCATGGTGTTCTGAACAAAATAGAATATCGATTTGACAAGGAATCACTTTTGAAAAAGTTCTCGGATGTTATTATTTTAATACAGAATCTGTAATCAATTTCATTATAGTTGCTACTAAATTTGATACAGAAAATATATTGACAACAATTTTTAGTCTTCCTAATCCTAAACTATCGCTTTTAGACAAACCTAGACCCAAGCCCATAAAAAGCACAGTAGTAAAGTAACCTACCCAGCTACCATACCCAGCTACCATATTAACGTGGCTAACGACCGGAAATCGTGTGAATTTTATCGATAAACAAAAGGGCATCCCTGTAGCACCTTGCGTAACATCTGCCTCTGCACACGTGAGGCAATTAATGCATCGGGGGTGCCACCCTCGGGGAGCTGGTCGTTACCCTATGTAGATGCGATGGTCATTGCACTGTTTGTTCTCACGGGTAAGAATTAAGTTAATGTTTGGATTATTTCGGAGGTTTGTGGAAAAATATGTTTATGGATTAACATATTATTGTCTAGTCAGGAGATAAGTTCAATCAATAAATTATTTCTTTGTACCACAATAATAATAAAATATATACAGCTGACTGGAAACTGGTGTCTAAGCTTCGAAGCCTGTCTTTGAGTTAAGTTACTTAGCTCACAAGAACAATTACACACTTTTACTGGCACAATTGTCAAACAATTTAAGATCTATTTCAGCTATCGAATCATATTTGAATTTCATAGATAAAAATTTTGGAAGATGAAGGATCAAGACATCCACAATCGTTTTTAGACTAGGACTCTCGCGTCTCAAAGTCAGCATTACCATTGTTGTAGGAACTTCATCTCTTCTCATATGGTCACACCTAATCTTGTAGGTACATAATATCCCCATTATTACAAGGAAAACACCCAATCATCGCATGGCAGTTAAACCTCGTTATAATACTTAATGATCGGCGTACTACAAAAGACTTTTTGTTGCTCTTTTTACCTCGTTTTATTAAGAGCGCTACAGTTTTAAACATATCGGGACCTTGAAACTATAGGTACCATATCAAGGTTGATTCCTTGGGGCAAATGATTCGAGAGGATTCTAAAATTTGGTTTCTTTCGAAGTCTATATAGGGAGATTGTCAAATAGTACGCATTCGCTGCAATAATAGAAGAAACTCCTGATCACCCGAGCATTGGTTTGTATATTAGTTCCATTATCCAAGTTTTTACTTACTACGGTGAAATTTAGTGTTCCCCAAAACTATGTCGTTCTTTAAATTAAGTTTGAGAAGAGTTATATATGGGCTGTAGATAGCGGCACTGCAGAGTCCATGAGCTACGATAACCACTTACTATCAGATGGACCGTATCAGGCTGTACGATCGTCTATCTATGGGGCAAAACAAGCCAACTTCAATCAAAAAAAAAATGTAGTTTTAGCAAAATCGATCTGATTCATTTTTGGTGTATTTTTTTTTACATTTTAGCGTCAAAACTTCTATTTTCCGACCTCAAGCCATCAAATCTTGAAGGCTGTACACGCCTCATGGTACGTGAGGCCTTGATCACGAAACTCAAGGTCTATGAAATCACGAGAGATAATCTGAAGCATGTCCTGTCTGCCATCCTTATCACACCCAACAGTATTTGTATAAGTTAGAGCAAGACAAACCTTAAGGTATGCGCAATTTGTGTTTTTTGTCATTGAATATGTAATAGTTTTGAGTGATTACTTCCTTGTATGGGCATTAATATTACATCTTTGTGTCATCTGTGGCTGTAAAAAATGGCGGTCTAAAAAAGAGAGTATTTTTGCTGTTTGTCATTCTAGAAATGTATGTGAGAGGAATGCCATTGTTAGTTTATCTTGGGTAATTTATATGTGCTTACTACTAGAAAATTTCTGGAAATACCCTATTCGATATTTAAAATAGTATTAAAGATTTTGTGGGAAAAAAAACTAACTAAAGGAATAAAAATAGCTGTACTAGAACATTAGTAATGTGTTTACTAGTCGTGAAGAACACCTTGTACATTTTACATAACATTTCAATTAACATGTGACTTTGTAATTATTGAGTTTATTTATTGTCATGCAAATGGCGTAACATCAGCTGCTATTATTTACAGTTTTAACTCTAGCCTATTGGAAAGAAGTTCCTTATCGCGCGTTATCGAAAGGGGGCTAGACGGAAATTCTTATGAAAAAGTTGTCACGACACTTTTTTGTTTTAGATGATTATCGCTAGGTGACGCTGTAATTAAAATCTTTTAAAACAATTCCTTATTTTGTTTTATATAATTAATGCTAGATGGCGCTGTGATCAAAATATATAATAATTTATTTAAGTTATAAAAATAAAATTCTATTACAATTCCCTCACTAATTAATCGAAAGGAACTTCGTTCCATCGGGGTGTTCCTTGACACCTCTCAAGTTTTTTTTTTGTTATTAGAATTTCTACTATTTCTGTATTTACTTATCATCCTTTAAATATTTTTAGTAAAAACTATGTTATTCTATACGTGATGGAAAATGACTTTAGTACCCTATAAATTATTTGGAATCAAAGATTTTTTGGCACTAATAACAAGCGCCAACAATATGTACTATTAAGCTTCATTGTATTTAATAACACTATAAACAGTATATATTCTACTACTGCTGAGACTGGAAACCGAACAATATTTTGGCTTAGTATCTTTGAGTCCGTGTATTTGTCTCACTTGACATTGGCGAATCGTCCCCAGTCTTGGTGGATGAGGTGCAGGGGAAAAAAGAAGAAGAAGAAGCTTCATTGTATTTAATAACACTATAAACAGTATATATTCTACTACTGCTGAGATTGGAAACCGAACAATATTTTGGCTTAGTATCTTTGAGTCCGTGTATTTGTCTCACTTGACATTGGCGAATCGTCCCCAGTCTTGGTGGATGAGGTCCAGGGGAAAAAAGAAGAAGAAGAAGCTTCATTGTATTTAATAACACTATAAACAGTATATATTCTACTACTGCTGAGACTGGAAACCGAACAATATTTTGGCTTAGTATCTTTGAGTCCGTGTATTTGTCTCACTTGACATTGGCGAATCGTCCCCAGTCTTGGTGGACGAGGTCCAGGAGAAAAAAAGAAGAAGAAGAACAAGCGCCAAAATTGTTTGGTTTCCAGTTGAGTAGATAATCTTCTCATGCTAGAATTGTACTTATTTGCGTTGTTATCTAATCTGGATAATATAAAGGTGACACGAGACCGAGTAAGCAGTAATGAGATATATTTGCACTACAAGCTTTTTCACTGTTTTGATAAAGATTACCACTGTTGATCTTCGTTTGGTGACATCTAAAATAGGGTATTATCAAAAGACACTAAAACTTTCTGTGTAATTTTACCGGACACGTGGATTAATAAGTGTCATGAATAATCTTGTCTTATATCTCAGATATTTAACAGTATTTACCGTGCAATTAGTGAAAAAATTACATTTCCATAGATGGCAGTGTCCCCTGACATTGCAGAGGTCCATGAGCGACGGTAAACACTTACGATCAGATGGCCCATTGGTTTACATGACAATAAAATAAACAAGGGACACTAATTGAGTATTTAATTACCCGTAATTTAGTGTTTTGGTCGAATTTTATTTTCTTAAGTGCGAATACTGGTTTTATAACATCGCGGGTGGTATACCCAAAAAAGGAATATAAAGGTTTTTACTTAAAATAGTTGAAAACTATATTTTGCCCGTGTATAATACAGATAACATTGTTTCTATCAAACAATAGGTTATTGGATTGCTGAAAAATATTTTACATAATAAATTAATTTATTACTAAATCGAGGGTAACACCTGAAAATTTTCACAATCCACATATCAGACAAAGGTAATTTCATAATGCCAAAAAATCGAAAAAAAACTCACTTTTTCCTTTGCCCCGCACCAGCATTGCCGACAGGAAAATCGAAGGACTCGCCAAATATCCGATATTGTAAATCGTCATCATTCGCGTGGTATTGCATCGCTACACTAATAAATCACTTGGACGAGTTACCCTACCGATATATAACATCATCACATCGAAATTCACGAAAACAGCGTCATTTTTTTGGGCGTATTATAATGTTAGCAAAAGCTCCCGGTGTTTTACGGCCGAAGAGCGCGCGATGCCGTGCTTACTGAGTTACTGAATGAATGCCGGTTCGATCTTGGAGGGGCCAGTTGAACGGAGTTGCTGGGAATGTTGTGACATTATCCGAAATTCTTTATTTATTTATATAGGAATCAATATTGTTGTATATTGTATTGGTACTCATATTTAGATCAATTGAATTTTGGTAAGTTTTATTTTAAATTTTTAAGCTTTAAAGCTAACATTTTTTTTTTTATATTTCCATTAGACTTGTTTTGCCTACCTTCAATCATCTCTCCATGACCTAAAGGTGGACTGGTAGAGAATGCCTATGGCATTAAGTCCGCCTATGTACACTCTTTTGTGCATAAAGTTTAAATAAATAAATAAATAAATATTGGATTATGTCGAATTGAATAGAGAACTGTGTCGTTAAACGGGATTGTTTCTAGTGTTGTAGTTTATGGAGTTTTGTAATTAGGACAGATTTACATCTCTTCGTGTGTCAATTATACTGATTATTTTATGCTTTGTTTTTTTGTTATTAAAGTTCTTAGTAACGCTTTTCAGTATTTATACTACCACGGCATAACTATTCACAATTTAATTCGTTTTTTTGTAAAAGTTACTTTTGAGGCAGAGTTTTTTTAATAATGATCCAACTAATTATTTTGTTTTTCAAGTTGAACCAACAAATTAACACGAAATCGTACAAATCAAAACAATAACATAAAATAAAAACAATCCGTGTGAAAAATAAATCTTCAAATCAGAGTTTTATTACTGAAATTTTATAATATCGGAGGATTTTTATTTAGTGTAATTACAAATGCAACATGAAAACAATGTAAAATAAGTTTTTACAAATACAAGGTAAACTAAGATTTTAAGTATGTTTCATTTGCAACAATTGTAATAATCGACCATTTCCGTATTTTTTTTATAATTGGCAACCCAGTTGCTACCTAGAACGCAAGTTCGGGGCGCTAACACAATAACCCAAGAATTCCTCATTTAATGGACCAATTATAACAAAAGTAGTTTCGTCTTTCTATTTATGTTTATATAATTTGTAATTCTAATACTTCACACGGTAATATTTCGATATGTAGGAGTTTTATGGCAAAATTTAAAAAAAATATTTTAAGAGCCTGGATACCATGTAGCAGTAGAGTGCTAGCTAACACAAGTAAAATGAACCCAAACACGACGGGTCTATTTTGTTTAGTAGAAGAGTTCCTATTTCTTACGAATCCACCATCACATCATTACCATTTTGTCATATTATTGTCCACATTGTCACGCGATATACATCTGCGTAGAAAATGTCAGCTCAATCGGAAACTGGGAAGTTTGTCAAATTTAGCTCATCCAGTGCAAGTAAAAAGCTTGTAAATACATTGAAATGTTCAATTGTACTTCCAAGTTAAATGAGCCGGTTTGTCCAGATTCGGTGCTGGCGATAAACGACCTCGAAGACACGAATTTTCGCACAATCGCACCGAAACGAGACAAAATATCATCTATCATTTTCAAACCAAAAAAGTGAAAAGGGTGTAAACCATAAACATAGATTATTTTATAATTGAGCGGTCCCGATATTTCAGCACTGTTTCAAGCGCCATGATCACGGGAAGACTGAGGAACTGCGGGTAGATCATTTAAGAGCAGACAAATCTGTCTACCCTCTTTCTCGTTCGTTTGCCGGTACCACTGGAACTCGAACTCACATTTCGACATACCACACTGACTAATAATCGTGGTAAGAACCCGTTGATTAATAGTGTAAGTAATGTAGGTAACCGCGAGTGTTTAAAGAAATTTATCATAAACATAGAATTAAGAGAAGATACATAGTCGACAAGAAAAAATAATAGTAAATGTGAATTGGCAAAAATCATATTTGAATTGAGTTTGTTTCGCCAGAAGGGAGGTGTAAGTTGAGACTGGTTGTCGATTTATTATTGATAACAAAAAGTACGTATTTTTTATTTATAAATTAATAAGTCTTGGTGGGGTAGTGGTTGAAGCGCTTGCCTTCCGTACGGGAGGTCGTGGGATCAAAACCGACTTGAACCTCTAAAATTTTAAAAGTGAAAAAGATTTATGTGCAATTGTTTCACAACACCACTGACTAAAAACGGTGAAGGAAAACATCGTGAGTTAATCTGCATATCGAAAAAGGATTCTAAAAATCCTTCGAAGATATATGTAGTCCATAATTGGGCAAGCGTGGTAGACCATGCGTAACCTGTCTTCGAAGAAAACCTGAGCCCAGCAGTGGGCAGTAATAGACATTACACTACAGAACAGTAATAATTTAAACTTGTGTTCTCTCAAAGGTTTGCAAGACTTCTTAAATTTTGTAAGAATGACATTAGTTTCAACATTACCTACACTCGCCTGTCCTGATTTCAAAATTATTTATAACTACTTACTCTTCCGGTTCCTGTTTGACGATAGCGAAGTCCGGTTCATCCTCAGTTGAAAGCTTGGCTTGTAACGCCTTTAATCTTTCGATCTGAAACTGTAGGTATGATTTTGTGTTGTCTTCCTCCATACTGAAAAGAATAAAAACTTTTTAAATAGGTTTAAGATCCTGAATATCATGGAGAAGTAATGCTAGCTGAATTAAACGTGTTCCAACACGATGTCTTGTTCAATTCTCCCTTCTATTACCGTACCACTCGGCATCGAGGTGGAGTTCATCCTTACTATATGGAACCACCGCGGTCATCCACGGTCCGTTTCAGGAACACTTTTTTGCCACGCACCATCCGGCTATGGAATGAGCTTCGGTATTCCCAGAGCGCTATGACTTGTCTATCTTCAAACGAGGCTTGAGGAGGGTCCTTAAAGTTAGGTCGTAGGTAGCGACCCCTCAATGTACCCTGACATTGCAGAGGTTCATGAGCGACGGTAACCACTTACGATCAGGTGGCCCGTTGGCTCGTCTCAACTCGTCTGCCTACATGGCAATAAAAAAAAATACAGATAATATAGGCATAACGAAAGATTTTGAAATCCTCTTCCACGTGGGTACACGTTTACTACGAAAATACCTATATTTCGGTAACAATCCAAAGTTTAACTGCGTTTCAAGTCATTTTACGAATTTCACTTCAAATAATGCGCGAAAACAGCCCACTGTTCAATTATTGGAACGAAGTTCCTTATTGCGCATTATCGAAAGGGGGCTAGACGGAAATTCTTATAAAAAAGTTGTCACGACACTTTTTTTGTTTTAGATGATTATCGCTAGATGGCGGTGTGATTAAAATCTTTTATAAAACAATTCCTTATTTTGTTTTATATGATTAATAGTGATACAAATTTTATTTTTTTAAGTTATAATAATTAGTTAGTTTAAAACGTCTGTCTGTGTGTCTTATAATATAAGAGAGATAGAGACAACGTCTCTTATATTATAAGAGAGATAGAGACAGACGTTTTAAAGTAACTAATTATTATAACTTAAAAAAAAAATATAACAATTCCCTCACTAATTAATCGAAAGGAACTTCGTTCCATCCGGGTGTCCCTTGACACCTCTCAAGTTTTTTTTGAATTATTATGGTGTTCAATAATTTGGCAGGGAAAAGGGAAAGCACCTACTACTTTCCCAGATTTAGATGCATAACGTCAAATTGTAGAAGTCCTTGATAACAAATACGACTTAACATCTAGTGGGCTCATTGGCATTTCATGAAAAGTGTAGATGAACTTTACGTATTAAATGTTTCTGGTCATCTTTGAACTGCATTGATGCCATCATGTTTTTTTATAAATTAAAGTAACTAAAAACAAATCATACCAAACTTAAAAATTTAAAATGGTACTTTTCCTTTTCGATTGCACTGTGGTCAATAATAGATACAATGTGGTAGACCCTATTTGTCAGTAGACTATCCATTAAAATATCCGTTCATTTACCATTAAAAAGCGCTATGACTTGTCCTTCTTCAAACGAGGCTTAAAGAAAGTACTTAAAAGGTAGGCCGTAGGTAGCGGCCCTGCAGTGTCCGCTGACATTGCAGAGGTCCATGAGCAACGGTAACCGCTTACGATCAGGTGGCCCGTTAGCTCGTCTGTCTGCAATGCAATTAAAAAAAAAAGTAATTTATAACTTGGAAAAAATATCAAAAATACGGTTCAGTTCAAACGAACCTACTGTATATAAATTGCACTATGGCAATACTGTAGCGAAGGAAAAAAATATTTTTGTCCTTCAAACTGTTCTCATCATTAAATAATAAAGATAAACACTACATTCAGTGCGTAGAATAAGTAGCGAAACAAATTGAGAAAACCGTAAAAAATTGAATGAACTAGAATCACTCGCTAATATGGCCGACAGTTGCATAATCTTATCGTGACCGACATTCAACTGACAACAGGCGCGCAAATAGAACATTTCACGACAAAAACACCATAAAAACAAAAGTGGATAGACAAAAAATATTTCAAATATACCCTACAGTTATTAAAATTTGACAAATAAGAAACATTTTCAAAAATAATCCGTTAAATACTCGACGATCGAATTCGAAGATGGAACGTTACCAAACGGAAATTTGCACGTATGAGAAACATAATAGCAATATTATTCCAATTAGACACAATAAGGCTTATTTATCACAGAAACTTAAGTTATAACGGTAAATTATGGCGGCTAACCCTACGTTTTGATGGTTTAGAAATAATTACGTGTATTGAATATTCGTATGACGACATTATTGATCGCAAACATACCTTGACCGTTCATTATTCTCCATAAATTCTTCTTAAATATACATGTATTTAGTAAAACAAAGGTTGTGAGTCAATAGGTAAAAAATAAATAAAACATATAAATGACACTAAATACTTTAAATTGCACGTTAAATTGATAAAAATAAATAAAAACTTTTCAAGTCATGCAAGTAACCACAATTCGTTAGTTTTCGTTACACTCAAAATGGAACATCTCCTGTCTCTTTCATTCTATTTACAAATGTACGTACAAGAAAGAGAGAAAACGCATAACCGTAAATAGAAAAATGGCAGCATGGAGGCCTAGCAGCGCCATCTGTTGTGAAAGTTTTGAAGTTTGTAGTCTATGACCAAGAAAATGTTTTATCGACTAATATCCCAAAAATGGAATCGACTAAGTTGATTTTTTTGTAAATGACGAAATTACAGCTTAAAAAACTGAATGATATTTTGAACGTTTCTAGTAATTTTTAATAAATTATGAGATATCTGAAAAATCTTACCGAGCTTACTTAAACGTTACATTTCTTGTATTGTGTGAACTTTTGATTAAAACTTACATCTTGGTTACGTTAATAACTATTGTTTTTTTTATTTAAAGACTTTATAAGACGCAAGATCAAAATTGAAAATATTATTTTAAACAAGAAATTATCGAAATTAATTAAGTAGTCGATTTTTCGACGCAGAGTCGATTTTATGAACGCACAGTTTCAGCTAGTTCAGCTCCCTATTAGTTGTCTATGAAATTAAGAAAAAAACGGAAACCGCGAAAAAATTTCAAAACACTTTGTTTATTTAGTTGATAATAAACTAAAATAGAAGAAAATTACTAAAAGCAGTCATGAAATTCCGCGCTGTTATGAATAATTCTTCTCCAATACGTGAATTTACAAGTACATACACCTGTAATTACACCTTGTGCTATGCTTACTATAAAATTTAAACGAAACTGAATTTGGTTTTTCGTTTCAGATATAGTGAGTACAATATCGAAATTATCCAAGGAATGTGTGTTACGGATAACCGAGGATAAGTTGTATTTTATTGTGAGTGATGAGAACAGTGGTCCTACGCCTCCAGTGCTTTGGTGTGAAATACCACAAAGCGTTTTTTTCTCTGAATATCAAATGGTTGGAATGGATGAAACACATAAGGACATTTATTTAGGAGTAAATTCTGGTATAGTACCACTTTTTAAGGAGTAATACCTATTATTACTATTGGTGCAAAATTTCAATGGGCGTTTAAAACAACTTTGTCAAAACAATTTCAAACTCAATGTCTGTAAGTTTTATTGATGAAAATCATTTATTTCAAATTCGAATTACATTCTTTCAGGTAATCTTGCGAGATCATTTGTTTCATTGAAAAATGTAAGATCATTAAAAATGAAGTTAACAAAAAAACAATGTCCATGTCTCACATTGGAAATTGAAGTGGTAAGTGAAATTAAGTTAATTAATGAATTATTTAAAACACAATACTTTTCTGTTGACCCTGTAATTAAAATAATAATCCCAAAATCCTTATAAACAACAACTTCCTACAAGACATTGTTCTTTTCAAATTAGCATTTGGTCAAAATCAAATCTATGATTCTGTACTTATTAGTACTAAATATAGTAATATTGTAACATCATATCGTCACTAGAAAGGAAATGTATTAACCACTCAACTGGGAACGTCTCTATTCGCTAGATAGCGAAACTGGGGACTTCGTTCGGAATCAACACCGTGTTTGAGCCCCTTTTTAAAAACATTATTTTCCAATAATTTTTAGTTAGGATTTTTAATTAAACCTTATATTTTTGTAAATCTTTATAACTAAACGACGCTGTATTGCATTTTCAGCGAAAATATATCATCTCCGTAAAATATGAGTCGATTAAAAAATGTAAACAAAACAAGTTTTAGAATTGTGCTCAATTTTGGCTCCTGCCACAGACTTGGCAAAAGTAAACAAACCAATTTGGTTGCCGATCCCAGTTGAGTGGTTACAGTGCAAAATATGATTTTAAAAGAGAAGCAAAAAAAAAATCATTAAAAAAAGTTTATTATACATTACTTTTTAAAATAATCCACATATTCAAATTATTCGAATTTGACATAGGTTCATCTGCATTAACAGAATATATTCTCATCTTCCAGCCTTCAACGACATCACATCAAACTCGACAAATACTACATGATATTCCAGTAGTTGTTATACCGTGGAAGAACTGGGCTGACTTCTATGAACCGAGGGTGCCTGATCCTGATGTAAGATATAAACTATTTTAATTGTTGAATGAGGTCTTGTAAATCTTTCAATAAGTGTTTTGTCAGCCATGAACTACCAGCATTACTTATATGAAATGAAATGAAATACTTTATTTTCAACATTAATGACATACTCATTACTCATTCTTGTTGACGTCAAAAGTTACAAGCTACCACCAGTTCGGACACAAAAAATAATAATTATAGCCACCGTCCTGAGAAGAACTGGCAAGAAACTCAGGGGGCATATCTTTTTTTTGTATAATGAGAATTTTTTTTTTTATGCGAACAACAAAAGAAATTTAAAGTTTCAATAAAATACATTTTTATATTGATCATTTGCGTACTTTTAAACTATCTTCATTAAAAACATTGATGACATGATATTTTATTAAAATCACAAAAAAAAAAAGTGGTAAAAGCAGGTAACACTGTCAACTACTTAAATTTGTCTTTTGTAACAGTTAATTTTAAGAAAAAAAGATTATTTTTAATTTTAAACATCTAAACTATATTTTCGCAGATATCAATAGAACTACCGAGTCTAAAGCAGTTAAGAACTACAATCGACAGGATGAGAACTATGGCATCGGAAGTAGTGGTCAGAGCCTCAGCTAACGGTCAACTCGTGTTACAAATAAAAGCTGATATGGCTAAAGTATCTACGAGATTTAAAGATTTGAACGTTGCACATTTTGATGGTAAGATATTATTAACTTTTCCTGGTTGAACCAATTTTAAAGATTATTATCTTGAAGGTAGATAAACAGCTCATATCTTGTTTAAAAGTAATGTATATCGGACTAGTAATTCTTGGGTCATTCCATAAAGACGAAGACTGTCGTCAATGTTATTTGTTAATTATTACTTGTTTAATGAAATTTAATTTTTTGCTTTTGATCCGTAAAAGTCACTCTATGTATTGATGCAATAAATGTACAGGGTGTGGTTTTTTCGGATTGTGGCAGTTTTAATTCCAGGGTGTTTTTTTTCCTGGAAGAAAATTTTTCAAAATTCCACCCTGTATAATTTTTTTTTTTTTTTTTTTAATAATAATTCTATGATTAAATTTGATTAAAAACTGCCTCATATTATGGTGCAGGCAAAGTTGCACGGGTAACCTAGGTTATCATAGTATTCTACTAGCCAGGACCTTTCCTTTGATACCCATATTGGAATATTTAAAAACATATAAGGAATCCGCCATTTTGACCAAAAGTAAAAATCAAATCAGTTCACTTGTTTGGAAACAATTACGTACACACCTTTCATTTTTCGATTAGTGTTAAAATAATAGTTCCCATTTTATCTTTCAGGCCCAATCGACCATTCTGATACTGAAACGGACAGTCAAAGTAATGAAAATACTTCAGAAACGGTGCAATGCAGGGTAGATGCAAAAAAATTAGCTTTATTTCTCAATGTTGATCATGTATCAACAAATACTACTTTGTGTAGTATCGTTCACAGAAGATTGGTTACTTTGTGCTTGGAAACAGATGATAATGTTAAACTGCAGTGTTTTATAAGCGGAATAGTGTATTAGTGTTACAGTATAGTTGGTTATTTAAATTAAAAAAACATGTTAAGTAGTATCCAGTCAAGCATATTGGGATTAAGAATCACTGAAATTGGTTCACCTAGAAACTTATAGAAACAATTTAACTTTTTTTAGAATGAAGCTGTTGAATAGTTTTACGTAATGTCTGTGATATTTTTTAAATAAATGTTTGGATCAAACTGCCTTATTATTAAATTTCTTTAAACACTCGCGGTTATCTACATCACTTACACTATTACTAAACGGGTTCTTACCACGATTATTCTTAATTGAGCGGTCCCGATATGCGACGAAACGGAAATGTGAGTTCGAGTTCCAGTGATACGAACGAGTGCGAGAGTAGACAGATTTGTCTGCTCTTAAATGACCTACCCGCAGTTCCTCAGTCTTCCCGTGATCATGGCGCTTGAAACAGTGCTGAAATATCGGGACCTCTCAATTAAGAATTATCGTGGTAAGAATCCGTTTAGTAATAGTGTAAGTGCCTTATTATTTTGTCCATTGTACTATTTTCTTGTTTTTTTAATATGCAGGTATCGTCGCTATGTTTTCATTCACCGGTTTACTCGGTGACAAATTTATTTTAAAAGTACTGATAGATGGCGAAAAAAAGGATAGTTAAAGTTTAAATTGATACAACTGCCAAAAACCGTTGAATTTTACTCTATTAACTTTTTTCGAAGAAATAAAACAATAAGTATAAGAAAACTTCACTTATATTTAAAAAAAAAATCACTTCTTAAATGACAAATCAACTTTAACAAAATAAATTAAATCTTCTTTAGTTGCCATCTTATGGATGCTTCAAGACGAACAATTGTCTGTAAAAGTACAACAAATTCCATTAAAAATATTATAAAAGCGAAAGTTGGTAATATGACATGTCCCTCTTTAAACCAGGTTTAAGAAAAGTCCTGTATCAGTAGGCAATAGATAACAGCTCCTCATTGCCCTGGCATTGCAGAGGTTCATGAGCGACGGTGACCGCTTACCGTCAGGTGGGCCGTAGGCTCGTTTATCTATCACGCAATAAAAAAAATAATAATATGGGTATTACATTACTCTTTCTAGAAAACAAGTACTGAATGTATATTAATAAAACTTTACAGTTGTACAGCTGACACTTAGGCTCTAATGTACTGAAGAATGCCGAAAACAGTAACCTTAAGAATTTAGATTAAAACAAATACAGCAAGATTGTGATGCAGCAGAGAAGTGCTAAAGGGCTACTATTTTTTTAGTAGATAAATGTCCATGATAGTTTATTTCGTAGGCAGTCGATCCGTAAGACGGTAAAGAATGCCATAGTGCGTAACGCGTCGAGCCGTAGCGTAAGCCTGTGCTGAGGTCTGGCCTCAGCCAGGGTGCGGACTCTTGAGTGTGAGCGGTAGGAGGTATTAGTGCGGTCCAACTCACACATACTCAAAAAAGTTTATTCTTACCCTGAAAAGTTATCCTTATGCAATACTGTTATCCTTATCCTATATTTCAAAAATCACAGTTGCTTTTAAAACTCAACGATTATCAACCATTAGGGTTTCTACGAAAAAGCAGTCTTCAAACAAAAAAAACTCGTAAAAACAAAAATTAGACTTCAAAAGGTGATGATTTCAAAATAGTCCATCAAAATCTGAATCTTCCGAGGTATCATCACCAAAACCCAAGTGCGGAAAGAGCATAGACTTCAGTATTCTCGTAAACTGTCTGCAAGAAGGATTCTCTCTAGAAAAATTACGTCTCTTGATTTTTTTGAAGTAATCTTCCAAATTATCCTGATTTAGTAAACGCAGGTCTAAATAAATCACCCCTTTTGAATGTAAAACTTTCCAAATATCTTCTAATGAAGACAAAGTAGTTATATACCCTTGAATACACCTTGGGTTTTCTAGCTCAAGACTGGAGCCACTTTTCAAGAACCTCACGTTCTTTATCTTCTCCTTATAACCCTTCCATTGCTTTATATGATCCGTTTTTACAGTCACGTATTGTCGTTTGCCTTCGATAATTTCTTTCGTATTTTTTGGTCCATTCGTGCAGTCAAATAGTCGATCAAAATCCTCTATAACTTTGACAGATTCTATTAATTCTTCTTTCTTTTTCTCTTTGCAACCATGAGTTAGTAGTTTTAGACTCGTGGCTACTGAACCGCTGAGGAGTTTTATAGCAGTTTCTAAATCCTGAGGTTTTTTAGATGCAAGATTAAGACGCGCAATTTTGCAAAGTTTCAAACACTTTTTGTTCCTTACGTCCAGTTCTGAAAGGTGGGACCATTTCGCTTTTTTTCCTGCAATTTCAATTTCGCCACTGCTTCGGAAATTGTTAGAAATCGCTTTGAACAAACGAGGCACGTCAAAAACTATGTTAATTTTAGCGTTTTTATGTTTAAAATAGTGACTTTCTTTAGGTGTTCCGGACCATTGTTTAAGTAGATTCAAACTGGCGATGTTTTTTGGGCTATGATCACAAACTGTTGTTACAATAGTGTATCCTGTTTTTCTGACTGCTATAATGACGCTTTTTATGATTTTTGCCAGGGAATCTGCGCTTAGGGACTCTCCTACAAAATAATAGGCAACAACCTGATTCCATCTAGCATTAAGGCCTTGTAACATAAACACTAAGGCATGTGTCGCGATCTCGGGAGTTCTAGTTTCTCCTAGATCTACATAACCTTCAATTAAATCGTATCTCCGGCTGTACGCAAGCTCTTTTTTCAAGTCCATCTTGGCAAAAACCAGTGCGCACATTTTATCATCAACGAAAAACATATCCGAACGCCTTTCTTTTAACTGTTTTATAGCGTCGTGAATGACCCCTGGTCTCAAATCGGGTCCCACTAGAAAACTTTCCAGTATTTCTTTGGAAGGTAAATGAATTTTACGTTGTATTTGGAAATAAACCTCGCTGGATTTAAAAAGTATATTCAAAGCGCCCATTTTATCAAGAGACGACCAACGTATCCCGTTTGATTTTCGAAAACGACTGTGCAAGTACATTTGGATTAAGGTTTTCAAAGAAAAAGATGTTACTGATAGCATTCCAGATTTGAGATCGCGCATTTTACGTTGGTGTCTCAAAATTTGGGAGTACTTATTGCATAGTTTTTTGGGGTGATTGATTCCTAAAATGAATAAATATTAATGTAATGTCAATTAAATAGTGCCCACTGCTGGGCTTAGGTCTCTTCAGTAGTGACAGCAGGGATAGTTAAGCAAACTTGACTAATAATAACATAATTAGGGCTACACATCTAAGATTTTAAATTTGCAAGTTTGTTTTTTGTGCTATGTAGTCTATTTAGTATGTAGTCTATGTAGTTGGCACTATGACTTGTCCTTCTTTAAACGAGGCTTGAGGAGGGTCCTTAAAGTTAGGTCGTAGGTAGCGACCCCTCAGTGTCCCCTGACTGAAAAAAAGTCAAAAAAGACTGGCCACCTGATGGTGTGTGGTCACAGTCTCTTCCTGGACGGCGCGACAGGAAGGAGTGCCGTAGTGCGTAACGCGTCGTTCCGTCCCGCATAACCCCGTGCTGGGTTCTAACCTCAGCCGGACGCAGAGTGTGAGCGGTTGGAGGTTTTAGTGTGGTTAACTCCCATAATATCTTATTTAATTTAAAAAAAAAATTTATCTTTTGGACCTCTGCAATGTCAAGACACTGCACCTATGACCTACCTTAAAGATATAAATTAATTGCTAATTCTTACCACATCTAATAGGTTTTTCAGTAGTCATATTATTTAGCATAGTCTCATTTTTAGAGGAACTTGGTTCTAATTTACTTTCATTATTGTTGAATTCACCTATTTCAACCTCGCAACCTATATCAAGAACACAAGCTTCTTCAGTTATCATGTTTTTGAATGTATTTAAATAATTAATTTTTAAATGAAACATTTAGGAGAAGTGCTGTGTAAGTAGGTGATTGATTACTGCCCCTCAAAGCCCTCTGATTGCAGAGGTTCATGAGCGACAGTAACAGTTTGCAATCAAGTGAACTGTAAGCTGTCTGCACTGTTTTTATACTTTCATGCATTTTGAACGGGTTCTTACCACAAAAATTAATTGAGTTGTTGTTTTTTTAAATTCATTGAATTTTGAGACTTATATTATGTCTATTGAGAAAAGTAAAATTTAAAGTTTCAGAGTGAAAAACTTGTTTTTGAATTACCCTCAGTTAAATTTACTTTGGTCATCTTTTTTATAATTTGATCAGCTGTATTCCCATTTTCGCTACTTATTTCTTTAGGCTTATGCATACTATTTTCCTTACTGCCAAGTGGAAAACTCTTAAGTTTTTCATCAGGTGTTGGTTTATTTATCAGATTTTTAGAAGGTGGTCCTTTGAAGATCTTGGAGTTTACTTTAGACTTTTCGAAATGATCTTCACGGATATATTTTGACTGCTGTTTCTCTACGGGAATGTTTAGTACATTTTCTTTTCCAACAACTTTTACACATTGTCGGCATCTGTGAATAATTTGATTTACAATAAAAACTTAAATTTGTAGCAGAATATTTTAAAACTAGTTTTTATTGCATACTTTTATTACTAGTTTAAGTTTTTTTTACCTGTGTTTGAAGAGAGACATGTCATAGCATAATATGGAGAAAAGGGATAATTTTCACAATTTTAATACTACCCACATTTTAAAATAAGTTGAAAAGGGTGAATTACGAAATACTAACTCAATGTAGTTGTTTTAACTCACTTAAGTAGTAATTATCAAGCTTACGGTAGGCCTGATGGTAAGTTGAGATCATTTAATTCTCAGAAACATTGTTACCTACCAGTTAGTTTAACATTGGATTAACAAAAAAGATATTCAGTTTAGTATTAATAAGTTTAGAATTATTGTAGAAAGCTTACCTTGTAAAATCCGAAGGGAAATTCGCCATATTTTTTCCGATAGCGGTGTTCTTGGCGCGAATACCACATTTTTCGCATGAAATATTTCTTTCGGCCATTTTCACTTTTCAGTACAGCCAATAATAGTTTTACATAAATTAGGTTTAGTTATCTAATTATGAGTGAAATTCGCTTTACTGATAAAGTACATGCATGTTTTATTCAAATTCGATGAATCGCGAAAAGAAATTTGTAAAATTTTAAATTTGAAAGCAATTTGAAAGTGTTGAACTTACCGGTAAATTATAGTGTTGGGATGAAAAGTAACAGATTGAAAGTGATAATTCGATTTTTTTCAATTCGATCAAAAATTTATCACCAAAAATTAAACAATCGACTTCAGTCAACCTTCAGTCTGTTACGTTTCTCATTCATTTCATTCATTTTCAATGAAAATGAACTTCTAAATGTTTTAAAATGATGAATTGATGATTTGAAAATTATACAATACACAGTAGAATTTTTAAACACAGGGTGCAATTGAAAATCTTACTGTAATTAACATCTGATGATAATTCAAGATTACTCGTTTTGAAGAACTCGAATGACTAAAACTTGAATTTCGCCATTCTGGGCAGCCCCACTTCTGGATGGATTTGGATGTGGCATTGTTGGTTTTCCATCATGGGGTTTGCCATATTAACCTAGCAACATCTGGATCTTGTTTGCTTGGCGCTCTTTCCCGCCGCACCGCCCCCTGTTCCCGGGTGTACCAAGATTTTTTTTTAAACCCATGAATAAAATGGTTTCTTTTTTTATAATGATTCCTTTAAGGGGCAAGGTTACTAACGTTACGTATAATAAATTATAATAAATTCAACCCGTTTTTATACTGCATCTAATAAAGTCCACACGAAATAAAAAAATGGTAATTTGCATCGACCTTTTCTTATTCTTAATCGATAATAATTCGTCATCGATTCTCTTTCCGTTTGGGACTTCCATATGACTTTCAATGGGAAGAACTCCACGTTCCATTATACGCGTTTTAGAAGAAAGACTTACAATTTATCGATTGTTTTGAAAGAACAAATAACAATTTGACAGAGCGTACGATTGCTAAAAATTTATAATATAGAACAAATGATTTGTTTTTCAATAATGAACTGAGTAGCATTATTTTCCAGTTTTTTTTCTATTAGATGAAATTTAATATTTTGTTATCAATGACCAAAAGTTCTTTTTTTGGTTATGAATAAAAACTTAGCTGTCAGACACTGTCAAACGCGAATTGTTATGAAAATATCTGCTGTGAACAGTTTTTTCTTACATTTCCATAATTATACTAGATTTTAGCGCTTACCGCTATTATTTTGGTTTTATTAAATAAAAAACTTTAATATTCAGTTGCTTTTAATGTTCCTCAAGACTAGTAAAAGTGCTTTTACGTTGTTTAGTGATGCGTGTTGCGTTTTCTTTTTATTTCCATCGTGAAGTATTAGTTTGTGGATGAATAAGGATGGAGGAGGTGCGGCAGCTCGTGCAGGAAGAAGGCAGGGAAGCCAGGAACCTCGTGGCATTCCATGTAGCCGTGGAAACTCCAGGTAAGAACTAATTTTTTTAACACAACCACATAAAATCTTTGCAATCGTGGGCGGCTAGAATCATCGTTTAAGTTGTGAATAAGGAGTGTCTGATGTTTACTGAACGCTTAAGTCACGCTCCGACAGTTTCTAACTCATAAATCTCCTCATAAAAGCAACAGATTGCACTTATTTTAGTCACAGACGATACGAGCTCGTAAACGATAATTGTTGATCGAAAAATCAATAGATATATATTTTTAACCCTCTGAATTATGTAAGGGAGTGTGGGAAACCACCATATGCTGTTGAAGGTCAAGGAAATTGTGATCAATATATCAGTATTTTAGTGTTGTGACTTTATCAAAGTTTACTTTAAAATCTGTTGTCTAAAACTGTAGAAAGATTCACTTAAAAAAAGTATTTCATTTAACTACTCAAAATTATCAGTGATATTTAATTTATTATTTAAAAGCTCATTTAATGTTGTATTTATAAGGTAAGTAATTTTTGGAATAATTAATTTAGTAATTGTTAAATAAATTCAAATGTAAACAGTAATGTTATTCTAATTTCTTACTAAAATTAGCTATAATTAAATAACAGCTTACTATTTACAATTTTTATTTAAAATTAAGAAAACTAATACTACTCATTGTTTAAAATTAATAGAATTATTCAGTGAAATGAAATGAAATGAAATACTTTATTTTCAACATTGATGACATACTCATTCTTGTTGACGTCAAAAGTTACAAGCTACCACCAGTTCGGACACAAAAAATAATGATTGCAGCCACCGTCCTGAGAAGAACTGGCAAGAAACTCAGCGGGCATGTCTTTTTTCTTTATGATCATATATTTTTTTTAAAGTATTTTACAATTTTACACTAAATATTTAAAAAAAAATAAAAAAATATCGATAATGTTAATGAGATGACCTTGGCGAGCAACTCATTCCCACTTTGTGCAATCGTCTAAGTAATCATTGACCTTATAGTAGGCTTTCTTGCACAGACGTTCTTTAATAGTTTTCTTAAACCTATGTATAGGTAGGTTTTGAACATCTTGTGGGATTTTGTTGTACAAGCATACAGACAAACACCTGAAGGAATTTCTTATTTTATGTAATCGACTCATCGGTAAATCAAGTTTATGTTTGTTCCTGGTGTTTCTACTATGTAGGTCAGACTTTTTCGGAAATTCCTCAATATACTTTCTAACATACATTAAATTTTCAAAAATGTATTGGGATGGTAAAGTGAGAACTTTAATTTCTTTAAATTTTTCCCTCAGGGATTCCCTTGAGTGCATATTATAAATAGCGCGTATAGCTCTTTTCTGCAAGATAAAGATCGTTTCTACATCGGCTGCATTGCCCCATAGCAAAATGCCATAGGACATAACACTATGAAAATAACTGAAATAAACTAAACGAGCCGTGTCTACATTAGTGATGAGTCTAATTTTTTTTACCGCGTATGCCGCAGAGCTGAGCTTACTCGCTAATTTATTTATGTGGGGTCCCCACTGCAGCTTGGAATCCATTGTTATACCAAGAAAAACAGTTGACTCAACAAGCTCCATTGACTCCCCACCAACAATTATATTACTATGTACCTGTTTTACATTTGGTAAACTGAACTTAATACATTTGGTTTTTTTTGCATTTAATAAGAGATTATTAACACGAAACCAATGGACCACACACGAAATCGCATCATTAATGAAACCAGATTGATTCTTTGAGAATCTTCTCTTTTGTTTTGATGATCTTTAGATCTACTGAACTGATAATCAAAATTCTTTGTCTAATAGATAGCTATGACATTTGTGAGTTTCAAAAGCTTCTTATTTAAAATTAATTAAACACTGGTAAAACATTTGGTTTCTGTTTTAAATTAAATTGAACCTGGAAAGAATAACAAGCTTTAGAACCACTATTATATGTATAAAACATATTTAGTAACTGAGAATTATGCATTTTTAAAACACTTTCAGTTTAAAATGTGCACAGGGGTTTGTGGTATTTTCACTATTTGGATTAAATTTTAGACTAAAATTTTATAATAGAATACCCTTTATTGTTCCATCACCGGGAAATAACAGTGTCCTTTGACACTGCAAGGGTCCATGAGCGACAGTAACAACTTACCTTCAGATGGCTTGTCTGGGTTTTTACTGGGGATTACCTCCTACAAAAAAAAAATGAGGCAGTACAGTAGGTGTCTAACTTTAGAATAGTTGAATGTAATAACAATGAATCATAAAATGTAGTATCAACAAACATAGTATCTTAAAATGGTATAAATTTATTTTGTACTTGTCTTATTCTAAAAACTATTTGTTTTTGTCTCTTTATTCTAGTCAATCTTCGAATTAGTTTATTTAAAAGACTAAAAGACAAAAAAAGGGCTCTAGATATTAGGCACAAGACAAAACTTGAAGATGCACTAACAAAAACGAAACAATTGAAATGGTGTTGGGCTGGTCACATCATGAGAGATACAAAGGAGAAATGGACAAAAACTGTAACGGAATGGCAGCCGCGCTACGGAAAACGAAAGAGAGGAAGACAACTAAAAAGATGGGACGATGATATTACCAAGATCGGCGGAGCAATCTGAACAAGAATAGCAAGAAATCGAAAAGACTGGAATGAATTGGAAGAGGCCTATGTGTCACGACACACGCTACTAATATGAAATAAGATAAACTTATTCAGACACTCGCGGCTTTCTATAATACTTTCATGCATTTTTATAAATATAAATAAAATAATTAAATATCGAGACAACTCAATTAATTAAATATCGTGGTAAGAACCCGTTAAAAATGCATGAAAGTGAAATAAGATAGTTTTTAAGTTTAAAATGTGTTAATATTATAAGTAGCAATAAAGGCTTTGTAAATTTAAAAGACTGCTGAGCTGTTTATGGCCCATGTTAGAGCGTTGCTGAGTTTTGTTTTGCCATAGTTCGAATGCTGAGTGGGAGTTTTCTCACATATCCTGAATCTAGAGTGGGTGGAAAACTGGCAATTACTTTATGTTATTAAATTACAAAAAATACTGATTTAAAGGAAATAATAGCATTAATTGAACACACAACACATTTTGAGTTTAACTACTCTACTTGGCAGTGCAGTGTGCCAATTAAAACCATAGCTCATGATGTGTTGCTCATTACTGCTGTGCTGATTTTACAGCTGAAGATGATGCTCATCTCAGTAGGCTAGTTAGAAATGTAATACAATAAATCAGGAATCACATTTACTAATATAATGTGATAAATAGCACCATTGTACTTCCGATCCCACCAATAAGTTACAAAATTCTGTGTTAATTACTTGATAGCAAAGCCAAAATCAATGCCTGGTAGAAACGTTTTTTTATAATATGAAATATGTTCATAAATGAGTATCTGAGATTGAAACATTGAATTGAAATAACATACATCTGTGTCGACATTTTAAAATAAAAAACAGTTTCACTCTTATCTTTGTCTGTTCGGGGGCGGCGCGACGGGAAAGAGTGCCGATGGCGTAACGCGTCGCGTCGTCCCTCATAACCCCGTGCTGGGTTCTGGCCTCAGTCGGGGTTCGGACGCTGAGTGTGAGTGGTTGGAGGTTTTAGTGCGGTTCAACTCCCACATACCGGTGATTGCCTCCAACTAAAAAAAATATTTTTCTGTTATCTAAAACTCCGACAAAAAAGCACATCATGCGTATTTTACACGCAGAAAATTAATTACGAGATTCAGAATAAAGTCTAAATGCAATAATAAAACACAGCCTGCATATCTTCAGTCCTTGACCCAGAAACTTAGCCACTAAAATATACAACACGGTCGATAAGACACTTGTTGATGAACTAATGAATGTCATACCTAAAAGTAGTCAGTTTAAAGTTATTTTACTGAATTAATGACAAATGAATGAAAAATCCTGTAAGTAGGTGATGGGTATCGGCTCCCCAATGCCCTGGCATTGCAGAAGAGCTAATCAGCGACGGTAACCGCTTACGATCAAGTGGCCCGTTAACTCATCTGTCAATAAAATAATTCCATTAACTATACTATATCTGACTGTGCTGGTAAACTTATACCTACGTGTGTATGGCATAATGTTCAAACAATTCATCACCTAGTAACGTCATAATAAATTGTCCTCAGTATCACGAGTGCAAGCCCGCAAGCCGCCCCGTTCAGCGCCACCGCGGCGTCCCGTCGCTCGACCAACACGTCTGCGGTCCGCCTCAGCAGGCCGAGACAAACGATCAGAGCTTAGGGCTCGATACTGGGCTCTGCTGTTTGGAGACCTGCAGAGGGCTGTGAGTATATTTACTACTAGATTTAAAAGGAAGATAGGATCTGGCAATGTATTTCGAGAATAAAATAAATAAAACAAGCCAGTGGCGTAAATTATTAGAGGCCCATGTCCAGCAGTGAATAAAAGTAAGGATAATGAGTTCTTCCTCTTGAAATTCAGATAATACATAGTAATATCAAAGAATGCATTACAAAACATATTGGTGCAATAGTTGGCTCCACTTTACACAAAAGTTTGTGGCAAGTTTGTATTTTTCGTTATAATCACATTTCGACATCTTTATTTTACAGATCGGCGAAATCTACAACACTGTCGAGGCGCACGAGAATCAAAACGAATGCCAGGAAGTAATACTCGTTTTAGAGAACTACATGCGAGATTTTAAGGCTTTAGGCGAGTGGTTTAGACTGAAATGGGATTACGATAACACGCCGCCGCCTCAAAGACCCCAAAGTCTCGCCTGGGAGATCAGAAAAACCGACTTCGTTCGACCCGAATCCCGCCGTACGCATTCCGTGAAGAGTTCTCCTTCAGTCTCTGGGAAAAATAGCCCTTGTCTCTCTGGTCACAATACACCAAGTGGCAAAAACAGCCCAAGTCTGACCGGGAAAGCCAGCCCGGGCAGCGGTAAGATCAGTCCTCGCATTTCAAGCCATTCCAGTACTAGTCCCAAAGCGAATGTTGAGTTTTTCAGCAGCAAAATCGCAGCCAAAATACCTCCCAAACCTGAAACTAAGATCGTCAAAGATCCACCGCGCCTTTCTGACATAAAAGAGAAAGATCTTAAGGAAACTCTTGAAAATTCCAGTAATGTTGATCAGAATGTACTTAATGCTAAAGAAGTTACCGAGAGTGTTATCAAGACTGTTGAATTAGGTAGAGCTAAGGAGATCGCGAACGTAAGTCCAAAGCACGTGGTACTTAAAACCCCCATCAAGAATGTTAACAAGGAAACCCGCAGCGCAGAAACAATCTCCGAACAAGCCAAACAAACAATATCTAAACTTGACGCTATGGAAAATGAATTTTTGGCGAAGCAATTAGTAGAAAATTCTGCTAAAAATGAAAACATGCTTAACAGGGACAAAGAAATTGAAATTGAGAAAATTGCTTCTGCTAACGTCAATGCGATTGATAGTGACGCCACTGAACCGGAAATTGACGGTGCTAAAGATAAAATCGAAGAAGTAAATTCTTTGACAGATGAAAAAGAGGGTTCTTCGATAGAATCTCCCGTAAAATCCGAAGATAATTTCGGTGATATTTCCAACGATAGCTCGAAATCTACTGACGAAAAATTACCGTTCAACAAGAATGACGAAAGTACCAAAGATATCAAAGAAGATGAAATTCCTAAATTAGAAAACGAAAAAACTGAGCTTACTGATCAGGGTCTCAAAGAAGCTGAGGATAATTTACCTAATACTAAACCGAATGACGAAAGCGTGACAAACGGTGATATAAATGGAGATAAAAGCCACGAAAAAGACATCGAGGTTAAGAAAGATGAAACAAAGAAAGTAGATCCAAAAGTTGACTTGAAAACTGTGAAACCAGCTTATTCTCAAGCTGCTGCAAAACCGAAGCAAGTTCCAACCAAACCGGAAGTCAAAACTCCAACCAGGGTTGCTAACATCACGAAAGCCAAACCTATCGTAGAAACGCGACCGGCATCAGCGCCTAAAACACCAAAAATGGCGAAACGAAACCAAACAAGCAAATGCAGCTACCCTTTCAATTTAACGACAGGTCGCACGAGTTTGTTTGACTCATCGTTCAAAACGCCTGCCAAGAAACCAGCTCGACAAATGGGGGCAGGTGACGCTAAGCCCCCAACCAAACGTGACGCAAAGAAACCGCCAATCAGACCTACAACTTTGAAAATCAACGAGAAAGGCGACAAAGCTGAAAAGTTAAACCCGACCTTAGAAAAGATTAAGGACTGCGATGAGTACAGCAGCTCTGATACTATAGTTACTCAAATTGACATTTCGAGGATCGAGTCCAGTGAGAGCCTTAAGACTTTGATCCCAGAAGACAATGTTGGGAACTCTATCGAGGTCCTCAATGTTGATGATAATGAAGGTTGGTTGACTGTGAAATCGAGGCGCTTGAGTCGTGAATCGAAAAAGCAGTCACGATCCCATTGGGCTAATCGCTTCAACCAACCTTCTGCTACTACTAGCTTACCTACACTCATGATCGAATCGCCCAAACAAGATTGCAATCCCATCGTAACTTCAGCGAATAGGGCTAAATCTGAGCAACCACAACTTAACTCTGAAACGGTCGCGAGCACTGAAAAAGAACCAGAAGCTATCGCTCAACCAGATATCATAGATCAAGAATGCATTGAAGAAAGTGATAACAATATGAAATCTCATGAAGAGTTCGTCAAAAGTCAAATTCCGTTAAGTCCTACCCCGAAATCTTCAGAGGCAGTCACCCCGGACCTGCCAAAATTGAAAGATGACTATTCCATCACAGCTTCAAAATCCGCTGACGAAAGTTCACCACCGCTTCTAAAATACGATGAGTTACAAAAATCTGATGATCCGTCGATAATTCGTCAAAAATCTGACGTGACAGGACTGAAAACTCGATCAGCTAGGAATAAAGCTATGCGGAAAGGCAAAGCTAAAGTGCGTGATGACGAAGACCTTACATCAAACAGACTCCATTCCTCTCTCGAGAGCCTCACAACCGCTCTTGCTCGCTCCCAAGAAAGCACCGAAGATATCTTCGATTTCGACAAATGGAAAGTTGAGTTCTCCAACTTCAAGTACTTGGAGGACGACGATCAGATAACAGATCAGAATGACATCCTCCAATCGGCCGATCCGTCGGAGATGTCTGAGATAGCGGAGATGACGTCACAGATCGAGGAAAACGAACGCAAGATCAGTCTGGCGCTTGATTTTCAATCTGAGGTCGATCAGAGGAAGCTTAGTGAAGAAGAAGATCTGTTGAATCGACAGATATTGGAACTGCAACAGGTTTCTGATGTCGATTTGGACACGGAAACTGATGATACTGAGGTAACTATAACAATTTTAATACATCTAATTATCTTATTTTTGTTTTTAGGCATCGTTTTTGTAAATGTAGATTGAAGGAGAGGGATTTGATCACACCATTTTTATCTGCAATGTCAGGGCAATTAGGGGCCGTTATCTATCACCTACTTATACAGGACTTTTCTTAAACCTCGTTTAAAGAGGGACAAATCAATAGCACTTTGGGAACACCGTGGTGGGCCCATAGTTAATTCTTATTTCACTGTCATTTCAGACTGACGCAGAACTGATTTGTGATGGAGCTGGTCTAGAGGAACAGTATGAATCAGCTCTGGCATCCATGTCCTGGGCTGAGAGGGTTGACACCCTTGGTGCTTTGGAAGCCTTGGTGGCAAGAGATCCAGGTAATGTAGACCACTGTTGATGTTTTATTTTTAGTTGTGTAAGATATATTTCAACCGAAAGTCAGATTCAGATTAATTAGGATGATAGATCTGATAGTACATTAGTCTCAAAATCTCTTTCATACCTGCTCGTTGAATTATCTAACAACTTTGTAAATTAGAACTAACTTAATGTTTAAGCATAAAACTCTATAATGTGTGAAATTATAAAAGGTCAAATGATATGTCTGTCAATAAAATAAATTTTGTAAAAACAACCAGCCCCATCTTTTTATTTCTTCGGTATATCTTCAATTTACTTTCACACGATGGTCCTTCGAGCCGGATATGGACCAGCGACCTTTGGATTTATACTTTCTATTATCTGATTTCGCAAACAAAGGTGTTTCATGCCTAGTTAATTAAGTATTCACATACATTTTCTTTATATATTTTAAATCCCACCAGGTCGCGCTCAACAACTACACGCTAAGCTATCGCAAAGCATCAAGCGCCGTGGTAGCTTCCAAGACGCTTTAAGAAGACTTCAAGCGAAGCAGGCGCGCGCCGAACGACAGAGGATGGAGTACCAGACAGAAAGAGCCAAGAAAATACATCAGCTGCTCGCCAGGGTGGAGGAAGTTAAGGTGGGTTTGAGAGTTGAGATGATGTAGACACGTAGACACATAAAGGTACGCAAGAACACATGAAGATATACAAAAACACGCGCAGACATACAAAGACACAAACAAATACACAAATTCATATGGGGACATATAATTATTCACGCAGACACAAAAACACAAGCAAATCCACAAATTGTAAATCGGACATAAAGACACGCGAAGTCACACAAAGACACACCCAGACACGTAAAGACACACACAATTATAAACACAGTCACAAATACACACAAAGTCACACGCTGATATAAAAAAGACACAACGACACATTCAGACACGCTAAGATACACGCAAATACATAAAGACACACGCATTCACAGACACATACACACACCGAAACAGACTTTAAGAATAACATGTTTTATTCCAGGGATTAAAGAGGTTGCGCCAGAGAGTGTGCATTGTTTTTTTTTTGCATAAATTCCAAAATCTAACATCTAATTTAATATGTTTCTTTAAATTAAAGGTAGCGAAAAACCAATTGATCGAAGAGAAGAGACTGCGCATGGAACAGAGACTTCAGAAAGCGGCCGAAAATAGAGATCAGCATCTCAAGGTGAGTACCAAATCCACAGGGTGTTTTAAAATGTACTGTTAAGAGAATGCACTAAAACCTCCAACCGCTCACCCTACCAGCCTCGTGCCGGGTGTCCCGGCCGGGGATCGGACGTCGAGAGTTAGCGGCGGGAGGTTTTAGTGCGGTTCAACCCCCACATACCCCACTCGCAGGGCGAGTGGAAGTCCGGCTATTTCCTCCCGTCACAAAAAAAAACCGCTCACCGGAGGCCAGAGCCCACCACGGGTTATGCGGGACGGCATGACGCGTTACGCACTCGGCCCTCTTTTTGATTCTTAAGTCTTTTTGTAATATTAACTTTATTGAATTCCAGGATATAGTCCGAAAAGCTCATGATGAAGAAGAAAAACTCCGTGAAATAGCCTTCATCAAGCAATTGGAGGCAGAAAATAGAAGACATGAGTTTTTGGATCAATGTCGTTCGCAAAACACGAGATTACGGCAGATGAGAAGAGAAAGACTTAGTAAACTTGTGAGTATATTGATATTTACAAGCTTTATATTAACTTGCACTGGATGTAACTATGTAAGTTCCCGTTGACTGATTGAGCTGACATTTTGCCCGCGAGACGATGCAATAATATGACAAAATGGCGCTGATCTGATGATGGAGTCGGTGGTCACAGGAACTCCTGTACTAAACAAGATAGACCCGTCGTGTTTGGGCTCGTTGTACTTGTATTAACTAGCACTCTACTTATACATGATATCCATGTTAATTCGCAAGGTCAACATTCACATTCGATGCCAAGGGTCCAACATTCGTAACATCTCTAGTTTTTACGTGTGTTGGACGTTGGCGAGCCAATATGTAATAAAACCCGTTGTATGACCAGGGCGAGTCATTTTCTGACCGTCTCGTTGTTTTTGTTGGAGCCACGTACCGTAAATATGAATGCCTTTAACTGGAATGAATAGTCAATTTCATTCGGCTATGAAAGTGCTCTCCGGTAGTTCTACTCTATCTTTATTTATACATAATAGGTATAAATTTTAATTTAATTTTGGTGCTGCAATTGTAACAAAAATTTAGGCAATTATTGTGTACCTGTTTTTAATGTTTTTTTTTTCATAATATATTTTTATTAGTAACCCAATGTTTTTTTTTCTTTTAATGTAATGTTTACATTATTTTTAGACACTTTTTTAGCTTTGTTAGTTTGTATCTAATTTATTTATATGATAAACTGTAGGCAGATGGCATCGGGTTTTTTTAGGTTTCGGCTGAAAATCAGTGCTTTTGGTCTTCTTTGAGACCATAAGCTTTTGCTGAGCTGAAACCTATTCGCACTCCACTGAGGACAAGCCTCTATTTTGTTCGGTTTTATTTTATTTTTTAACTTTTTTGTACCTTGTTTAAATAGGTATTAAACTGTTTAAATGTTATAATGATATGAATGTCCTCTATGTGCGTTTGACAAGTATAAAGTGTGTTTTATATCCAGCTATAGGTTGATGATGACGATACATAGATTGGTACTAAGTTCTCTCAGTGAGTTTTATCGATGACACCCTGTACATTGCGTGGTTATTGTGCAGGCGGCGGCAGCAGCTCGCGAGGCAGCGGCCGGTGCACGTCGCGCCGCGCTCGATGCAGCGAGGCGGCTGAGGAACGCGTCCCTGCTTGAGCGACGACGGCAGCGCGACGCCAGGGTGCTGTCACACCGCGAGCTGCTGCACCGGGAGCGATGCCACGCTAACAGGGAGAAGGTACAGTCACACAGACCTAGACGCGTAATCTCAGCTTCCGATATACAACCTCAGACGCATAATCTCATACTGATCCACACAATCTCATACTCAAACACACAATCTCATACTCAAACACACAATCTCATACTCAGACGTACAATCTCATACTCAGACGTACAATCTCATACTCAGACTCACAATCTCATACTCAGACACACAATCTCATACTCAGACGCACAACATCATACTCAGACTCACAATCTCATACTCAGACTCACAATCTCATACTCAGACTCACAATCTCATACTCAGACTCGCAATCTCATACTCAGACGCACAATATCATACTCAGACTCACAATCTCATACTCAGACTCGCAATCTCATACTCAGACGCACAATCTCATACTCAGACTCACAATCTCATACTCAGACTCGCAATCTCATACTCAGACGAACAATATCATACTCAGACTCACAATCTCATACTCAGACTAGCAATCTCATACTCAGACGAACAATATCATACTCAGACTCACAATCTCATACTCAGACTCGCAATCTCATACTCAGACGCACAATCTCATACTCAGACTCGCAATCTCATACTCAGACGAACAATATCATACTCAGACTCACAATCTCATACTCAGACTCGCAATCTCATACTCAGACGCACAATATCATACTCAGACTCACAATCTCATACTCAGACTCGCAATCTCATACTCAGACGCACAATCTCATACTCAGACTCACAATCTCATACTCAGACTCGCAATCTCATACTCAGACGAACAATATCATACTCAGACTCACAATCTCATACTCAGACTCGCAATCTCATACTCAGACGCACAATCTCATACTCAGACGAACAATATCATACTCAGACTCACAATCTCATACTCAGACTCGCAATCTCATACTCAGACGAACAATATCATACTCAGACTCACAATCTCATACTCAGACTCGCAATCTCATACTCAGACGCACAATCTCATACTCAGACTCACAATCTCATACTCAGACTCGCAATCTCATACTCAGACGAACAATATCATACTCAGACTCACAATCTCATACTCAGACTCGCAATCTCATACTCAGACGCACAATATCATACTCAGACTCACAATCTCATACTCAGACTCGCAATCTCATACTCAGACGCACAATCTCATACTCAGACTCACAATCTCATACTCAGACTCGCAATCTCATACTCAGACGAACAATATCATACTCAGACTCACAATCTCATACTCAGACTCGCAATCTCATACTCAGACGCACAATCTCATACTCAGACTCACAATCTCATACTCAGACTCACAATCTCATACTCAGACTCGCAATCTCATACTCAGACTCACAATCTCATACTCAGACGAACAATATCATACTCAGACTCACAATCTCATACTCAGACGCACAATCTCATACTCAGACTCACAATCTCATACTCAGACTCGCAATCTCATACTCAGACGAACAATATCATACTCAGACTCACAATCTCATACTCAGACTCGCAATCTCATACTCAGACGCACAATCTCATACTCAGACGAACAATATCATACTCAGACTCACAATCTCATACTCAGACTCGCAATCTCATACTCAGACGAACAATATCATACTCAGACTCACAATCTCATACTCAGACTCGCAATCTCATACTCAGACGCACAATCTCATACTCAGACTCACAATCTCATACTCAGACTCGCAATCTCATACTCAGACGAACAATATCATACTCAGACTCACAATCTCATACTCAGACTCGCAATCTCATACTCAGACGCACAATATCATACTCAGACTCACAATCTCATACTCAGACTCGCAATCTCATACTCAGACGCACAATCTCATACTCAGACTCACAATCTCATACTCAGACTCGCAATCTCATACTCAGACGAACAATATCATACTCAGACTCACAATCTCATACTCAGACTCGCAATCTCATACTCAGACGCACAATCTCATACTCAGACTCACAATCTCATACTCAGACTCACAATCTCATACTCAGACTCGCAATCTCATACTCAGACGAACAATATCATACTCAGACTCACAATCTCATACTCAGACTCGCAATCTCATACTCAGACGCACAATCTCATACTCAGACTCACAATCTCATACTCAGACTCACAATCTCATACTCAGACGCACAATCTCATACTCAGACTCACAATCTCATACTCAGACTCACAATCTCATACTCAGACTCACAATCTCATACTCAGACGCACAATCTCATACGCATACGTACAATATCATACTCAGTATGATTTTTGTATGCAAATTTTCCATACAAACAAAATAAATTAATGTACAAATTCATAAAATTCATCATCCAATTTTTTTTTTATTGCCACGCTGGCTGACGAGCTAACGGGCCACCTGATCGTAAGCGGTTACCGTCGCTCATGGACCTCTGCAATGCCAGAAGACAATTTAAATAGATAACAAAAAATGTTATCAGTACACAGATTCAATACACGTTTTTTATAATTCGATTACATTAAATTTTCAGGCGGAAGGCGTCAAGTCTCGTCTGTCAGCGCTAGCGGCCGCCGCCGAGTTGGAGGCTGACGCGTTACGGTCTAGAATACGCGACAAACAGGACGCCACGCAACTGAGGCTCGATAGACATCTGCAGGCCATCAGGGACAGGGCTACTACTAGGATCGCGGTAAATATAACATACTAGTTGGCCCACACAACTTCGTCTGCGTCACATAAGGAAATTTTGTCACCGTTTAAACCTTCCCTGGACTTCTACGAATATTTCAAGATTAAAATAAGCCAAATCGGTTCAGTCGTTCTCGAGTTTTAGCGAGACTAACGAACAGCAATTCATTTTTATATATAAGATTAATTACATTTAGGTGATCCTGTTCTATTTCCTGTTCTGAAAGTCGAGTTAAAATGCGTAAACGAACCATGTATAGTGCTTGTTATACAGGGTGGATCTGTAACTTTGGACAATCTGTCGTGGGGTGAATGACCTGTCGAAATACAACTTAGAAACGCTTTTATTTTAGGATCGGTTAAACTTTTTTTCTGACATTGTATGGAAAACGTACGACTATCGTTGCGGACTTCCATACTGTGATGAAAAATGCAGGAATTTCTGATCAATATTTTATGTCTTAAAGTTTAATTTAATAAATATATTTCAATTCTTAGTTATTTAAAGTATTATTTTAAATTTCAAAACAGACATGTTACTTTATAATTTTTGGAACGAAGTTCCTTATCGCGCGTTATCGAAAGGGGGCTAGACGGAAATTCTTATGAAAAAGTTGTTACGACACTTTTTTGTTTTACATGATTATCGCTAGATGGCGCTGTGATCAAAACCTTAAAACAATTCCTAATTTTGTTTTATATGATTAATGCTAGATGGCGCTGTGATCAAAATATTTTATTTAAATTAACTTAAAAAAATAAAATTTTATTACAATTCCCTCACTAATTAATCGAAAGGAACTTCGTTCCATCCGGGTGTCCCTTGACACCTCTCAAGTTTTTTATAGGTTTTCACTTCAAATTGCATTATTTTGATAACAATTTTGTATTAGTTAATTATTTAGAAACTTTTCAAATTACTGTTTTAAACTTGTACTTTCCTTTCGTTCATAGTTTAACTTTCACAGACAACATCAGAGAGTCAAGATGAGAAATCCAAAGAAGAGAAAGACATAAGAGAAGCTGCAGAGAGAGTGGAAAGAGAGAGAAGAGATAGGGAGAAGCAGAAGGCCATCAAGAAGAGAGCCAGGAAGGTCAAACAGAAGTTTTTGACTTCGTAAGTATTTATAAACTTTGTAATGTAGATATATGATTGGAGCTTAAAAATGGAAATTCAATTCTACCAAAATTGGCTTTGATGTAATTGTCGTGTTCTGTTAAGGTTTTTTTTTTAGTTGGAGGAAATCAACGCCCGCGGGGCAGGTGGGGTATGTGGGAGTTGAACCGCACTAAAACTTCCAACCGCTCACACGCAGCGTCCGAACCCCGGCTGAAGCCAGAACCCAGCACGGGGTTTCCCTCTTCCCTACTAGATTTAGTGTAGGTAAAATATAGACATATAGTTCCTTTGAAACTTATTTGAGAACTGAACTTTTTGTTCAACATTTGCTTTCGACAATGTTGAATTGAATTTCACAGTAAACTTTGACATTTAAAAACTTATAAACTTATCAACTGGGAACGTCACTATTCGTTAGATGACGAAACCGGGGACTTCGTTCGGAATCAATGCCGTGGTTGAGCCCCTTTTTAAAAACATTTTTTTCCAATAATTTTTAATTTTGATTTTTAATTAAACCTTTTATTTTTGTAAATCTTTATTACTAAACGACGATGTATTGCATTTCAGCGAAAATATATCATCTCCGTAAAATATGAGACGATTAAAAAATGTAAACAAAACAAGTTTTAGAACTGTGCTCAATTTTGGCTCCTGCCACAGACTTGGCAAAAGTAAACAAACCAATTTGGTTGCCGATCCCAGTTGAGTGGTTAAATAAATAAATTAGTTTTGGTGGTGCTATTGTTGTCGTTTAACTTGTTCATCTACATAATATACTTGGAGTGTAGGAATTTTCTACATTTTTTTTCTAGAACCTACGACGCCTTCCCAATGCCAGTAGTCGAGCACCCGCCCGGGAAACTAAGCAAAGTCATAAACCAAATATCGTCCATCATCTCTCCTCTCGAAGCCGATAACAACAACAAAACGAACCACAACGTCTTCGAAGGAGATAAACAGAAGAAGAAGAAAGAGAAGAAGAACGATTCTGTGTGTAGCTCCATCTCTGATCTCTCTAGGGGGAGTAAGAGTGAGAAGAAAGTGAGCGTGGCGGTGGACATGCCGTTTTTGGAGAAGCAGTTGAATGAGTTGCATCGGATGCTGGAGAAGCTTGAGAAGGTGAGTTTTACAAGCTTTATATTAACTTGCACTGGATGTAACTATGTAAGTTCGGGTGATTGCGAGCTAAATTTGACAAACTTCTCGGTTGACGACAAAATGGCGCTGATCTGATGATGGATTCGGAAGTCATAGAAACTCCTGTACTAAACAAGATAGACCCGTCGGGTTTGGGTTCATTTTACTTGTATTAGCTAGCAAGCACTCTACTGCTACATTTTAAGATCCTCTTAAAAGCTTGTGTTTAAAAAGTTTTCATTAAAATAAATTTTGATATTAACAATAGTGTATTTTTTATAAAATGTTGCATTATTTAAAAAAAATCAAGAATTTGTTAAGTAATTTATTTATTTAAGGAAACAACAGTACATTTTAAAACTTAAGACACTTTTAAACTTTAGAGTATTTTTTTCATGCTATCATTTGTTTAGGTTGGACAGATACAGGTTCAGGTAAACAACATTTCTCATTATTGGTAAAAAATATTATTGTAAGCACATTATTATACAGAGTGATTTTATAATTAAAAAATCACGGTGTATACTTATTTTGAAATATAAGAGTTTTGTACTGTCAATTCATCCCTAAGATTATTTGCTATAAGATGCTAATTGATCCGCGCAACTTCGTCTGCGTCACAGAGGGAAACAATAAATCCTATAGGTAACCTTCCTCGATAAGTGGACTATCCAACACTGAGAGAATTTTCGAAATCGTACCAGTAGTTCCTGAGATTAGCGCGTTCAAACAAACAAACTCTTCAGCTTGACCTATAATATTTATAAGTAAAGATATATATATATAATTTGAATTTTATTAAATACTTCACTTAATCCGTACATTCATTTATTACATATTTAAAAAAAAAATTTTTTTTCATAGGATTTACTTAAAAAACCAGCTACTCGCAAGAATAATAAACCAGCTAATAAGATACCAGATCGCAACGCGGTCAGTTTTTAAATTCATATTTGCACATTTATTTTATTCACTATTTTAATAATAGCACACGTTTTTTTTTTAGTTTAGTTAGTTTAACACACTATATCATTAACATCATTCATTCATTCGTTCATTTATGAGATCAATATTAGCTTTAAAAACAGTTTATTTTGCTCACTTTTGTTATTATTTTCTAATTGTTGGAACGAAGTTCCTTATCCCGCGTTGTGTCGGGCGCTAGACTGAAAAAATTCTTACGAAAAGTTGTCACGACACTTTTTTGTTTTAGATGATTATCGCTAGATGGCGCTGTGATCAAAATCTTTTAAAACACGTTCCTTATCGCGCGTTACGAAAGGAAATATTTTTTTATAAGATATCTTTTAATCGAAAGGAACTTCGTTCTATTCGGGTGTCCCATGACACCTCTCAAGTTTTTTTTACAATTAGATTAAGTATTATAATAAGATCTACCTTCAAAACTAGTCACTACACGAAGTAATCTACAATTTCCAATGAAAAAAAGCAACATGATTATACTTCAATTACTTTATTTAATTTCGTTGCTTTAAGTACGGTTCACACTACATTGGGCCAGTTGTTTAAACGTGAATCGTACTTAAATCTACAATCAAATATATTTAAATACCTTCCCAAAATTATACAGGGTGGATATGTAGACTTGTACCAGCTGATGTGGGTTGAATGACCTATCGAAATACAATTTAAAACCACTTTTATTTTTGGAATCGGATGAACTTTTTTTTCCAATATTATATGGTATATGTATGACTATCATTGTAAAGTCAAAGTCAAATCATTAGTTACATCCAGTGCAAGTTAATATAAAGCTTCAAGTAATAAAAGTGGTTCTAAGTTGTATTTCGACAGGTCGCTAACCCCACATCAGCTGATAGAGGTACACTCTATACAAATAAATATTTGTTCTTAAATTAGGAGGTACACGAAAAGACAGCTTATCGCAAGATACAAGGGCTCAAAGTCGTCAGTCAGCTTCTCGCCGTCGCAGCAGAAAGGGATGACATCCAGTTTACTACCAAGTATGTGATTTCTTATCTTTTTTAATCCTGTTTTTAAGCGGCGAATTCCTCCTGTCACAAAAAATCTTCTAGTAACCAATATGCCAAGTGACCAAGTGTCCAAAACTAAGTGGCCTATTCATTAAGTGGCCAATACAGCAGGTGGCCAATACGCGTGACCAAGTGGCCAACCATCGTTGTCTGTTCAGATGCCTTGGCACGGCGGTGCAGTGCGTGAGTCGCGCGGTGGCGCTCAACAACCGCGGCTCCATCGTGTTCATGTGCAGTCCGCTGCCCATACACCTGGCCAACATTCTCACGGCTTTGTTGGTGAGTGCATAACTTTATTTCACTAGTATCGTAACTTTATTATGCAGGGTGTAAACAGAGCGCTCTCGAAAACGAAGACTGGTGGTAGTACTAGTGATACCTGTGATGATAAGCCAGGAAACCGACCCATTCGGACGATTTATTTTTTGCACAAAGCTCAACATCCCAGGTGTCACTAGTACTAACCCAGCCTTCGTCTTCGGGAGTGGTCTTCATACACCCTGTATTGCATAGCTTTTATAGCTGGCTTTTAAAAGTGGAGACCGAATCCAGAAATTCCGTAACGAAAATCACCTAACACTCTGACTAGCACCTGCACTATTTGTGTTTGTTTGAACGCGCTAATCTCAAGAACTACTGGTCCGATGACAAAAAAATATTTCAGTATTGGAAAGTCAATTTATTGAGGAAGGTATAGGCTATATTTTATTTTCAAAAAAATTAGGAATCCGTATGAAAATTTCGAATTTGTAACCCGAGGTGTAAAAACGAAAATCTATTTATGCTCACGCTGCGAAAACTTGATAATAGAACAAATTGATGTACTACGGGTTTTTAGGTCTTAGTAAGATCTAAAAAAGGTCCGCGAGAGCATATATCTAACTATCATAGTTTAGTCACAATAACCACTTTTATGTTCACGAAAAATATTGAATCGTCTGAAGAATGAGACGGCGTTTAATGAGTAACGTCATATTAATCCTTATCCAAATTAAGCATTAAGTTATTAAGGGTATATAGAAGTAAAATAGTTTTTGTTTTATTCCAATCGGACATTTCGTTGAGAAATTATGATGAGTGTAAAACGCTATGATTACAATCGCTACGAAAAATATCGCGACAGTGGTTCAGTAGATCCAAATAACACCTACAATATATTTTTTTTCGATTTTCAGTGTAACTTGATAATTGTATCTTATTTTATTAATTTTACAGAATACCTATATTGTTATAAATGATGGATTGTGTTGTTTCTACCTTATGCATGATGTGTTCATCTTTAAGTAAAATTGCATGAAAATGTAAGAAATATTTATAATAATGTTCATAATTGTATACATGTAATTTTGTAGATAATCCAAATGAATTAATAAATAAATAAATTAATTAATTAAAACAACGCTGCAACGTCACAAACACCTCTTAGATAATACTAGTATACTTAAAATTTATAACAGCGCCATCTTTTGAGTGTTTACGTTCATTTTCTATTGAAAATAACGCCATCTATCAAAATTTTAGTGTAACTCGTGTAAGTGTCAAAAAGTTTCCTAAAATTACTAACAGGTGGCGTTACTAGTAGTAAAGTTAAAATTATGATAAAATTTTGATGCTATTACATACTTTTTTGATACTATTATATACTTGAAAAGTTTTAATTGCTCGTAAAGTCTTTTTTGTATTTCAAGTTGAGTCTAAATATGCTTATACATATACTTATTCGAGCTTTAAAAAATTTAATGGGACTCCACGACCACGATCATGTAAATCATGAATCATCGAAATCGGTCCACCCAAACTAAAAAATAGACGTATTGAGGTACTTTCTTTTATTCCTTACTTCCTTTCTGAAGTCGAAGAACAAAATAGTTTTTGTATCAATCGTCATTTTTTATTACTGGAAGTATATTATAACCAAGAGACCGGACATTGGATCCAAATTTTTCTGTTTGTTAGTTAGGGACTTACGGATTTCAAATTTCGTCAGCTGTCAGCTGTCAAGTGACGAAAGTTCATTTTAAAGAAACTATTTTTTTTAACAAAATGCGAAGTTGTGCTATACTCTCGTGTGAGAGTAATTCTTCGAAGGCTAAAACTATTTTTTTTTTAGTGTTTCATTATAAATTGATGATTTTAACAGAATTCTAATGTATGGAAATAGTTGTCAATGTCCTCTCTTTATACTTTAATCTCTTTGCTTGAAGTAAACAAAAACACAAGTTAATAAATAAAAAAAGTAATCGTATTTACCCTCTTTCACAAGTTTCTTAGAAAAGGGGTAACAAACATTTTCCGTTCCGTTTATTTTGATGTCCTTCAATCAGAGTCATCACAACTTTACGTCAGGGGTTAAAAACTTTTGTGAGGGTAGATTTTTTTATTTCGCTAAGTAAATTGGTATCTTTATGTAATATGAAGAAATAGAGAAAAAGTATTGAAGGTAGAAAAATAAGTGAAAAAAAACATTTTTTTTACAAGCTTTATATTAACCTGCACTTGATGTAAGTAAGTTCGGGTGGAATCTTGCACGCAGATGTATATTGCGTGACAATGCAATAATAAGACAAAATGGCGCTGAACTGATGATGGATTCGGAAGAAGGTCATAGGAACTCTTGTGCTAAACAAGATAGACCCGTCGTGTTTGGGCTCGTTTTACTTGTATTAGCTAGCACTTTACTACATGATATCCAGGATCTTAAAAGTTTGTATTTATTTTTTTTTAAATAATTTTGCAAATGCCGTCTTTTTTATTTGGAAGAAATAAGTAGGTGATAGATAACGGCCCCTCATTGCCCAGGCATTGCAGAGGTTTATGAGCGACGGTAACCGCTTACCATTAGGTGGGCCGTAGGGTCGTTTATCTACCTTGCAAAAAAAAACAAAAATCGCCGGATTCCGTGGGGCGGGTGGGATACGTGGGAGTTGTACAGCACTAAAACTTTCAACCGCTCACACTCAGCGTCCGAACCCTGGCTGAGGCCAGAACCCAGCACGGGGTTATGAAAAACGGCGTTACGCACTCGGCACTCTTTCCCGTCGTGCCGCCACCGCAAATGCCATCTGAAATGAAATGAAATGAAATGAAATGAAATGAAATGAAATGAAATGAAATGAAATGAAATGAAATGAAATGAAATGAAATGAAATGAAATGAAATGAAATGAAATGAAATGAAATGAAATGAAATGAAATGAAATGAAATGAAATGAAATGAAATGAAATGAAATGAAATGAAATGAAATGAAATGAAATGAAATGAAATGAAATGAAATGAAATGAAATGAAATGAAATGAAATGAAATGAAATGAAATGAAATGAAATGAAATGAAATGAAATGAAATGAAATGAAATGAAATGAAATGAAATGAAATGAAATGAAATGAAATGAAATGAAATGAAATGAAATGAAATGAAATGAAATGAAATGAAATGAAATGAAATGAAATGAAATGAAATGAAATGAAATGAAATGAAATGAAATGAAATGAAATGAAATGAAATGAAATGAAATGAAATGAAATGAAATGAAATGAAATGAAATGAAATGAAATGAAATGAAATGAAATGAAATGAAATGAAATGAAATGAAATGAAATGAAATGAAATGAAATGAAATGAAATGAAATGAAATGAAATGAAATGAAATGAAATGAAATGAAATGAAATGAAATGAAATGAAATGAAATGAAATGAAATGAAATGAAATGAAATGAAATGAAATGAAATGAAATGAAATGAAATGAAATGAAATGAAATGAAATGAAATGAAATGAAATGAAATGAAATGAAATGAAATGAAATGAAATGAAATGAAATGAAATGAAATGAAATGAAATGAAATGAAATGAAATGAAATGAAATGAAATGAAATGAAATGAAATGAAATGAAATGAAATGAAATGAAATGAAATGAAATGAAATGAAATGAAATGAAATGAAATGAAATGAAATGAAATGAAATGAAATGAAATGAAATGAAATGAAATGAAATGAAATGAAATGAAATGAAATGAAATGAAATGAAATGAAATGAAATGAAATGAAATGAAATGAAATGAAATGAAATGAAATGAAATGAAATGAAATGAAATGAAATGAAATGAAATGAAATGAAATGAAATGAAATGAAATGAAATGAAATGAAATGAAATGAAATGAAATGAAATGAAATGAAATGAAATGAAATGAAATGAAATGAAATGAAATGAAATGAAATGAAATGAAATGAAATGAAATGAAATGAAATGAAATGAAATGAAATGAAATGAAATGAAATGAAATGAAATGAAATGAAATGAAATGAAATGAAATGAAATGAAATGAAATGAAATGAAATGAAATGAAATGAAATGAAATGAAATGAAATGAAATGAAATGAAATGAAATGAAATGAAATGAAATGAAATGAAATGAAATGAAATGAAATGAAATGAAATGAAATGAAATGAAATGAAATGAAATGAAATGAAATGAAATGAAATGAAATGAAATGAAATGAAATGAAATGAAATGAAATGAAATGAAATGAAATGAAATGAAATGAAATGAAATGAAATGAAATGAAATGAAATGAAATGAAATGAAATGAAATGAAATGAAATGAAATGAAATGAAATGAAATGAAATGAAATGAAATGAAATGAAATGAAATGAAATGAAATGAAATGAAATGAAATGAAATGAAATGAAATGAAATGAAATGAAATGAAATGAAATGAAATGAAATGAAATGAAATGAAATGAAATGAAATGAAATGAAATGAAATGAAATGAAATGAAATGAAATGAAATGAAATGAAATGAAATGAAATGAAATGAAATGAAATGAAATGAAATGAAATGAAATGAAATGAAATGAAATGAAATGAAATGAAATGAAATGAAATGAAATGAAATGAAATGAAATGAAATGAAATGAAATGAAATGAAATGAAATGAAATGAAATGAAATGAAATGAAATGAAATGAAATGAAATGAAATGAAATGAAATGAAATGAAATGAAATGAAATGAAATGAAATGAAATGAAATGAAATGAAATGAAATGAAATGAAATGAAATGAAATGAAATGAAATGAAATGAAATGAAATGAAATGAAATGAAATGAAATGAAATGAAATGAAATGAAATGAAATGAAATGAAATGAAATGAAATGAAATGAAATGAAATGAAATGAAATGAAATGAAATGAAATGAAATGAAATGAAATGAAATGAAATGAAATGAAATGAAATGAAATGAAATGAAATGAAATGAAATGAAATGAAATGAAATGAAATGAAATGAAATGAAATGAAATGAAATGAAATGAAATGAAATGAAATGAAATGAAATGAAATGAAATGAAATGAAATGAAATGAAATGAAATGAAATGAAATGAAATGAAATGAAATGAAATGAAATGAAATGAAATGAAATGAAATGAAATGAAATGAAATGAAATGAAATGAAATGAAATGAAATGAAATGAAATGAAATGAAATGAAATGAAATGAAATGAAATGAAATGAAATGAAATGAAATGAAATGAAATGAAATGAAATGAAATGAAATGAAATGAAATGAAATGAAATGAAATGAAATGAAATGAAATGAAATGAAATGAAATGAAATGAAATGAAATGAAATGAAATGAAATGAAATGAAATGAAATGAAATGAAATGAAATGAAATGAAATGAAATGAAATGAAATGAAATGAAATGAAATGAAATGAAATGAAATGAAATGAAATGAAATACTTTATTTTCAACATTGATGACGTACGCATTCTTGTTGACGTCAAAAATTATAAGCTACTACCAGTTCGGACACAAAAAATAATGATTGCAGCCACCGTCCTGAGAAGAACTGGCAAGAAACTCAGCGGGCATGTCTTTTTTCTTTTATGATCATATTTTTTTTAAAGTATTTTACAATGTTACATTAAATATTTAAAAAAAAAATCTATAATGTTAATGAAGTGACCTTGGCGAGCAACTCATTCCCACTTTGTGCAATCGTCCAAGTAATCATTGACCTTATAGTAGGCTTTCTTGCACAGACGTTCTTTAATAGTTTTCTTAAACCTATGTATAGGTAGGTTTTGAACATCTTGTGGGATTTTGTTGTACAAGCATACAGACAAACACCTGAAGGAATTTCTTATTTTATGCAATCGACTCATCGGTAAATCAAGTTTATGTTTGTTCCTGGTGTTTCTACTATGTAGGTCAGAGTTTTTAGGAAATTCCTCAATATACTTTCTAACATACATTAAATTTTCAAAAATGTATTGGGATGGTAGAGTGAGAACTTTAATTTCTTTAAATTTTTCCCTCAGGGATTCCCTTGAGTGCATATTATAAATAGCGCGTATAGCTCTTTTCTGCAAGATAAAGATCGTTTCTACATCGGCTGCATTGCCCCATAGCAAAATGCCATAGGACATAACACTATGAAAATAACTGAAATAAACTAAACGAGCCGTGTCTACATTAGTAATGAGTCTAATTTTTTTTACCGCGTATGCCGCAGAGCTGAGCTTACTCGCTAATTTATTTATGTGGGGTCCCCACTGCAGCTTGGAATCCATTGTTATACCAAGAAAAACAGTTGACTCAACAAGCTCCATTGACTCCCCACCAACAATTATATTACTATGTACCTGTTTTACATTTGGTAAACTAAACTTTATACATTTGGTTTTTTTTGCATTTAATAAGAGATTATTAACACGAAACCAATGGACCACACAAGAAATCGCATCATTCACTTCGTCATAAATGATCATTTGTCGTTTAATTTTAAATAATAAAGATGTATCATCTGCGAATAATACGACGTCGTGTCGGGTCTCAATAAAACTAGGTAGATCATTTATATATATTAGAAATAAAAAAGGACCCAAGATGGAACCCTGAGGTACACCCATACTCAATTTGGCACCCGATGATCGGTTTCCTTTAACATCGACTATTTGTGTCCTGCCCGATAAATAAGATTTAATAAGCGCTAACGTACCATCCCTAATACCATAGTGATGTAGTTTCCTCACCAATGTTTCATGGTCAACACAGTCAAACGCTTTAGATAAATCACAAAATACTCCGAGAGCATCCTGAGACTCCTCCCAAGCTTGGAAAATATTTTTGACTAAATAAACACCTGCATCAGTAGTAGAGCGACCCCTCGTGAACCCGAATTGCTTATTGTGTAGCAGGTTATTTGACTTAAAATGGTCTAAAAGTTGTTCTAATATAATTTTTTTAAAGATTTTACTCAATGTTGGTAGTACTGATATAGGTCTGTAGTTAGAGGGGTCATCAGTATTACCAGCTTTAAAAAGGGGGATCACTTTACTGTGTTTCATTAGGTCAGGAAATACACCACACTTGATACAATCATTAAATATACTAGTAAGATGAGGAGATATAACATCTATAATAGATTTCACGACCTTTACTGATATTCCCCACAGATCAGCTGTATTCTTAATATTAATACTATGGAAACTCTTCAGAATATCTTTTGAGTTAATTTTCTTAAATTTGAATACTACATTACATTTATTAACATGTTTGCTTAGTAATTTTTCAGCTTCTAATGGGGATGAATTTAAAGAGGAAGTAGTTGAAATTGGAATGTCAGAGAAAAACTTTTCGAAAGCATTAGCCACACCTTCGTGACTAGTTATCAAGTTATCATTCATTCTCAATGAGAATTCTTGGTGGTTATTTCTGACTTTACCAGTTTCTTTACCAATGATGCTCCAAGTCATCTTTATTTTGTCAGAGGCATTTTTTATTAAATTACTTAAATGTAAGGCCTTAGCCATTATGCAAACTTTCCTGAATAATTTTGAATAAATTCTGACATATTGATGAAATGATTCATCATTGTTATACGATTTTTCATAATAAAGGTCATACAAAGTCTGCCTACTTTTATAAATTCCAACTGTGGCCCACTCACTAAAACGTTTTTTATTGTTAATAGTAATCGTTTTAGGAATAAACACATCTTTGAACGCTAAATTAATCTTTTCAAACATATTCTGGTATAACATATTTGGTTCTCGGTTATAATTAACTTCTGAAATAGTTTGTATAATTTTATTTCTAAAATTTTCGATTCTTTTATCACTCACAGGAACAAACTTAACAGTACGTTTGATTTCAGGAGCCACATTATATTTAAAAGACACTAATTGTCCCAAGTGGTCTGACATGTCAGGGCCTTAAACCCGTCAAATATTGAAATGTCCTCACCAAAGTCTCGTAATTAGTTAATAGTATTACTAGACACGTACGTATATAGTATATTATATATGTGTGCGCCATTAGCTATAATATATAATAATTAGGTTGTGTGTCCTTCGCCGTTAAATACGGTAGCGGCCGGGCGCCCTAAAAGCCACGCTAATGCATCCCATAGGAGCGTTTGCAAGCGATTGGGTACTTGCACGTTGGCGTGGTAGGGCTTAGTTGATGGTTTAGTAGATATATGAGTGTTGCTTTTATAAGTTTTAAATTAACAACTAATTAACAGTTGATATATACACATATTTAGGGGTATAGTCTAGCTGATCAAATCATTTAATTCATATTTTGACTTCGATTTTGTTTAATAATAAATAAATAAAACTTGAAACAACCTAGTAGGTACTGTAACAACCCATTACTGCACTTCTGTGTTCAGGTCTCCTTAGAAAGGGATTAGACACAGTCCACCAGGCTTACCCAATGCGGATTGGGGACTTTTCCGATATGCAGGTTTCTTCACGATGTTTGCCTTCACCGTTTTTATTCAGTGGTGTTGTTGAAACTAAACAACAAAATCTTCAAAAATTTTAAAATAAGTAGTTGATATTTTAAAATTGTACTTACCTACCTACTGATATTTTAAATATGGTTTTTCTTCGAAGTTATTAACATTTGTATTAATCCTTACGTAAGTGGGTCGCTACCGTTTCAGAAAAACCCACCGAGCCTTGAAAGTTCCAATTAATGTTGAATATTTTGCGTGCAAATTGATAAATATTGTAACTTATGTCTGTATGTTATGTAAAGCATTAAGTGTTGAATAAGTTGCAGTAATTGTAATGGTGATGTAAAAATTTTGTTTTTTCTTAAGTATTTCTTGATGTAAATACGAAGTGATGATTGATATACTAATTCACATTTCCATTACTACTTATTATAACTATAATAAAGATTTGTTATAATATTCAAAGATCATTCATGATTTTTAAAATAGAAATTTCTTATATCACTTATGGACCTCTGTAATGTCAGGGGACACTGAAGGGTCTACGATTTTTACGAACATGTGGCAAAAGACAAAAAAAATCTTATGTAACGCAGACAAAGTTGCGTGCACACTAGTATATTATACAACATTTAATTCTCTCGCTAATTAGTCCCGAACCGGATTCCAAGCTCAATCCTCATTATAATAATTCGCGACCCAATCTTATCTTTACGGACGCTATTTCTGAAGAAACATCTGACTGTTTCTCGAAATGCGCATATATTGCTGTTTTATCGCTTGAAAATGCTCCATTTTTGTGGTTATTGAAGGATATTGCGCTGTTTATGTTGTTGTATTTAAGTATCACTGGTAGTTTTATACTTTCTCTAATAAAAATCATTTACCACTACGTTGCTTGAGAACATGTTTAGATGTTTTTAATTCAAACATGTGTCATCAGGCGTGACCTAAGACATTGCCTTAAATACTATTCTAGTAGTTTTATAAGTAGCGGCCGAAATTGCAGACGTCCATAAGCGCTAATCACATTAGATCAAGTAGTTTGTCTGACTATAAATTTTAAAATGGTCAGTTTTGTCCTTTTTTATTTATTATTTTTTTATTACGCAACAAATTGACGTAAATTTTTATCGTAAACTAGCTGCCCCACGCAAATTCGTCTGCGTCGAAAAAATAAAAAATAAATTAGGGGTACACATACCCCACTCGTGGGGCGAGTGGAAGTCCGGCGATTTCCTCCCATCCCAAAAAAAAAGGTATACCCGACTACCCCTAACATTTAGGGGGATGAAAAATAGATGTTGGCCGATTCTCATAGATACCGGATAAGCACAAAAAAATTCAACAAAATCGGTCAAGCCGTTTCGGAGGAGTTCAAGTTCGAACACCGTGACACGAGAATTTTATATATTAGATTAATATGTTTACGAACCAATATTGCACAACATTGTTGCATTTACTGTAGATACTTTATTGAAATTTTGTTGCACATTTTATCTAACCGTGTATGTAATCGTGAGCACTTATTTTGTCAAATTGATTTTCATAAGTAACTTATTTAGAGCAAGTTTGATTTTACAGAGCTTTTGAAGCTCTAGATCACAGTATAAAAAGTAAGAACCATTTAATATTCAAAAAAATATTGAAGACAATAACTGCGAGTACTTATTTTGGTTTTCTTTGTAATTAGGTAAACAAGTTTGTGGTCTGTTGGCTTTTAAGTGGTAGTTGCATATCTGCAATGCTAAAATATAGAGGAGTTCTGATCTGTTTGTAATTCTTTTATTTGAATATTAATAAAATTAAAAGTAGTATTTTTCTTTAGGATAAATAAATAAGTTTTCGTAGGTATAGAAAGATACTATGTATTATTTGGTTAAATATCACAGGAGTAAATTGCCTACCGCATTTTGCAGTAGCTAGCTATCTCTTCATCTAAACTATAGCAACTATGTAACTAAGAAGTTACGATGGTTATAAAATTTATATTGCCTTAGTTTATTTATGTTATTACTGTTATTACATGTACTGATTAATAAAAAAAATCTAAAAATAAATAATCTCTCAAAGTTCAAAATACTAAAACATTACCTATAAAAAATATATAAATAAAAACTTGAGAGGTCACGGGACATCCGGATAGAACGAAGTTCCTTTCGATTAAAACGTATCTTATAAAAATTATTTCCTTTCGTAACGCGCGATAAAGAACGTGTTTTAAAATATTTTGATCACAGCGCCATCTAGCACTAATCATATAAAACAAAATAAGGAATTGTTTTTAAAGACTTTGATCACATCGCCATCTAGCGATAATCATCTAAAACAAAAAAAGTGTCGTGACAACTTTTTGTGAGAATTTTTTCCGTCTAGCCACCTTTCACAACGCACGATAAGGAACTATCTAAAGAAATAATCTAGCTTCACCCATTAAATTTTAACACAATCAGTAATATCGGTTTATATAGGAATTACAAGAAAAACACAGCCGAATTATTTACCTATTTTTATCTCTTAAAAATCAACTTGCCCGTCACGTGCAAGTGATTTTTCTATTCTATAGTAAACGAAGCACGGGCCTAATGGACCGGCCCTATTATGTTTCATTGTCATGTAGCGAGATCGTAACGACTGTACTAGAGCCCTCGACTTTACTCGTGTTTTCAACTTTATTTTACACTAGGTGAGCCGCGCAACTTCATCCGCGTCACAAAGGGAAACAATATATCCTAAAGCCTTCCTCGACAAATGGACTTTCCAACATTGAAAGAATTTTTGAAATCGGACCAGTAGATCCTGAGATTAGCGCGTTCAAACAAACAAACAAACTCTTCAGCTTTATAATATTAGTATAGATAGGCTCAAAAATTACTGGAACATTTTTAATGTCCGAAAAATTAATTTAACGTTACATGAGTATCGTTATATTATCCCTTATCCAAATGAAGTATTTTGTTATCAAGAGTATTAATGTAGAAGTAAACTACTTTTTGTTTTATTCCAATCGGACTTTTCGTTTAGAAGTTATTACGAGTATAAAGCGCAATGAATATGTGGGGCACTGCGGGCTGCGAAAATAATAACTCGACGGCATTGCGAGTACTGTTTGAACCCCCTTGTAACGCAGACGAAGTTGCGCGGGTCAGCTAGTTCACTATAAACAAACAAACAAACTTTTCGTACGTTTCTTCTACTAAAATCTATTTTCAAATCTTTTTCACAGGAAAAAGATCTAGACTCAGATCCGAAAGAGCTAGAACTAGCGAAGCAAGTCTCAGATTGTCTATCTATAGCTTTGGACTCCGTGCTGTGCGCCACCAGAATCTTCGTTGAAAAGCGAGGGTTCGATGACTCTAAACTACTGAACAATATCAGGAGCAGAGCGCATACTCTTATAAGGTAAGTTGTAGATTGTAATATACTGTACTGCACACTGCTGGGCTGGGTCTCACTTTAAACGAGGTTAAGAAAAGTCCTGTAGGTATAGGCAGGTGATAACATAGAATTATTACATCTGGAATCAATATCGTGAAGAACAGATTGAAGCCAAGTTAAAGTGCACCGATCGCGCGTAACAACATTCTCGTATAGACACTATCCACTCAGTTTGTAATCTTGGAAATGAATTTACCTTTACAGTAAAGTAACTTTTTCACAGTTTATTTCCTAGAGGGAGAATTTTAAAATTACAATTGACATTTCAATTTATTTTTTCGTCATTGAAATGCAAAGAATCGTGAAATTATTGTCAAAACAATACTCCATTGTTAAAATGTTCGCGCCAAGTGATCGACTTTTTAATGAAGGGGTGAGCATTGGCGCGAAAAAAATATTGGTTGGTAGTCAATAGTCGTGGTGGGGTAGTGGTATGCGCTTGCCTTCCGTGCGGGAGGTCGCGGGTTCACACCGGCTTGTACCTCTAAACTTTAATGTGCAATTTGCACAACACCTCTGGCTATTGGAGTGGCGGCCACGAACCGGTAAGCGCAACGTTGGTAGACCCCCCACAAGATGGACCGACGATCTGGTCAGGATCGCGGGAGGTCACTGGATGCAGATGGCGCAGGACCGGTCGATGTGGCGAGGTTTGGGGGAGGCCTATGTCCAGCAGTGGACGTCTATGGGCTGATGATGATGGTGATGATTGAATTGAGATTTTGCACACATATGTATACCTACTTCATGACAATGCAATAATATGGTACCATGGAGCTGATCTGGTCCATCCGAAAGTAGCCATAGGTACTTCAGTACTTAACTATATAGACCTTCCGTGTTTGGTCTCGTTTTACTTTTTTTTTATTGCAATGTAGGCAGACGAGCCAACGGGCCACCTGATCGTAAGTGGTTACCGTCGCTCATGAACCTCTGCAATGTCAGGGGACATTGAGGGGTCGCTACCTACGACCTAACTTTAAGGACCCTCCTCAAGCCTCGTTTGAAGAAGGACAAGTCATAGCGCTCTGGGAATACCGAAGAGGGGAGCTCATTTCGTAGCTGGATGGTGCGTGGCAAAAAAGTGTTCCTGAAACGGACCGTGGATGGACGGTGGTTCCATATAGTAAGGATGAACTCCACCTCGCCGGGTGGTACGGTAGTAGAATGTTGGAATCATCTCAAATAATTCCTCAGAGCACTCCCCGTGGAACAACCGGTATAGGATGCAAAGGGACCCGAAGTCTCTTCGCAGACCCAAAGGTTCCAGATGGTCCGTGAGCCTGGCATCATCAACGATACGAACAGCTCTGTACTTGCCTCAGCTAGCACTCTACTGCTACATGATATCCCGGATCTTATTTTCTGTAAAATAAATTCATTCTTAAAAGATTCAATAGTGATGGGGTTAAATTAAAATGGATTAAATTGAATTGACTCTCCGTTTGTTTGGTCGTACAATGAGCATGTGTGAAGAGAGTCTATTGTGTCCATATGTCCCCATACTGTCGTAGATTACATAGACTATTGAATGTATAGATATGGATTAATTATTTAACTTTTAGAGCAGAATTTTGCTTAATTTACTATGTTAGATTGCTGGAAACGGATTACGAATTTATCAATACAATTCCTGAGTTTATTTGCGTAAAACTTTAATAATAAACTTGAGAGGTGTCAAGGGACACCAAAAGAGAACGAAGTGCCTTTCGATTAAAAGATATCTTATATTTTTTTTCCTAACGTAACGCGCGATAAGGAACGTGTTTTAAAAGATTTTGATCACAGCGCCATCTAGCGATAATCATCTAAAACAAGAAAAGTGTCGTGACAACTTTTCGTAAGAATTTTTTCCGTCTAGCCCCCTTTCACAACGCGCGATAAGGAACTTCGTTCCAATAAAATATTCCAATACTATAGTAGAACTTCAGCCCTATTGCTCAATTTGCCCCTTGAAGTCACTGGAAACAGCACTGAACCAGCCCTTGTGGCGAGGTTTAGGGCAGGACTATGTCCAGCAGTGGACGTCTACAGACTAATGATGATGATATAATATTGAATGTTTTCAGCCTTACAAAGCCACTTCGTAACTAACTAACTCTATGCTTTATATAGGGGTGAGCAAATATCGATATAGAGTAGATTACACGCGATTATCGATTCAATCTCGCTAACCGATCAGGGGTAATCAATGATTATATTAATTCCATTACTAGCTAGCCCGCGAAGTTTCATTGCTAGATGATGTTGAAGAAGCCAGATTTTGAGGTTTTTTGACAGTCAATTTTTTTATTTTACAGATTAAAAATTGGATTATTTTATAATAAAAAGTATCCTATGTTAGTTTTAATACCTCTAAGAATGTTTGTACAAAGTTTCATGATGATCGGTTGAGTAGTTTTCACGTGAAAGGGGGGTGCCGGGGCGATACGTGAGCGTCGATCGCGAACGCGTCCTGTCACCCCTACCAGCCTCGTGCCGGGGATCGGGCGTTGAGCGTGAGCGGCGGGAGGTTTTGGTGCGGTTCAACTCCCACATACCCTACTCGCGGGGCGAGTGGAAGTCCGGCGATATCCTCCCGTCACAAAAAAAAAGCGTAACAAACAAACTTAAAGAAAGTCCTTAAAAGGTAGGCCGTAGGTAGCGGCCCCGCAGTGTCCGCTGACATTGCAGAGGTCCATGAGCAACGGTAACCGCTTACGATCAGGTGGCCCGTTAGCTCGTCTGCCTACAAGGCAATAAAAAAAAAACCTACATTCACATTTATATATTAGTAGGGATTAGCCGAACCACGCATTTTTGCCTGCTCTACTAAGGCTGTATTTACCTAATTTTAGGATTATAATATAGCCTATAACACTCAAATAACTAGCTTAACAAAAAAAAACTTGAGAGGTGTCAAGGGACAGCCGGATGGAACGAAGTTCCTTTCGATTAAAAGATATCTTATAATTTTTATTCCTAATTTTTTTTACGCGCGATAAGGAACGTGTTTTAAAAGATTTTGATCACAGCACCATCTAGCGATAATCATCTAAAACAAAAAAGTGCCGTGACAACTTTTCGTAAGAATTTTTTCCGTCTAGCCCCCTTTCACAACGCGCGATAAGGAACTTCGTTCCAAAAACCATTTTTTGTTGTATTTTGTTATGTTGTCGCTGCAAACCTTTACTGTCGGTGCTTTGATGTTACGTTTTACTTTTTTATTGATTTATGTACAATAAAGAATATTCTATCTATCTATTCTTTTTTGCATATGAAAGAAAGGTCATGAAAGCTTAGTCTCGTTAAATTTTTTTCAATACTTTTGGTGTTAGCTTTTTTACATAAACTGATTTAGATGACAATTTTTATTAGAAAACAGATACATTAAACATTATCATATAAAATTAATAAAGACCTACTAATTTAAAATTCATGAGAAATTAAGCCTAAAAAATACATACAACTCTTCGCAGTCGGTCAAAACGTTTTAAAGCTCCCGGAAGTACAATTTTCGAATCTTTCTCAAAGCTATTATGACGACAATCAAGTCATCGATACTGAAGGGCCCACTTACAGTCGAAAGGCGTGTAGTACCACTCAACTCGACGACTCTCGATACTATGATGCTATTAAACACTAGATTTTTAGTGCTCATTTTGTTGTCAAATTATTTGATCGATTTACAAAAAGGAGGTATCAAGTATAGTGATTTTTATTGTATACTAGCTGCACCGCGCAACTTCGTCTGCGCCGAAAAAATAAGAAAAAAATTTAGGGGTGCACTACCCCTAACATGGTCATGGTAGCTGATAGTTATATACGACCAGTAAAAATATTATTACCAAAGAATATGGCTTAATGCCTTAGTAATCACAACTTAAAAATATCTAAAATTCTTGCAAAATGATGGTTTTTCGACAGCTGATGGATGTGGCGGAGGTGTGGGGTGCACGAAACCACTAGAGGTCGTTAGTCAACACTCTTTTAGCCGAAATTGTTTATGTTTGAGGTAGTTTTGTCGAATTTAGATTTAAAAAAAAAATGTAATTTTACCTATTTTTTGTAATATTCCGTATAAGAACAGAGTAGGTACTCATCACCCTCCTGCAGTATGTACCTTCTTTAAAAAATCACCCTGTATATTTGTTTGAGATCAAGTACAAGGAGCTTTGTTTAAAAATAAAGCTCTTTCTGGATGAACTGATTTCCATGATTCTTTTTTGAAAGAAAAGACTTGACATTATCTTGTATGAATTTCTTATAGATCTGATTGGTAGTTTAGTAATTATACTTGAAAGAGTATTTCAGTAATTTTCATTTTTGTAAACCGTAATACTTTCGTGACTTCAAAATGTCCCCGAAATACATCGGAAATTACCTAAAAATCAATTATAAAATTTATCTTCATTACCAAAACATTCCGACAAAATTAATTTGTGAAAAGCATCGTCCCCTATTAATTTGGCATCAAGCCAATGAGTCGATTATAATTAGACGGCATGTCGCCCGAACTGGGGCCACGCCCAACGATATACAAATTAAAGAGTCGACGGTGATTCTGTAATTTGAAATGTGCGTCCTGTGGAGTGCGCTGTGTGGTGCGAGTTGCAGCGGTTTTAGACGCGTAGCGATTTTTGTTTTATAAGTGCGTGTTGCTACGACTTTTGTGGTGGTTAGTGATTACGTTGATTAGGGGTGGATTTCCTATCTGCAAGTCCTTTCAAAACTCAATGGAAGAAAGGCAAGAGCTGTACGTATTCATCATCAGCATATAGATGTCCACTGCTGGACATAGGCCTCCCCCAAACTTTGCCACAACGGCCGGTCCTGCGCTGACTGCATCCAGTAACCTCCCACGATCTTGACCAGGCCGTTCGTCCATCTTGTAGGAGGTCTACCCACGCTGCGCTTACCAGTTCGTGGCCGCCACTCCAAAACTTCTTCGGCCCCATCGACCATCTGTTCTTCGCAGAATGTGTCCTACCCATTGCCACGTATTTGTGTTATAAAAATCTTTGTTTCTTTTTTTCTTAGTTAATTATAATGGACCTGCCCTTCGATAATATTTGTCTATATTACACTTCTGAATGTGTGTAATAGCTCGTGTCCAACTGCCGAAACTGCTGCTGCTGCTGCTGTTGTCGAAACCGTAAGCTGCAGCGTTTCAGGCGCCGACTACATATTTTCTTTTATTTCATCTAGAGATTTAAAAGCGTCGCACGTAATATATTCGCATGAATGACAACAAGAAAATGTTTATTGTTTAAGCACCGCTAACACTGAGACCCTACCTCTTATGTCAACATTGGCAGGACATTTTTACATCGTAAAATTCCATTCTCTTTGAAATCAAATATTTTTGTACCATTAAACAATGAAAACATTCGGACAATAGGAATTCGGTGTTTTCTATATTATTTTAATGATATAAAATTAAAATAATAAGTTTTAAAATAATTAGAACAATACTAAATCGATGGGTCCTGTGTACAAAAAACAAATTTTTTTTCGCATAAACAGTCTTGAAATTAATCGAATAAAATTCTGAAAATCTATACTTATATTATAAAGCTGAAGAGTTTGTTTGAACGAGCTAATCTCAAGAACTACTGGTCCGATTTGAAAAATTATTTCACTGTTAGAAAGTCCATTTATCGAGGAAGGCTATAGGCTATGTTGTATCCCTCTGTGACGCAGACGAAGCTGCGCGAGTCACATAGTTTTATTTTTAAAATTCCAACGATTTTCAAAGATAGAATCTACTAAATTGGCGTAAATGAATTCGGCAAAAAAATAATAAAAAAAAAAATATATTTTTTTTATTTTAAGGAATTAAAGAACTTAGGAAATTAAAGAACTATTAAAGAACGTCTGTGCAAGAAAGCCATAAGGTTAGGTAGGATAAGGTCAATGATTACCTGGACGATTGCACAAAGTGGGAATGAGTTGCTCGCCAAAGTCATATATTCATTATCATATCATAATCGATTTTTTTTGTATATTTAAGGTAAAATTGTATAACACTATTAAAATACTTAAAAAATATATATATATATATGCTCATATCACAAAAAAGACATGTCCGCTGAGTTTCTTGCCAGTTCTTCTCAGGACGGTGGCTACAGTTATAATTTTTTTGTGTCCGAACTGGTCATCAATGTTGAAAATAAAGTATTTCATTTCATTTCAATTATGTATGTCATGTTTACAAAAGGCATGTTTTGTTTCCATCATAAAAATCTACCGTCACATGTGCTATTTTTTACGTTTCGGTAACTCGATTCGCTGCTAACAATATTTATTGAATATCAACCCCCGCACGAAGGGGTGACCCCCTAAAATAAGGGGTCGGATTCAATTTGTGTTTTGTCAATGATGCGTCCTCTATTTAATGACAGGTGACGTTTAGTGACACCGGCTCTGTCATTACGATTGAGATGCTGTGATTCCAGTAATAGTATGAGAGCTAGTGGCAATTTTTGTGTTGGTATTTGAGGCAAGCTGAAAACTTGGTCCATGGTTCTCCTGATATACTCCAACTCGGAACTGCAGACCTGGCTGCTTAGTAGCGGGGTTAGACGGAAACCTGCCTTATTTAAAACTAAAACAACTCGAAATTTGGACTAATATTTTTCTTCAGTGGACAGTAATATTGCGTTTACATATTAGCTGGCCAACGTCCAACACACGTAAAAACAAATGACGGTGTTGGCCGACCGACATGTAAACGGGCTTGGCGGGCATTGAAACTGTGTGAAACACCGTTTGACAGTTGGCCTACCAGTTGTCATTTGCGTGCATTGGAAGAACCTCTCTAACGTACGCTCCATGGAGAATGCTCTGAGGAACTCTTTGAGATGATACCTTCAGATCTCTTTTACCATCCTACCATACGCCGCAGGGGTAGAGTTTATCACCTTGGAAAGCACCAAATAAATTCATCCGCGGTCCGTTTCAAAAGATATTTTTGCACCGTACCATTCCGATTTGGAACGGTTTACCATCCTTACTATTCCAAGAGCACTGACATGTCCCTCTTTAGTTTAAAATAGTCCTGTATAGTGATGGATAAGGAATATCTAATGAACTTATTCAGACACTCACGGTTTTCTATAATACTTTCATGCATTTTCTACGAACGAGAAAGAGGGTAGACAGATTTTTTTGCTCTTAAATCGACCCGCAGTATCCAGTCTTCTCGTGATCATGACGTTTGCAACAACGTTGAAATGTCGAGACAACTCAATTAATTAAATATCGCGGTAAGAACCCGTAGAAAATGCATGAAAGGATATCTAATGCCCTGACATTGCAAAAGCTCATGATCGATGGGTAACACTTTTCTACATGTCTACATCATTCAGCTTGTATTTTTTAATTTCAATAAATTAAATAAAGTATTTCGCGCCCTTCGCCCAATAAAACATATAAACTAGCCAAAATTGAGCATCTGTGATCGTCATAGCTCGAACACTCTTGCATGATTAAACACATCATTGTAACGGCGCGATCGTGTATGTGTACCATATGTGTGATCGTACTGTGTAATGTAATGAAAATATTTGAAGAAAAACTGGAATTGATTGTGTACCTATGTATTATGTTTTGACCGACTTTCCAAAAGGAAAGTTGACTGTATTTTTTAATGTTTTTATAACTAGTTGGGCTGAACCGATTTGAATGATTTGTCTGTCTGTGTTCTAATATACAATTTAAAAAAATCAAAGAAATAAAAAAATATATTTTAGTATACATTAAACTGTGGTTATTTATTACTAGTTGACACGCGCAATTACGTCTGCGTCACAGAGAGATGATAAAGCCCATAACCTTCCTCGACAAATATACAACACTAAAAGTATTTTTCAAATCGGACCAGTGTTTTCTGAGATTAGCGCGTTCAAACAAACAAACAAACTCTTCAGCTTTATAATATTAGTATAACTGTCACCTTGTCACACCGTCACCTGGTCAAACTCTCCAGGGCATCCCGAAAAAAAGCTCTAAAATTTTTAACAAAAACGGCACAGTAACTGCCACGCGCCTTCCATAACGGTTCGTCTCAAGGGCCCGGGTTCGATCCCATCCCTTGAGTACTACACATGGCACGTGTCACTATTGACGTTACAATAAACGCAATTTGAAATTGAAACAAAACAAACTAATCCAGGAGAGAAACTTTCAATTGAACGTAGGACTAAAAACTACGTCCAGAGTCTATTGGGCACGGAGTGATGGGGGACGACACGATGCGTTACACTATCACCAATCAGAAAGAGAATTAGATAGCTATCGATCAGGTAGTCCGTTAACTAGTCCGTCTGCGTCAGGTAAAAAAAATCATATTGCATGATGGATTAACGAGCTTTCCGACCATCTGATGAAGAGTAGCTGTCACTCTACCTCTGCAATGCCAGGCCGTTACTCATCACCTATACAGGACTTTTCATAAACCTCGTTTAAAGAGGGACATGTCATCGTCGTCCCTCATAAACCCCGTGCTGGGTTCTGACCTCAGCCGGGGTTCGGACGCTGAGTGTGATTGGTTGGAGGTTTTAGTGCGGTTCAACTCCCACATACGGGGATCCGGTGATTTCCTCCAACTAAAAAAAAAAAAAAAGCGCTCCGGGAACACCCAGGACGTTTCATTACAATATTAAATTAAGTAAATTAATTTCTTTATATACTTAGCATAGGTAATGAGACCTATTTCGGTGGAGTTACCATTTGAGTGGAAAAGATGTCGTATTTTTTTTAGATGGAGGAATTCCTTCGCTCGGTTATACGAGGCGGCACGACGCGTTACGTTCGTTACGGTCGCTAAATTGTGGCCCATCTGTTTATCTCCGCCAATTTGCACTTAAAAATACCCCCATATCATAGAATGACAGACACGTGTCATAAGAAACATTGGAATCGAACCCGGTCCCTTGCGAATACAACGAAACCACATTTACGCCACGCGACACTCGATAATGTATCGTGGTTTTATTTAATTATTAGGTTAATATTGGATTAGCCTAATTTGGTTTTTGTGTGGTCGTGGGTGTTCTGTAATTGAGATTGTGGTTAATCTGTAGTCGTTGTGTGCAAAAGTGTGTTTAAGGTGGGAATATTTTATATTAAAGAAACCTTTTAAATAGAATCTTTTAAGATCCTGGATATCATGTAGCATTAGAGAGATAATACAAGTAAAACGAGCTCAAACACGACGGGTTTATATGGTTTCGCATAAGAGTTCTTACTACCTTCTGAATCCATCATTAGATCAGTGCCATTTTGTCATATCATTGCATTGTCACGTGATATACATCTGCGTGCAAAATGTCAGCTCAATCGGAAACCGTTAAGTTTGTCAAATTTAGCTTGTAGTATTCCAGCCGAACTTACATAGTTACATCCAATGCAAGTTAATATAAAGCTTGTAAAAACGGGTTAAAGTGTTCACACAGATGACGCGACGTCGCGGGCTGTTCTTAATAAATATTAATTCGACTTTAGGTGGGCCACAAATTCATGTGGCTATAATAATAGTGAGACACTCCATCTGACCAATGCATTAAAACATCATTTTTTACGAGCTATTCAGTCAATAGCACGATTCCCGCTGCGACCCGCTGTTCTCTACATAGGATCATTGTGGGTTATGATTATATTGGAGCTCATTCGAGAGCATGGACATTGACGAGTGGTTGAAGCGCTTGCCTTCCTTTCTTTATTGTACGGGAGATCGTGGGTTCAAAACCGACAGACCTTTAAATCTTATGCGAAAAGATTTCCGGCCAACTCAACTGGCTAAAAACGCGAAGGAAAACATCGTGAAGAAATCTGTATATTGGAAAAGGATCTAAAAACCTTTTGAAGATATGTGAAGTCCCCAATATGCATGGGACAAGCGTGGTAGCTAAAACTAATCCCTCTTCTGAAGAGGAGACCTGTCAAATTTCGCTTGCAAGATTCCACCCGAACTTATACAGTTACATCAAGTGCAGATTCGCTGAGATCTTCAGTAACCTTATCATTTCACTCTACTAGATGTAATCGTGAACCAATAAAATATAATCGCAGTAGCGGGCCACAAATACGGTGTTAGGCACAACAGCTCAGCGTGATTCGCAGCAGGGCGCCCGATTGAGATGTTGCAAGGGCGGGAGCATTAAGTACATTATGTGACCCTCTACGGGGGCATTATAATAAGGGCGGTCGGTTTTTAAATTCGAATTTAGTATAAACATTTGCATTTGGAAAAAAAATTGTGTTTTTGTTATTGGATGTAGGAAGACGCGACGATGTCTTCTGTAAGTGGCTACCTTGAAGAAGGACAAGTCATGTTACGATGTGAAGATTTGTCTAGGTTCATATCGGTTTCAAACCAGGCTTTAGCAGTTTTATTTTACTAGTCCAAATCTTTCAGCATCATCGGCTATTGCTTTTGAGAGTAATTAACAGTCTAGAAATTAATTCTTTGGGGGTATGACTGTTACTAATGAAAACTATTTTCGTATGCCATGGAAAAATTAGTTTATCTTTAAAAGTATGGTGAATTCAGTTGTGAGGAAGTAGAATCTTGTAGGATTGGTTTTCCGGCTTCCACCATTCAGTTAAGCAATTCTTTTTAGAGTCTTCCATCATACCAGCTTTGTACCTAGGTGCAGCTTTATGGTGACGCAGCTGCTTTTTGGGCAAACAAACTTTCTAGTTAAATAGCACCACTGACTAAGAACGGTGAAGGAAAACATCGTGAGGAAACCTGCATATTGGAAAAGGGTTCTAAAAATCCTTAGACGAAATGCGACATTCCCAATCAGCATTGAACAAGCGCGGCGTGGTGAACTATGTCTGATCCCTCTACTGAAGGCACCTAAGCCCAAATCCAAGAAGTGATGGGTTTTTACAGTCTTTCTCTGATTTGACAGGGTGTCCCAAATGGATACTCCTATTGGATGACTTCTGATACAATTCTCTCCCTTGGGATCAGAACTCTGACCACGTTGTAATTCGTTAAGTGCCGTGCGACTTCGCAGATGTTCAGTACAGGGTTCGGTTCCATGGGATCGCACCACCTGCGTTAAATTGGGGACGAAATGACGAAATTTCGATGATGTTTGTTGATTCTGGGGGTGTTCTTGCATATAATTAATTTTCATTGAGAGCTCTGATGGGGATGCTAGTTTTGTAGTTGTCATTTTTTACATTTTTACCAGGATGTAACTATGTAAGTTTCGGGTGAAATCTTGCGAGTTGAATTTGAGCAACTTCTCGGTTACAGATTGACATGAAATTTTGCTTGCATATTATGTATATCGTGTGACAATACAATAATTAATAATGTAATGGAGCTGATCTGATGTGGGATTCGGAGAGTAGCCATAGGATCCCCTGTACTAAACAAGATAATTCAACGTGTTTAGGCTTTGTTCTTATCTAACACTCTACTTCTACATGATATCCAGGATCTTAAAAGCTTGTATTTAATAAGAATTTTTGGTTTTTATTCCAACGACGCTTAAATAGTAGGTAAATGGTAGGCAATAAGAAGTAACTTTTGACGTGAGTTCTTTGCATTTAATAATGTAAATTTCCCTATACCACAAAACGAACAAATTTCAACCAACACCTAACCTACAAAAATACCATCAATCAAACACTAAAAAAACCCATAACTTCAACACATTTATATTTAATAAGTACAAAAACAGTAGTCCCATGTTCTTTGACCGTAATAATTCGATGCGACAATCGTAAACAATCGAGCATTCCGCCGAAGCGATTATCAATCTATCGCTAAGTAGTCGCGACGTTGGGGGCCAACCCTAACACGTGCGAGGGAGACAGGTGTATGCGCGTGTGATGCGTTAGAGAGAGACGGAAGATGTCGAGTGTAGGGCCGTAACAGCGACAGATTGGCACGCACATGTCGTTGCGCGATGTTCTTTTCGCTAACTTTTGTTTTAGGGCGGGGATTTGTCGATGGTTTTACGATGTTTTTTTATGTTTGCATTGTGAAGTATGATTCTGTTTCGTTCTGTTCGTGCAAATGATTTGCGGCTGAAAGGGTTTCCTCTGTATTTTAAGTTGAATAAGAATCAAAGACATTGTCGTACTTAAATTACAATTATTTCTTTATAACAGAAAATAATGTAATTATGAAACAGAATCGATCAAATTACTCCAGAACTGGAGGCGGTGGTGGCCACGAACCGGTAGGCGCAATGTTGGTAGACCCCCCACAAGATGGACCAACGATCTGGTGAAGATCGCGGGAGGTCACTGGATGCAGATGGCGCAGGTCGATGTGGCGAGGTTTGGGGGAGGCCTATGTCCAGCAGTGGACGTCTATAGGCTGATGATGATGATGATGATCAAATTACTGTTTCGTGCAACCACTTGAAATGATAATTTCGGAGAGTTTTGTAGGAGCTTGTATTAAACTTTACTTGAATTTACAATACAACTAGCTGCCCCGCGCAACTCCGTCGTCGAAAAAATATAAAAAAATATTTTTAGGGGTGGACTACCCCTAACATTTAGGGGGATGAAAAATAGATGTTGGCCGATTCTCATAGATACCAAATAAGCACGAACATTTCATCAAAATCGGTTAAGCCGTTTCGGAGGAGTATGGCAACGAAAACTGTGACACGAGAATTTTATATATTAGATTATGAAGACAATAATTTCTCTTGTTAGAAACGTTTTTTTTTGTGATGACCATAGATTATATTAAGACAATACTTAACGCCATAGATTATATAAACACAACGTAGCTACTCTTTCTAATGCCAGAGCCAACAGTATATTTTCGCAATCAAACACAGTTTTATCGATAGAATTTTCCCATCCCTATTTCTCAGTCCTAGTGAAGGGAGCCTCAGGCATTTCGGGCGCTTGTTTGTGCGATTTAATTTCATTTATCAGCGCATTACCGACTCGCAGCGAATTACTTAGCCGGATTACTGTACGGAACCCTCGAGCTATTTAAATAAAAGTTTTTTTTCACTCGTTATTCTGAAGGACTGGGAGGTGAATCTTTATTTTTGGTATATCGTTAGTTTAGGAGCTTGATGCCTGATTACCGTAAGTGGTCACGGTCGCTGATTGCATTTGCACCAATATGTAAATTAGGCTTAAAGAAGGTCCTTAAAGTAAGGTCGTAGATGACCCTTCAGTGTCCCCTGACATTGCAGAGGTCCATGAGCGACGGTAACCACTTACGATCAGGCGGCCCGTTGACTTATTCACCTAACAGACTGTTAAAAAACTAATATATAAAATTCTCGTGTCACAGTTTTCGTTGCCATACTCCTCCGAAACAGGTTGACCGATTTTGATGAATTTTTTTGTGCTTATCCGGTATCTATGAGAATCGGCCAACATCTATTTTTCATCCCCCTAAATGTTAGGGGTAGTCCACCCCTTTTTTTTGGACGGGAGGAAATCGCCGGACTTCCACTCGCCCCGCGAGTGGGGTATGTGGGAGTTGAACCGCACCAAAACCTCCCGCTGCTCGCGCTCGATGTCCGTTCCCTGGCCGGGGACAGAACCCGGCACGAGGCTGGTAGGGGTGACAGGACGCGTTCACGATTGTCGCTCACGTAACGCCTGGGTAAAAGTAGTCCACCGCTATTTTTTTTTTTTTTTTTCGACGCAGACGAAGTTGCGCGGTGCAGCTAGTATTTCTATAAGAATGATGAGTGCATTTTATCAGTGGTTTTAAAACTGCAAAACGCATAAACATATTTCATCATAAATTCATGTTTTTTATTGAATCAATTACAATATTTTTGGATACTTTTATCGTAAATAACTTTTTGTATGTACTTGTGAGAGTTTTTTGATTGTTGGCCAGATGTGTTGTTTGTTTTCTCGTGCTTGTCCATTATTTTTGTGGAAGTTAAGTCGACTGCTTTATATCGATAGTAATAAGATTTTGATAATCGTTCTAGCTATAACAATATTTTTACCAACGCTGATTTTTTATGATTTTAATCATCGAATCATCATTAATTGATAAATTGGCTTCATTTTCTTCGTTTTCTCGAGATAAACTTTCTAAACGCCTATAAAAGTTATCAAAACGCACGAATGCAGACATCTTTAGGTCTTCGTTCGGAATGTTTACGAATCCGACTCGAATACAGAATTGTGAATAGTCCTGTAAGAAAAAACAAAGTATATTAGTGAAAGTACACTGTTACAGCATTATTATGATATTTATGAATATATGATAATGCAGGATTATATTGTAATGTGACAAATGAATTTAAGGATAGGTAGGTTTTTTTTGCAATTTTTCATTATTTTTGTAAGCGCTAAAGAGATACTCCTTTTTGTGAATATTATTAACAAAAAAATATATATGTTTGGTTTTTTTCTCTTATGTAAATTGTTATTACAACCTTTATATTAACTGGTAGTATGAAAGCACGGGTGGAATGTGCTTGTTAAATTTGAGCAAACTTCCCGGTTTCCGATTGACAGTATATCACGTGAGAATGCAATAATATGACAAAATGGTGCTGATCTGATGATGGATTCGAAAGGTGATCATAGGAACTCCTCTACTAAATAAGATAGACACGTCGTGTTTGGGCTCATTTTACATGTCTTGGCACTCTACTGATACACGATATCCAGGATCTTAAAAGATTGTAATTAAAAAGTTTTTTTCAAATAAATTAGTAATGAATTCACATTTATGTAGGTATCTTCTATGTTTAGTGATCCTCAAGTTTTTTCTTTTTATCTTGTGTGTTTTTATTTGCATGCTGTGTTTACATCTAGTAGGTCATTCATATAATCATGTTCGTTATGTTAATTTATTTATTGTAACACCATTGTAATGACCAGTTTTGTAAACCAATAAAATAAAAAAATAAAAATAAAAAAATTAACACATTAAATCCAACAGCTATAGATTATGCGAAATGATTATTTAATCCACCCCTTACATATTTATTAAACATCCCTTCGCTTAATTCTAGTTCACGGACGATATGTCTAAAAGGGCGCGATTCAAATATGTTTAAATTAAATTAACATACTATATTTAAAATAAATTCATTTTACACTTGTTATGTCCATTACATATTTTTATGCAGTATTATTATTGAAACTAAGGAATAAAACATGTGTAAATTAATTTAACAAAACAAAATGAAATGAAATTATTTATTCTCAACGTAAATTATATTATCATGCTTGTTAATGTCGAAAGGCTACCACCAGTTTGGAAAAAAGAAATAGCCACCGTCCTGAGAAAAACTGGCAAGTAACTCAGCGGGCATGTCTTTTTTGTATTATTTTCTGTTGGAGACGTGATGTTCAATCATTCAATAATAGTTGAAGTGTAATCATTACATGGTATAAAACAAAATCGCTTCACGCTGTCTGTCCCCATGTATGCTTAAATATTTAACGAATTTTGATTCGACTATAAGAAGATAGAGTGTAGGTATAATACATGCTACTATATGGAACCACCGCGGTCATCCACGGTTCGTTTCAGGAACACTTTTTGCCACGCACCATCCGGCTATTGAATGAACTCTCCTCCTCGGTATTCCCTGAGCGCTATGACTTGTCCTTCTTCAAACGAGGCTTGAGGAGGGTCCTTAAACTTAGGTCGTAGGTAGCGACCCCTCAGTGTCCCCTGACATTGCAGAGGTTCATGAGCGACGGTAACCACTTACAATCAGGTGGGCCGTCGGCTCGTCTGCCTACATGGCAATAAAAAAAAACATGCATGATATAGTAGAGAAACATTGATAATTTCAGAGTCATGTAATGTGCATTATTTTGCAAATGAGCATCTTTCTGCACTTACATCGCAAATGCAGACCCTTGTGACGCAGATTTAGTTAAAAAAACAACGTGCCCCCTTATAATCACAACGTCATTTCTTCCACACCATTACTCTTAAAGGGGGATGCATCAAAACGATTACTGAGCAGGTGGTACAGTCATAATGTACCATTAAATGACTTAAATACATCTAATGTCACCAAACAACATTACCATCCGGCAGCGGCGTGCAGTTCATACAAGAAAATACGCAATGCATATCCTATAATTTCAAATTTGCTTAAAAAATTGTAACGAAAAACGATTAAACGTTGTATATTTAATCAAAATACACTTTTCATTACTATTATTGGCACACATTTAGCGTAAAAGTTAAATTAAATAGATTATAGGACATAAATATGTGGAAAATTACTCAGATTTATATTTCTGCACACCCTGATTTAAATATGTATGTACGCCACTACCATCAGGGTATGGAATGAGCTCTTCTCGGTGTTTCCCGAGCGCTATGACTTGTCCATCTTCAAACGAGACTTGAAAGTCCTTAAAGGTGTATCGAAGACAGCGGCCCTGTAGTGTCCAGTAACATTGCACTATACGGTCTACTGCTACATGACATCCAGGTCTTCAAAATTTGCAAAAGGGTCATTCCATGTCAAATCGACAAATAGTTGGACGCGACCCCCACCGATTCGGATGATTTTTGGTGGAGAGTTTTGTCTCATTATAAAACGAAGTTCTGCCAAAGGAAAAAAAAATACAAAATTTTTCCTAAGAGATATTCAATATCAAAAATTTCATTGTTTTTCCGATTTTATGAGTACTAAACTCATTTTAGTAATCATGTAGTAGAATAATGATATTTAACAAAAAAAAATTATAAAAATAGAAAATGTTTTTTTTTTTCAAAATTCATATCTATGAAACGAAAAATAACACCCCTCTAAAAATTTCAGAATATCTTTAGATAAGTTATAAGTATAATATAAAAAAAATTTCAGGCCAAAATTTTCCTGCGATGGGTACTTTTCACGATTTTGAAAAATTCAAAATTGTTTAATTTTGATCATTTTCAAAATTTAAAAAAAAAAAAAATTTTTCTCATACCTCTAAGTATCCTCTGAAAATATACCAGAGTTTTTTTTTTAATACTCAGTAGTCTCTGAAATATTAAATAACTAAACTCATAAAATCGGAAAAACAATGAAATTTTTGATATTGAATATCTCTTAGGAAATTTTTTTAAATTTTTTTTCCTTTGGCAAAACTTCGTTTTATAATGAGACAAAACTCTCCACCAAAAATCATCCGAATCGGTGGTGGTCGCGTCTAACTATTTGTCGATTTGACATGGAATGACCCAAAATAATTTTAAAATTGTCTTTTGCTTCTAATTTATTAAAATACTGTAATTGTAACAACCTATTACTACCCACTGCTGAGCTCAGGTCTCCTCCGAAGAGGGGTTAGCCATAGTCCACCACGCTTGCCTAATGCGGATTGGGGACTTCACATATCAAAGAAGGATTTTTAGAATTCTTTTCCGATATAAAGGTTTCCTCACGATGTTTTCCCTCACCGTCGTGTTGCGAAAAATTGCACATAAATCTTTTTCACATTAAGAGGCACAAGCCAGCCGGTTTTGAACCCGCGACCTTTTGAACAAGCGCTTCAACCACTCGGCCACTACGACTGTCAGCCCAACTATTTTCAGATTTTTCAACTATCAGCCCAAAATAAAAACCGCCCAAATTAAAATGCTCTTAAGTGCACACATAACTAACGCAAACATACGGTCATCTCAACGCGGATGTGCGCGTCAAAACATGATCTAAAATATATCGAGATAAACTTCCTTTACAAACATTGTACAATTAAAATGTTTGTCGTTCAGATGTTCTATTATTGACGACCTTCCACAAGGAGGTTGTCGAGATGACTGTGTTTACAAGCTTTATATTAACTTGCACTGGATGTAACTATTTAAATTCGGGTGGTATATTGCAAGCTAAATTTCACAAACTACTCGGTTCTCGATTGAGCTGACGTTTGCACGCAGATGTATATCGCGTGACAATGCAATAATATGACAAAACGGCGCTAATTTGATAAGATTCGGAAGGTGGTCATAAGAAGTCTTAATGTGCTAAACAATATGTAGAACCATGAACCATGAAGGTTGCATCTTTCATTGTATGTAAGAACCTCCTTGATTGTAGAAGAATGAATAAGAAGGAATGTTATCGTCCTGTCATAAATATTAATTACAAGAAAAGATACAAAACGTAATTATTTAAACTATTGGTTTTATTACAACAATTTATCGCAATAAATCGGGATATGTATTAATATAAAGTTTCCGTCCCAAAAAATACAGTCCCGTCGTGTTTGATTTCGTATTACTTTTATTATTATCTAACACTACTGATACATGATATCCAGGATCTTAAAAGCGTGTATTTAATATAAGTTTTTTTGACGTGACAACGTCTTATAAATTGGTTTGCCGGGTGACACTTCAAGAAACTGCGTTACGCTCCGCTCACGTTATGCGCTCACAATGAGAGCGAGTGAGAGGCACGCGTGCCTTTTAATTTTTATATCTGTCTCTCTCGCTCTTAGGCGGGCTAACCATGCCCGAGTCGTTGTCACGTAAAACTTTCGCCCGTACACCGACTTTACAGGCAACCAATTTTTTTACTATTAAATATTTTTACCGAAGTCGTTCTTTTCACCAGTCTCTGTATACATTGTATAAAGTTATTGAGCATACTCATACGTCACATGTGAGACCGCAAGCGTCATATATCACTCGTTAAAAGGCGCCGAAACGCGTCTCACTCTAATCTGACTGAAATTAAGAAGGGAAACATTTTAAACGGATCATAAATCGCTTTCTTCGGCTGAGTGCTTTCTTTTGACGGTGTTGCCGCGTCACGAAAGTTCCGAGGACTTAATAGTGTATTTTATGCATGTTGTACGTAATTAAACACATTAACTAAAATAGTTTTAGCTGGTTTATATAATGTTGAAGAGTGGACTGTATGTTAAAGAAATTTGTTGATTTACGGTGTGAAGTAATATTCGCTCCTCGCCCAATAATGTGATAGATAGCAGCACTCCACTTACCTTAATATTATTGCAGTTTTCATATAGTAGTCTCGTGGTATGATGTAGAAGGTGGCAATGATGAACAAACTTATTCTTTTTGTTGTAGAATTCAATTAATCATGTTTATTCGGAACATCCGATTATATATTTTAAGCTTTTTTCGTCGTTATGTCAAATTGTCTTCTTTTCTTCTAAAATCGAGTAGGCCACGCTTCGGCCAAGATGGCCGCGCCTGGCTATTCTTACCGGCCAGTATCATACTTCACGGAAGCGGTTGGTCGTGAAGACGTCACTCTTCTTTTATACAATATATTAGGTAGTGGAGTATCGTCGATTACTCGAACTACCTACCGTAAGTCGAACGAGGATCGAACACATGTTTTTGTGTATAATTACAACTAGTGTTTAAGTTATTTTACGTTTATGTTATGGAAAGCTTACTGAGGCCATTTATATAAACATTACACATTTTCCTACAAAATTTCACATATTTTGTTGACTCTTTTTTACAAGGCTTTTTATACCCAAGTAATATTTTCATAATAATATAAAAAAACATCGACTCGTGAGGGATTTGAACCCTCGACCACCTCAACCAGTAACGGGTTGCTCTGACCGCTGAGCTAACGAGTCTTGTGACTGTCTAATTAGAAATTTACTTCATATTCAATGATAAGTGATGATGTCATACGTTAATCACCCTATCAATTACTAATCCAAGTAATCATTTGTGATAAATGACAATACAGTATCTTCATTTATAACAAGTTATCCTTCTTCTACAATTTCGTCTGATTCACAGTTCAGAACCTTACTCGATAAATGGACTATTTAACACTGAAAGAACTTTTCAAATCGGGCCAGTTGTTCCTGAGTCAAACAAACAAACGAAGTGTATCTACTGTACTATAACAACCCATTACTGCCCATTGCTGGGCTCAGGTCTCTTCAGTATATTGATCAGGCATAGTCCACCACGCTTGCCCAGTGCGGATCGGGGACTTCCCATATCTTCGAATGATTTTTTCCGATATGCAGGTTTCCTCACGATGTTTTCCTTCACCGTTTTTAGTCAGTGATGTGATAAATTGCACATCAATCCTATTTAATTGAAAATTTTGAGGTTTTGAACCCGGATCAAACAAATGTAATTTGTATCTATACAATAACTAGAATAATGAAGATCGTGCAACAGTATAAATTCGGACACTATGTCGTCATACCTGTTATCGATATTGATAAGTATCGGAACAGGTATCTCCTGATACCTAGTATCTGTGTTTGTTTTCGTTAATGGATCATGATAATTTACTTGTCACGTCATTTTGAGTATTTTTTACGGAGTTTTCCTGCTTCCATTTTTTATGATATTTGTGAGGAATTACAGTCTATTTTTAACGGAGTTTTTTTGCCATTCAACTAAATGAGCTTACGGCCTACCTGAGACTTGAAGAAACTCCTAAAAGGTAGGTCGTAGGTAACTGGACAGAGTCCCCTGAAATTGCTGACGTCCATAGGCCGGTAATTACTTACGATCAGGTGGCCCATAAGCTAAGTAACTAGCAAGGCAATAAAAAATGTCTTTTCGTTTGTTTCTGGGTATTTTGACACGAATTTCATGTTTTTTAAAGAAAAACGCAAAATTGAGAACCCACCACTTGTCACACTTCTCTCCCCCCTCCAGGTGCTACGTAATTTATGGATGGCTCCTTACGGTAAAATCATTTTAATACATTTCCCTTTGTTAATATTCCACAAAGCTGGCTCGCTTGCCTTAAAATTTACAAAAAATCCCAAGTATTCAGTATATTTTAACCATGGCAACACCGTACCTCCCAAAACCGACTTCCATTAGTGTTTTCGTATTTAGAATCGAACGTGGATTGGTCGACTGTCGCTCATGAATCATTGGCGCCAAGCGTCATCGACGCAGTCTATTTTGTTCACCGACATCCAAAGTACTGTAACAACTGCCCACTGCTGGGCTTACGTCTCCTAGAAGTGGGATAAGGTCCACGCTTGCCCAATGCGGACTTACAATTAATAAAAAAAAACAATATTTAAAAAGAAAAGACATGCTTGTTAAGGTACTTAATTCGTCTATGTTTTTTTTTGTTGGTTCCTCCATAATTTGAGTTTGGATGGACCGATTTGAATGATTCTGATGTCAGATGAAAGGTCCTTTTTTTAAGATCAAAAAATTACTTTTGGATCGGTGTTTAAAAATGTGTTTTGTTTGCTGTGTGTTTTTACGAGTATTTCTTTTCCATGTGAACCGAGTTCGATGATTCTTTGTACATTGTCTCATATAAATTTGTCTTAGTGATAGTTTTTGTGCTATGCCTGAAATGGGGAGGGCGGCGCGACGGGAAAGAGTGCCGATGGCGTAACGCGTCGCGTCGTCCCTCATAACCCCGTGCTGGGTTCTGGCCTCAGCCGTGGTTCGGACGCTGAGTGTGAGCGGTTGGAGGTTTTAGTGCGGTTCAACTCCCACATACCCCGCCCCGCGGGTAAGAATCCGGTGATTTACTCCAACTAAAAATGCTTGAAATGGAGGGTTGTTTTAATTTTTGTAAAATGTATTATTTTATATTTTTTTCACAGGTAATAAATATTTCCAGTACAATAAAATTTACACGTTTCAGCTCGTAATTAATAAAATCTATACGAGCTATCGTAAAATGCTAATTATTGCTGAACATAAATATGATCTTAAAAGCACTTAGGTGTAACTTAAACTTAATTTACCTACCTATTTACCTACTAGAATAAAAGAGGAACTATTAAATGGTAATTAATTTAATGCAACACTTAACCACCTCTTTACGCCATTAAAATAATAACAATTAAATAAACACCATAAACTTAAAATAGGCTTTTCTTGTACGCATACTTCTATCTGTAGGTACAGTCAGTGGCTTGCGTGTATTGTAAGTCAGGGTATGCAGAAATGTATATCTGACCTTTACATCCTATAGTCAATTTCATTTAATATTAATGCTAAATATGCTAAATATAGGTCAATAAAATCGATGTACTTATAAAGGAAATACACGCAAAGAAGCACAGCAAATCGTCTGTTAAAAATTTACATTTATAAACACAGATCCAAAAGTTGGTACTGAAACACCATGGCAACCATCACCTTTTATATTTTGAAGAATCCAAATCGGTTCAGCCAAAGTTATGCGGGAAAACACATGAGAAATGGAGTACCTCCTTCTTTTTGAGGAAACATCGTGAGGAAACCTGTAAAAATCCTTCGAAGATATGTGAAGTCCTAGATCCGCAAGCGTGGTGGACTATACCTAACCCCTCTTCGGAGGAGACCTGAGCCCAGCAGTGGGCAGTAATGGGTTGTTACAGTACAGTACACATTTGATCTATTATCCATACCACATGTGTGACTGTCATACGAAAGGGTCTTTTGGGTTATTTTTTTTTATACGGAACCAACACGTCTATAACAAGTTCGCTTTTGCCTATATCTCGTGTCTGATGCTAAAAGCATCTGTCAGTTATACCGGGAGACGAGATAGCAGTTCTATATTTGTACCTATCATAGTACCGTGACACAGAACGCAGCTATACAGAAGGTAAACTTGTTTAAGGAAAATTTGTCTTTTTTTTTTTTTTTTTTAATGTGGCCCCAATCGCGCGTGGAATGTACCGCGCACTGATTGCGCCAATGTCGAGTGTTAAAGAGACACGTTGTTAAATAAAGACAAGAATTGACCGGTTGGATGAAATAATTATAAACGAACCAAAAAAAAATCCATGTAAAATGCTTGATGATGCATTATAAAGCTATCCTCTTTATTCACATACTTTCCCCTCAATAACTACTACTACTATTCATAATCAACTGTACCTAAAACAAATACAAAACTTACATACACAGATCATACTATTACATTGTCATATCTACACACAAGAAAATAATCTAAAAAAGAAGAACAATAAATATACTACAATCTAATATTATTTTTAAATATGTAATTAAGTATATAATTCATAGTGTTAAAGGAAGTCATAGTCAAAAGATAGTTGAAGTTAAAGGGACGAGGAATTTTTGAGGGAAGAATGTCATACAAAGAAGTAGAATATTTTGAACAGTTAAAAATAATATGTATTGTCGTACCTTCGTCCAAGCCACATTCGCACAAAGAGGTATCTCTAATGTGAAGTTTGTTCAGAAAAATCGGAGTAAAAAAATTTGTCTTAATTTTCGCGGTTATCTACATCGCTTGTCATGTGATGTCAAATTCTCAAACTTTCATCATGGAATCCAGTGTTAGATGAAAGAAAAATCTAACAATCTTGTTTTGACACGGCAATTCAGTGTCTCCAGACATTGAAGATGTCTATGAGCGACGGTAACTACTTACGATGGAAAGAAAGTAAGATGTGAAGTGGCCTGTTGTCATCGATTCGATTGGGTGATTCTGAATAACTATGCAAGACTATGTATAAAAGTAATTAGTGATTGTCAATGCCTATCTATAATTGAGATATTACTTAACAAATTTCTTCAGGAAGCAACGCGACGGGAAAGAGTGCCGTGGGCGTAACGCGTTGCGCCGTCTCTCATAACCCCGTGCTGGGTTCTGGCCTCAGCCGGGGTTCGGACGCTGAGTGTGAGCGGTTTGAGGTTTTAGTGCGGTTCAATTCCCACATACCCTGTGATTTCCTCCAAAAAACAAATTTCTTCAAAACACTCCTGGTTTTCTTTTGTTTTTATGGCCTTGTAGACAGACGAAGTATCGGGCCACTTGTTCGTACCTGTAACTTTTATAACACATCTAGTTTCCTTCTGTTTTAAAGTTGTCTGTGGTCGTACGTTATGCCTAAATAACTCTTGTAAGATTTATGTTTATAATTTATTTTGTTTTGTCGATATTTTTCTAAATGTGTTTGCGTAATCGTGTAGTCTTTTAACCTATCTGGAAAAAGGGTTTCTCAATTCCACTGTAAGTTTGGATAAGTTAGGTTTTGGTTTTTGTTCACTTTCTAAGTATGCTTGGTTTGTTGATTTAGTGGAGTAGTTTTTTTTTGTAAAACTTAAATTAAAAAAAAAACCTTTAACTTATGTTCTGGACAACATAAGGATATTCTTTAAGTATTTTAATTTAAAATAGTAGTTGCCTCCTCGATTGAACTTCTGATTTGATAGCAGTAAGAAACAACCACTAAGCCACAAGCTGAACAAAAATCGAATTTCACATTCAGTTAATCAGTTAAAGTCCGTTAAAAAACATGGCGCCTGGGATGGAACGCCAAGAATTTCGAATTTCAAATACCCGATTACGGCGTTCTGATTGGTCAGTCACGCGTCATATATTCTTCTCTCTGTTATCGAAAAACAGTTCTTATTTTAAGCACAAATAAGGTTCATTTTGCTTGTTTGTTTCGTTTTATTGTATCTTTATAAGTGACAGACAAAGATAAATTTTATCTAGAACAAATTTCTCTTAAGTTTATTTTATTGTTTGGTATGCGGTAGTCTTAAAATTTCTGTTGATAAATTTTGTTATTGAGTTGAAAATGGATGACCAAGTATTAAAATACCTTAAGTTTTTGGAATGAAGTTCCTTATCGCGCGTTATCGAAAGGGGGCTAGACGGAAATTCTTATGAAAAATTTATCACGACACTTTTTTGTTTTAGATGATTATCGCTAGATGGCGCTGTGATTAAAATCTTTTAAAACAATTCCTTATTTTGTTTTATATGATTAATGCTAGATGGGGCTGTGATCAAAATATTTTATTTAAGTTATAAATTATAAATAACTTAAAAAAATAAAATTTTATTACAATTCCCTCACTAATTAAGCGAACTTCGTTCCATCCGGGTGACCCTTGACACCTCTCAAGTTTTTTTTTATATTGCTAAGTTCCAAAAAGCAACGGTAACTAGTGATGGTAACCACGATTCCAGCATAGTAGACTAAGAGACCCATCTAGAAGTCTAACGTATTTTTCGGAATAGGTATTCGGTTTCAAGGAAGACGCCTTATCACAGGTACTATACTATATGCGCGAAGGAGGTTTTTTTATTGCCCCGTAGATAGACGTGCTCACGACCCACCTGATGGTAAGTGACCACCAACCTACAACTAAAAAGTTTAAAGAAAAGTGTTTTTAAGAAAAAAATTAAGTCGCAATTATGAGTACGGAGAACAATACTCTTGTTAATAGTGTATGGAACGCGTATTTGTATGTATGAGTACGAGTACGTACGTCTTGGTACAAATACTTACGAGTATGACCAACCTCAAACCTCTCATCTAGAAAATTGTACGAAAACTGATTTTTCATCAATTTTCGCGAGCAGATTTAATAAACAAAATCATGATCTCAGCGAGTTTACAATGTAGATACTGAGCCAGTTACGCTTAAGCAATTCCAATTATCTTGCACAAGTCGCTGCTCTGACTATGTTTCTCAAACTTTACTTATAAAACGAAGATTGTACCTGTTTTGATGACTACGAAAGTAAATTTGTTATTTCAGTGTTGGTTGTGATAAAATACATCATTATTTTAAAATAGTTGAATTAAAAGTAATTTTCAGTTTGTGGTCCTTCGAGCCGGATTATTTTGAAATCTTAAATTACATGTAAATTACATTAACTGAAACAAGACTAAATAAATAACTAGTTTTTGTCATAGTGGGAGATTCAGTATTTGTACTTAAATATTCTCTTTCTCACTGTTTTCCGAGAGCTATGATTTGTTCTTCTTTCCTTGGAAACGAAGCTTGAAGAGTATGCTGTAAATAGCAGAACTCCTATACTAAATAAGATAGACCCATCGATTTTGAACTCATTTCTCTCTCACCTCTCACTATGCGGTGAGCTGTTGTACGAGTAGGTACTATTTAGGATGCCAATAATAGTTACATGTCAAAAACGGTTGAATTCACGGAAATTAGCGCTGGATGCTACAAGATCTGTGTAATAAACAACTTTAGACGCAACGTGTATGGAGTTTATATGCCATAGATTGCATACTTACTTGTCTTAGCTAGCACTCTGCTGCTACACGATATCTTCAAAGCTCGTTTTGCCCACTAAACGTTCCTTACTTAAAAGATCACTAACATTTGAGGACCGCTGACCTGAACGTTCTCAAAGTAAATATTTACATCGGATATAATTGGATACGGACAGAGGAAGACGGTTCAACGTTCAGATTTTATATTTAACTAATCAATAACAGTGACTGTTTGCGGTGGGGGTTGCAAATTGAGATTTTAATATTGAATTTACGAATTTAATATTTGCATAGTTTTTCAACGTTCGTTCTGTTTGATTAAATTTTATGGTAAGCGGTTGAGCCTCTGCAATGTCAGGGTATTGAGGGACTGTTATTTATCACCTACTGATGCAGGACTTTTCTTAAACCTTGTTTTAAGAGGGACATGTCATAACGCTCTGAAAGTTATTGTTAATATTTATATCACTTACACTATTACTAAACGGGTTCTTACCACGATAATTTTTAATTGAGCGGTCCCGATATTTCAGCACTGTTTCAAGCGCCATCAATTCCACAGTCTTCTCTTGATCATCAAAAATAACCGTGGTAAGAACCCGTTTAGTAATAGTGTAAGAACCCGTTTAGTAATAGTGTAAGTGATGTAGATAACCGCGAGTGTTTAAAGAAATTTGTTAATATTTATCATTATCTAAAACCTGTCTACTGCAGTGCTGGATATAGGTCTCCTACAAAACCTCGCCACAATGACCAATCTTGCGCTTTTTGGTTCTAAGTTTGTATTTAAAACTATGCTATGTATTTTGATGCGGCTTTTTTAATAGATAGAGTGATTCAAGAGGAAGGTTTATGTGTATAATAAATGCAGAATATAGTAAAGAAATATTTATAATTTGAGGTTTTTGATGTGATCTCTTAAAGCACTATTTTCCTGGGCCTCTCTCTCCCAGTGACGCAGACAAAGTTGTCAGCTAGTAAAGTAATATTATTGTTGCAGTTACATCTGCCTGTGCGGATGTATATCTCGTGCTGAAACCGCCGGTGAAGCGAGGGAGAGCATTCAGACTCTTCTGACGGTATGCGCTGATCTGTGCCACCCCTGTGAAGTGGATACTGTAAGTATTGAGTGAATTTGAACATTAGTGTTATGGTTTTAGAGTTGCTTTTCTATTGACATGTAGAGGAGTTGTAAGGCCACCTCATCGGGTGTGGTTTCTTCAGGATGTCAGGAATCATGACTGTCGCCTACGTCCTCACTTTAAGGACTTTTTCAAACTTTGTTTGAAGTAGGACAAGTCGTAGGGCTCAGGAAACACCGAGGGAATTCACTCATTCTAAACATAATTCCAGTAACAAGTTGTGATTAATTAGCCTAAGCTCTTAAGTAGGTCGAGCACCTTATTATCTAGGGATGTCCTATCCGGGATGACTTTTGAACTTTCGTTAATTCTAAGATGAAACCGAAAAAAAAGCAGTCTCTTAACTTTACCGCGTTTTTATTGTGGGACTGATAATTATCATCATCAGCCTTTGACGTCCACTGCTGGATGTAGGCCTCCCCCAAACCCTGGACTTCGGTTCATCTGACATGCCCAAGATCTACGGGTTCTGACAACCAAACCTATGGGTACAGGGTTCAGAGCGCCTCTCAGCCATCCAGTCTCTCCGCTGTGCTCTCGGCACCAGCGTCTGCGGATCCCGCGCCGAGTTCTGCATGCTGTTCGCATCGGGCGCCGTGCTGGAACACAGCGGCGGGTTCGTCAAGGCCGCGCGGACAGCGCATCTGCTGAGGGCTCTAGCTGAGCTGGACCATCAGATTGTGCAGGTCAGTGATTAGCGTGTCATTAGGTGGTAGCTTTTAACTTTTGACGTCAAAGAATGAGCACATCATCAATGCATTGCATTTCTGGTACTCCGGTGTAGGCTTTATTTTGGACAGTCGCCGGATTTGTATGTAGGAATCGAATCGCATTGAAGCTTGACGGTCACACAGCGTCCGGACTACGCCTGAAGGCAGAACCCAGTAAGGGATTGTTCGGGGTGACGCGAAGATTTACGTAGGGGTGATAACCCCGTCTTACTCCTATGTGAAAGTATACGATTGCAAATTATATTTTTAATGATGATGCATATTCAAGGACATCATAGTTAATTAACGTCCTTTAAAAATATGATCACTAAACGTCAATGAAATTTATCCAGAATTCCGGAAAAATTAATCGCTCAAGGGTGCGTCACTTGATACAAGATGTATGGAAGGCTGTTTAAAAATCAAATAATCTCTTTTAAATAACTACTCGTTACGTTCTACCTGCTTAAAATTTCCCCAAAAATCAGTTTTCCAAAGCAATTTTTCCAGTATAAAATCCCTTCCATTACTTCCAAATCGGCAATCACAGCGCCCATATCCGAGGGTAGTTATAAATAATTCACGTCGCGCTCCGCCGGCCGAGTGTTTACAGACGGCTCCTTAATTAGTAGACGTATCATTACTGTGCTGTTTGCGCACAACAAATATGGACTCTCGATGTACTGGGATTGACGAGTTTGTGGATGTGGTAGTTTTAAAAACATTTAGCTTGCACTGAATGCCGGCCTGCTTGTGCCTCTAAATTTGAGAAAGATTTGTGTGCAATTTGTCATAACTCCTTTGGCTTAAAACGATGAAGGGAAACATCGTGAGATAACCTGCATTTAGAAAAAGGATTCTAAATAATTTATTAAAAATAAAAATTTTAATACAAGCTTTTAAGATCTTGGATATCCTGTAGCAGTAGATTGCTATCTAATACAAGTAAAATGAGCACAAACGCGACGGGATTATCTTGTTTAGCATAAGAATGCCTATAATCCGATGATTTCCTCAACCTGAAAAAAAATGACCACCTTCCGAATCCATCATCAGATCAGCGTTAATTTGTCATATGTCAGGTCCATCGGAATCCGGGAATTTTGTCAAATTTAGCTTGCGAGATTCCACCTTTAATTGTTAGATCGTTACATCCAGTTCAAGTTAATATAAAGCTTGTAAAATAGAGTAGGATTAGTACATGCCCAAAAATTAAATTAAAATTAAATATAAAAAATAAAAAAAATATCGTTATAATATCTTTCCCGTTATCATATCCATAATAGTCATTTCTCGCTCTTTGTTCTAACTTTGCGCCTGTATCAGGTAGCAAAGTGGACATACCGTCCCTACGCCGGATGCATCTCTACATTACGTAGAGATACAGAATAATTAAAAGGAAGTAAAGCTAAAACTATTTAATAAAGAAAATTTGTGTGAAACAAACTCATAAATCTTCTCTTCTAAAAGGCTCAAAATATTAGGTAAGGATAAAAAAATATGGGCATCTTTCTGCCCTTTTAAAGGAGTCCATGCTCAATGCGTTTATGATCTGTCCTCAATATAATTTCTTATGGGATTTTAACTATTTGGTAGTTAGAGGGAAGTACTGGGGGGTACTCCCTAGCTCTTTAATTTAGGTAAAATATAGGTTCTTATTTTATAGTAGTAGACTTTGAGAAGATGCAGTTGACTTGTCGGTGAACAACTTCCAATATTCGAATTCGCGAATGTCATAAGTTACATTTGCATTCTTGTTCGCATTTAAAAAGTCATTCGTAACAAACTTTATTTCTGAATAATAAACTACTCTGTGGTACTTTGAAAACTCTTCACGGTACTTGCAATTCATATTGTGTTCAACGACTAATGACTTCAGATTTGCATGACTTATTTAACTTAGTTCCCTCTTGAAATACTAATTGTTTATGCACTAAAAGCTTGTCTTGTTAACATTACAATAAATATTCTATAATGAATGATTCCTCAATGTCCTGGCAGAGGTCCATGAATGACGGTAACCGCTTACAATCGTCTATCTGTCTTGATAAAACACTATAATAATTAGACTGTTTGTGCGTTGTATCACAGTAATTGCCACAAATTGAAGTATTATTTACCTAATAGATAATCTATGACACAAATAACATAGTTTCCTATTAGTAAAATCATTTTCAAAATCGGTTCAGTACATCCAAAGTTTACCCCATAATCACAAACATCACGACATTACCTATAGATTTTTAGTAGGCTAATTACCAGTGACTGTTTGTCATAAAAATCCCAGTAGATTAAATCAAAGCGTGCCCGCACACTTATCAATAGTCTTGTCAATACTTCTGTCACAAGTATTGACAAGACTTTCGTCAATAATATACCCCGCATACGTACAATACTATTGACAATACTTTTATAGGGATTTAACTCCGATGTTGCCAATGTGGAGCTTTTAATTTTACACTTGGGGCTGCAATGGATCCAGCGTGGTCGACCAATTGAACCACTCAACTGGGAACTTCAATTCTCACTTATAGATGATGAAACTGGGTTCGTTCGCCAGAGTTCGTTCGGAATCAATACTTTGTTTGGGTATCTTTTAAAAATATTTCTAACATAAAATTTTAAATTAGATTTTAACTTAACCACTCAACTGGAATCGGCATCAAAATTGATTTTTTTTCTTTTGCCAAGTCCGGCAGGAGCATGACGTCACATTAGTACAGAAACTTGTTTTGTTTACATTTTATTATCGTCTCTTATTTTCTGGAGATAATATTTTTTGATCCAACATGTATCACAGCGTACCTATTTTAAGAACAAATAATTACAAGAATATTAGGTATAACCACTCGTCTGGGAACATAAATTTTCGCTCCATGACGAAACTGGGGATTTCGCCGGAATTGAGTAGGGTAGCCAACCAATGTAAGAGTGATGTCCAATTATTGGTAACATTGCAAAAAAAAATAATTTAAAATAATTTATGATTAATAGGTATTTCAAAATAGTATTTTTTATAATAATAATTGTCAATAATTATATTCAATGATTTACTAATAAAATAATAATTTAAAATTAGGCTGTTTATATTCAAAATTTGGACGCAATCCGATAAAAAAAATCCTGGGAATTTAAAATTCTAGAATGCTAAAAGCATTACACTTTTCTTGGACAAGAGTTTAAAAATTCCACCCTGTAAATGGTATTATCATTGTTTTTGTGCTTAATAAAAAATAGAAAATGTGTAGTAAAATTATGCAGAAATAACAAAAAATGATTAAATACAATAAAAAAAAACCTTTTAGGTATCAGTTGATAAGGTTACGCGTAAAAGCGATGATTCACATTTATATTTATTTTCCGATACACATATACATTCCTCATGTAGTATTTATAAGAATGCCGCATCAGAATAACATTTCGGGCTTTCTTGTTTTAAAACTTGATGTCGAGAATAAATCTGCTTTAAATCTGGCAATACCCGAATATTGTCAAGATTACAAATATTTTAAACACTATTGACGATATTGACAATATGCCCCGCAAATCTACAATAGTCTTGACAATACTCTAAATATTGACAATACTTTTCTAGGTGTGCGGGCACGCAAAAATAATACCTAGTAGTATTAATAAAACGGTTACAATATTTTTCGTTAAATAATTTCACGTTCTTCAATTGACACATATCCCCTGTATGTTTAAGATGTTGAGTTATTTCGAGGGTTGAATAAGCTCACGTGCTGCTGCATATCTCAATAGGATCGCGAACGGACAACTCTACAAGTTGTTTGTGTATCTGCAACGGATTTGTATGTCCTTCAATGGGGGAGCAATGTTCGTGCAAATAATGAATTGTTAGAAATGGACTCGGTGAATTAATATTTGGTTACTGATGTTTGTAAGAATGGTATGGACAGTTTTTTTGATGCGTGGTTTTTGTGGTAGTGCAAAGGTTAAACAGTAGCCGTAAGGGACATCAGGTAACAAACTCTTGCGAAATGTTTTTCAAATAAATATAGTCTCTGTATAGTGGTAACTATCGCATATATCGCAGAATAGATCAATGCGCAGATTAAGATGATTAGAATCCTTTTTGTTACATTTAAGGCATTGCGAAACTGATGATGGTCATGATAATTACTAATTAGATATGTAGGTAGTTAAGTCTCATTAACTTAGCCAGAAGTCAAGTAAAAAAATAAAACAGCGATCCAAAAGTACGTGTTTGATCTTGAAAAAAATAAATAGACCTCATGACGACCATCACCATTCATCTGACACTCAAGAATCATTCAAATCAGTTCACCCAAACTAAAGTCGTGAAGGAACAAATACAAGAAAACATTAGACGAATTGACTACTCCTCCTCCTCCTCCTCCTCCTCCTCCTCCTCCTCCTCCTCCTCCTCCTCCTCCTCCTCCTCCTCCTCCTCCTCCTCCTCCTCCTCCTCCTCCTCCTCCTCCTCCTCCTCCTCCTCCTCCTCCTCCTCCTCCTCCTCCTCCTTTTTGGAAGTCGGTCAATAAATTGATTTCTTGACATATTTATACAAGATAGGGCAGAAATAATGGACTTACATACAAAAAAACATCGAACCTCAGTCCTCAGGTACCAGGACAACATGACGATAAAGAAGTAAACGAGCCTCTGTCACAACAATACGCACAAAGCGACCCTCAACTAATCCATTAGCGGTAGTACTTGTATCGATCTGAGCGCCCCTTGAGACCATTGTTAAAGAGCTCTTTCACTTCATGCGCGCCTGGTAGCTACGTGTCAAGATACAATAGGTTTACTAAAGGAGTATGGTTTAAAGTTATGTTACACTACAGTAATTTTTGTCTGCATCACATACAGAGATTTTTTATATAAAAGAAACGAAACTAAGTTTTTCAAGAATAGTACAAAATTATTGAGATCTGAGCGTCCCTTGAAACCATTCTATAAGAGCTCTCTTACTTCATGCACGCCTGGTAGCTACGTCTCAACTTACTATGGGGGAGCATAGTTTAAAGTTAAAGTCCAGTAATATCCGTCTGCGTCACATACTGTATCGTGTCGAGTTACTAAAGGAGCTAAGTTTAAAGTTATGTTAAACTGAATTAATTTTAGTCTGCATCATATAGGAGATTTTTATATAAATGAAAACGAACTTAAATCTTTCAAGGATAGCACAAAAACTAGTGAGATCTCTACTATTAGTACTTGTATCGATCTGAGCGCCCCTTGAGACCCGTTGTTTAAGAGCTCTCTTACTTCATGGTCGCCTGGTAGCTGCGTGTCCAGTTACAATGGGGAAGCTTAGTTTAAAGTAATGTTAAACTGCAGGTTTTTCGTCTGCATCACATACGGAAAGTGTTTTTAACAAAACCAAGTAATGTATTTGCAAAAATGAAACCGATTAACTTTCTATTTCAAGAATAGCACAAAAACTACCCGTCAGATCTTTATCGAATTTATATGAGACTAGATGACCCGCGCAATTCCTTCAAACAGCACTCGCAATGCTGTCGCGATATTTTTTGCACGGTGAGTATTAATTGCGTTTTATACTCAAGATAACTTCTCAAAGAAAAGGAATAAAACAAAGTCGATCGTCGGAGGATTCCATTTTCATAATAAAAATATTCTTTATTAAATCATTTCGCTTTGAACTTAATCTATTATTGTGGTCTATCAAAGCACCAAATGTTTTCTTTGCTCAAACATTGAGTACCGTATCGCGTACCTCCCCTGAGTTCGATTCCCAAGCGAGTCCATACTTTGATGTCTGTGTACATCGGATCCATTTTATGGTATGAATAATTACGTACCCCCGGGAATTTAGGGTGGGGAAATATGGATTGTATTTCTGGTAGATAGGACATTTTGTGGCATTTTTTTTGACCCACGTATCAAGTAGTAAGATATTAACGGTCTGTGGTCGTATTTACGCTTTTAAAGATCTTTTTTTTAATAATATGTGCCATGTTGATTTGGAATTGAATTCCTGTCCTCGGTGTTACTGGTGCGCTATGACATGTACCTGTTTAAGGGACTTACGTAAGGTTTAAGAACAGTTCTGTTTTTTCTATACTTCAAACACTAGTTTTTATATGATTTCTATTTAAAGCTTATGAGTAAGTTTTTTAGAATTAGCAATTATGTCTTATTTTAACCATAAAAATAATAAAATTACTTAAATTACGAAAGAAACATTACCTAGCAAAAATTAAGATCAAGATCAAGAAGAAAGATTTTTTTACGGATTACCAACATCCAAATCAATACATTAAAAAAATCGATAATATTTAAAACACTTCACCCCATCCCTACGCCACTTCAACGGCCAACGTTTGCGCAGACCACGCATTCTTGTAATAGATAATAAACACAATTATGAACTTATTAGCCGATGTTGCAGATGCGCCATACAAGGGGAGTATGCAACCAATACCCAATGTTTGTCTCCAATATTTGGTTAAGATAAATTATTTAGTAATAGTTTAATTAAATTTTTATAGATCACTAACTTTAAAAAAAAACCTATTTCCGCATAATTTATTTTAAAAAAAACTTTAAAGGTCTTGAACAGCATGTAGCAGTAAAGTGCCAGCTAAGACAAATAAAACGAACCTAAACACGACGAGTCTATCTTGTTTAGTACAGGAGTTCTTGTGACCACCTTCCATCTATGATCAGATCAGCTCCATAATTTAAAAGTTTTTCAAGTACATTATTACTAAGCTAGACTATATCTCTAAACATTTGTATACATAAGCAACAAAATATAATAGAAAACAGTTCAGTTCAGTAATATTAAAAATTGAAGTTATATTTTATACTTAAGAAAACTTAATAGGTTTTTAAAAAATAATAAGAAAATACAAAACTTTTAGTCTTACATAATTTTCCTCACGTTAGATTTAAATTTTAAGAAGTTTTGATCGAAAATATCAATTGAAGCATGGTGCTGTCTAGATTTATTAGTATTTGAATCGGGAACCAGTTGGTCAAATTCAACTTGCAAGATTCCATTCCCGAACTTACATAGTTACATCCAGTGCAAGATATAAAGCTTGTAAAAATCCTTTGCGGCAGACAAAGCTGCGTGGGTCAGCTAGTAAATAATAAACATAATTATGAGTTTATAAGCTATTGCTGATACACCAAACAAGGGGAGTGACCAACAACCAATGTTTGCCTCCAATGTTTGGTTAGCGGTCCTTTGCTTTGGGGGCGGTTTTTATCTGTTGTGGTTAGTTTAAGATTATTGTTGTGTCTGGTGTTTGTGTTTTTGTAAACTTTTTATCTATCTATTTTACAGTGGCGTGCAGTCCATAGAAGCAAATACGCATTGCATACCCTAATCTAGCAAATTGGTTTAAAACAACACAACAAAAAAATGCTGAATATTTAATAGAATTAAACTTATATTGCTTAAAATTTATTGTAAAATATTAGGTTTTACTAACATTTGTTGCGTACCCAGTCGTCACTGTTATTTTAATTGCCACGTGAATTTACTATTTATTTGATCTTACAACAAAAAAAAACTTATATATGTCACCGGAAAACACGAATAAAAGTCTCCGTTAAATTCCGTGGGCACACGTGACATTTCTTCCGGTTTTCCGGTGACATATACACCTTTAAGAATATCTTCTTCCTATAACTGTCCCAATTTAGTTGGGGTCAGCTTTATATCTGCCGTGCAATAAAAATCTGAACTGAAACAAAGTCACTGAAATCACTGAATCAAAGTCAAATGCCCCAACCAAAGCAAAAGGTATTACGGTCAAATCTCTCGTGAACTAAAACCACGCACGCAATCTTATTTCTCTCCCGGGCTTAACCAGCCGTGACGCAGACGAAATCACTGTCCAAATGAGCGGAGGTCACGCCACGAGTGACCCCAGCCGTAGAATAATTTACGATACAGATGGTTTCCTACTCCTATCATCTTCTGGTTAATTCATTGCGGGGTCGAAGACAAGTTAGCTCTCCCTCGGGTTCCTGGGCTTCACTGCTCAGATTCATTACGATGGTCGCCGCTGTGGATCCTGTCTACACAGGAGTTACATTGGTGGGAGTGAGAGGTGGGCAAATACCCGAAAATAACCTCACCAAAACCTACCGCCGCTCACGCTCGACGTCCGATCCCCGGTCGGGACGGGAACTCGGCACGAGGCTGGTAGGGGTGACAAAAATAACCTAGAAAAAAAAATACAGACAAATTGGGTACCTCCTCCTTTTTGCAAGTCGGACAATTAACTAAAAATAATTTGTACGATGTAAATTAGTATACAATTAAGTCAAATCTTCACTTCTGCATACCCTGACAAATAACATTTCTACCTTTACCTGCTAATGCAAAAAGAGGTGCAGTTATTTCTTATAAACCATTTCAAACTAACTTTATTTCTGTAAAGCTTTCCTTTGCACAAACACTGATTCTGTTATGTCCCTTCAAGTTCCTTGGAAAGTTCGAGAGATTAGATTTCCAAGGGATCTTGTTGTTGTGTTTGAGTGAGAGTTATTAGTGGTTTATCTTTCTGGTCTAAAGTCTATGGAATGAACTCCCTACTGGAGTGCTTAGACTTGTCCTTCTTCATTGATGATGAGCATACGGTAATTCTTGTCCAGTTTGAGGTTAAAATGAAACATTTAATATTTCTGTTATTCATTGTGTATTATTATTACAAATAAAGTATGCCCACATCTCACTCCCACCACTGTAACTCCTGTGTCCACAGCGGCGACCATCGTAATGACTCTGAGCAGTGAAGCCAAGGAACCCGAGGGAAAGATAACTTTTCTTGGGCCCTAGAAAGACTAGGAATTATAAATCCCGATTTCTCTTATAATAAAGTATACATATGATGTGGTTAATACAGGAAGCGTTTGGTGAAGGTGGATGGCCGTTAGAGTTCAGGGCAGCTGTAGCAAGACTTCTGTCTCAACACGCGCCCAACGACAAGGAGGCTCCAAGAACAACGGCTTTGCGTGAGTATCATTATACAGGGTGTCCCAAAACTATGCGACATGAACGGGAAGTACCTTAAATATTGGAGGTAGGATGTTTTGCTGAAAGGAAACATCATTTTATTTTTGACATTTAGTAATACTGCATGCACAGATTTTTCGTAAATTGCTTGGTTTGTCTGAAAATTTAACTAACAAAATCAGAAAAAAAGATTCATCTGAAACAAGGATCATCTGAACGGGTCCACCCAAAAGTTATGAGGTAAAAAACAAAAAAAAAATAGAGACTAATTGAGTACCTCCTTTATTCGATCAAAAATGCTTTTCCATTATTTAGCTTTCCTTTTTAGGTTTTAAACAAATGCTTACGTTTTTTTAATACACAGGTCTCAGCAACCAGCGTCTGGATCAGACGTTATCTGAAGCGATGGTGTTAGATCTTATTGTGCTGGTTGGATTCGTGGTGGTCAACAACCCACAACTACAGGTCAGTGGTTATTTATTTAGAAACACACAAAAAGCATGTATTCAACATACAAAAAGTTGACTGGTTAAGTGTTTAGTATCCCACGCGAATTATTCAACGTCCAGAACACGTGGTCAGGTGGACCCGCATGAGAAACTTAACCGGAAGACGATAATTATTACTTACAGGTGACGAAATAGGTCGTTATTTTTTAGAGGAAACAAGTTTTTTTTTGTTACCATTTAGGCAGACGAGCCAACGGGCCCCTTGATCGTAAGTTCCCGTCGCTCATGGACCTCTGCAATATCGGAGCCTTACCTAGTTATACAGCACTTTTCTTAAACCTCGTTTAAAGAGTGACATGTCATAGCGCTCCTGGAACACAACTTTTCATTAATTTCATTAAATAAACATTGAAAATCAACGCTGTGGTGCAGTACCACAGCTAGTGCTGAGTTGAGTTTTTTCCGTACAAGAGGAAAGGAAAAAAAAATCATGGTCAAAAAATGAGTTTTTCGCGATTTTGAGCAAAACGGTATGATCTATCATTAAAACACCTCAGACAAAAATTGTGGATCATAAAAGTATCTACAGAACATTGTACCTAATTTAACGTTTTTTTCTTAACTCATTTTCCTGTCACAACAACCTAATTGTCGCATCTTTCCCCTCCTATTGAAGGAGCAAGTGGCCACAGGTGTCCAAAACCGTCCCATATGTTAAACTGTCTTGTTGTTCTTTAATTTACGGCTTGTTCATGCATTAACGATGTGTAAAGGTCAACGCACATCTGGTGAAGCGGATCGAGACTTTTTATGAAGTTTAAGATATTTTTATTATACATACATAGTATAAAGTCGTGGTGGCCGAGTGGTCGAAGCGCTTACTTCCGTACGGGAGGTCGCGGGTTCAAATCCGGCCGGCTTGTACCTCTAAATCTAAATGTGAAAAAGATTTATGTGCAATTTTTCACAATACCACTGGCTAAAAACGGTGAAGGAAAACATCGTGAGGAAACCTGCATATCGGAAAAGGGTTCTAAAATCGTTTGAAGATATGTGAAGTCCCCAATCCGCACTGGGCAAGCGTGGTGGACTATGCCTAATCCCTCTTCTGAGGAGACCTGAGACCAACAGTGGGCAGTAATGGGTTGGTACAGTATAAAGTCAAGCTGGTATATCTGTCCCTTTATATGCTTAAATCTGTATAAGTAATATTTTTGACAAAAGTTATAGCAACCTACTTCAAGATACCCTGGATTTCTCTGATCTGGCATCATCGAAGCCTGATTTTCTGATCACGGGATCACCTTTAAAGAAATAATCTATTTATTTCTTACATAAAAAAACATCATTATTTATAAATGACGAAAATATCAATAAATAAACATAAAAAGCAAGCATACAGTCGAGTTGACATACCTCTTTCTGTTTTCGAAGTCGGGAAAAAAACGCAATGGTTTTAGTTGAAACTTTCTGTGTATAATAAAGTAAAGTAACACTGATATTTTTTGTGATTTTTAACGTGATGTCGTAAATAACATTTTTCTGTACTTAAATCGCAAATATACAGTTTAAACCCTTTTGCGACACAGACGAAGTTGTCAACTACTTTTTTACAACTATAGCCCCTATATACCTTTAAAGGTTTTCCCTTCATCAACGTCCTTGGACCCCAGGTGCGTTAGACCCCAGCTGCGATGTCTTCGTTAAACAATTTGTTCACTTAGCTACCATCGCAGTTTACATTCATTATTAACGTTGTTAAGGACACCTTGTTTTACTTGGGAGAGTGTGGGAAGTTTATTTTAGGGTTCTCTGGTTGAAAATTTGAGTGTTCAAAGTAGGTATATCTGGGATTTTTTTTGTACAATCAGTCTCATTAGGGCAGAAGCGAAATTCGCTTGCACGACAATGCAGCGACTTAGTTATTTGTGAATATTATTGAAAATGAGTACTGTACTGTACTGTAACAATCCATTACTGCTCACTGTTGGGCTCAGGTCTCCTCAGAAGAGGGATTAAGCATAGTCCACCACGCTTGCCCAGTGCGGATTGGGGACTTCACATATCTTCAAAAGATTTTTAGAACCCTTTTCCGATATGCAGGTTTCCTCATGATGTTTTTTCACCGTTTTCAGCCAGTGGTGTTGTGAAAAATTGCACATAAATCTTCTTCATACTAAGATTTAGAGGTACAAGCCGGTTTTGAACCCGCGACCTCCCGTACGGAAGGACGCGCTTCGACCACTCGGCCACCACGACTTAAAACGAAAATGAGTACCTATGCACTAATGAAACTGATAGTACATTACACAAAAATCATTAAGTACCATATTCATCTTCGTGTCCTATGTCCATGTAGGGTAGAGGGCTTCAACAATGCTTCTCCACTTTGACCTGAGTTGAGCCACGTTCTTTGAACAATACTTTCGTCAATAACTTGAGGCTTGAGGAGGGTCCTTAAAGTTAGGTCTTAGATAGCGATCCCTCAGTGTCCCCTGACATTGCAGAGGTTCATGAGCGACGGTAACCACTTACGATCAAGTGGCCCGTTAGCTCGTCAACCTACACGGAAATAAAAAAAAATAAAAAAAAACAACGCCCTATTAAGTATTATAATCAATATTTTTCTTTAATATAAGATATATATTAGATTCGTCTACGTCTATCATTTACGTTTAAAATAAAGTTATAACAGAACCCATTTTTCCGAGGCACGTTACTAAATCACCGCGGTACACCAGTGTAACGCGGTACCTACACACTTCTAAAACAGTTTAAACTTGTTTCTTTAAACCTCATTCAAAGAGTCAGCGACCACCACTTACAATCAAGTGGGTCGTTACTTACAAAACTGCGGAACCCAACAATGCTCGTGACTTGGTCCAGACTTGACTGTTAATTCCTGACATAATTTGGTGATACAAGTTCACAAATTAAAAGTTGAAATGTCCAAACCAAACGTGCGATGACGACCAACTGCATTCTATTTACAAATTAGTTGAGAACAAGTTTCTTTTTCACCGAAATCCAAAAAGGAACAGATACTCAACTTGTCTGGATTTTTTTATGTTTGTTCTTACCTTTAGTACCGATTTCAACTATTATGTTATCAGATGAAAGAAGAAGGTCGTCATATTAAAAATCAAATTATTGCGCGTTGCGTGTTGTGTATTTATTTTCTAGATGAACTGATTTCGATGATTCTTTTTTTTATTAGAAAGCAGACACTGGAAATTATCTTGTATTGATAAAGATCTGACTGGTAGTTCTTATGCTATTCTTGAAAAATCGGGTCGATAATTTAATAGAAAGGATTTTTTAAATATAAACTTTTCAGGAGACAATCTGCGATGGCTGGACCGTTATAAAGACGCTATGCACATTGCCTGCCAACTGGTTGGTATCAAAGCTCCACAGCCACGCGCTCTTGCCAACGTTGGTGGCGCTTTCCGAGAGGCCATCAGCGGCTGCGGCTATTGCCAGAGAACTTAGCATGGATGTAAGTATCTTAATCCTTTCAAGTTTTTGCCTTTTCAGATGTTTTCAGAGTTTATTAGGTAAGTCTTGAGATGAAAAAAAAAACTTATATATCATTAATGAGTAATAAATTCTTCAGATAAGGATTGAAAAGAGTTCTTAAAATGTAGTAGACGACTTTTACTAAAAATATCACGTTATGACTAAATTTATTCAAACGAAGTTGCGGTCAGTAGTTAGTATCTTCGATATCCTTACATTGTTAAAATCTTTGTGGAACGATAGCTAAGTGACACCATGTTGGGCGCCAAAATGTACGATGTGTTTAACTTTAAATGAAGTTTTCTAACAGTCGGTAGTTAGTATCTTCGATTTTCTGGCCTTACTAAAATGTCTGAGGGACGAAACATAACTAACCCTACGTTGGGCGCCAAATTATGTCCTAAGAAAATTCTAATCTTGGATTTTTTTTTTTTTTTTAATTTCAACTCTTAAGATAGCATTTTCGCAAAGTAGCAGTTTTTCAATCAGCTGGTTCTATATATCAATGTTTTTATTATCTTATCACAGCTTCTCCAAGAGTACATGAATAGTACCGACGCACAAAAAATAAAACTAGTACAAGTCATCAAACAAGGACGCACCAAAAAGGGAAAGAAACATACGGCAACAACAGACTGAATTATATAGACGGATTTCAATTTTATAGTTTACACTTTTTCAGTTTGGATCACGTAAAAACGATCCGCGCCAAAAATCCGCCATTTTGTTTGTCCGTTTAGTCATAGAGTAGTTTATGTCAGAAGGAATATGTCACAGAAAAAGTAAATGATGTAAAAAGGTGGTGTAGGCAGATCCATCGTTTTAATTTTTAATTTTACCTTTCGTTGTGCGTGTTTGTGTGTACGAGTCTTTTTCAAGGTAATCGATTTAAATGATTGTTTTTTTTTTTTTGAAAGGAGGTATCCCTGACACATAAATGTGAGACCAGACAAAAAAATATTCCGTTATTAGACAGTTCAAGTTTATTAGAACATGACAACAACTAACAACCGACATAGATCAGGCGAATGCTCCGAAACTTACCTGAAATTGTCTATCTAATCTATGAAAGATTGTAGATCAGTAGGGTAGTTTTTAAAAAAAAAGTTAAAAACTATACGATATTAATTTATATTCGGCAACTTTTCGAATACCAATATAGACGATTGCTCATTGTTAGATTTCTTTGACAGTTCGCTTCGAACTGTTTTCCGATGGAAACGTGAGGTAATTCCGAGGTATAAACAACTTTTATCTTTTAGGTCATTTTTACGTGATTCAAGCTATGTAGTAGTTTTATTTGATAACTAGCTATTTTTCTACGATTCTTGAATATACTATTATAGACACGTTTTCTTTAATTTTCGCTTCAAGAGTAGTCGCAATTGATGTTTACAAGGAATAGGCGTTAGTAATGATTAAAGATTTTACTTGTTACGTTGATGGAGTTTAAAAGCGATTACGAAATTTTTGGAAAATAAAAAAATTAAGGAGTTGTTGATTTTCATTTGAACGGATAAATCTGAAATTCATTTTATAAATCAAGTATTTTTGTTTTGGCATTTATAGTTGAAAGTTCATAAAACTTCAATAAAATAATTTATGTTAATAAACTTCAAAGGATAAAAATCCTTTGAAGATATGTGAAGTCCCCAATCCGCACTGGGCAAGCGTGGTGGACTATGCCTAATCCCTCTTCTGAGGAGACCTGAGCCCAACAGTGGGCAGTAATGGGATGGTACAGTACAGTACAGTTAAAAAACTACTATCTAATTTCTATACCTTGGATCTACATTTTCTAATTTTAAATTTTGCAAAATTCATCATCGTCATCATCAGCCTATAGACGTCCACTGCTGGACATAGGCCTCTCCCTGCCCTCGCCACATCGACCGATCCTGCGCTATCTGCATCCAGTGACCTCCCGCGATCTTGACCAGATCGTCGGTCCATCTTGTTTGGGGTCTACCAACGTTGCGCTTACCGGTTCGTGGCCGCCACTCCAGAACTTTTCGGCCCCACCGGCCATCCGTTCTTCGCACAATGTGTCCTGCCCATTGCCACTTCAAAGATGCAATTCTTCGGGCTATGTTGGTTACTTTAGTCCTTCTCATTTCTCCTCCTCATTTCTGATTTGATCACGCAAAATTGTTAGGTTGTTTTTCATTTAATAAAATGCGAGTTTAATTTACATATTTTTTTATTTTCATTTATTTCGGAAACAATAGTAGGTACAAGTTTTATTTAACTGATATGAATGGATAATCGTTTTTAAACTCTGTCGCGTTACATAATTAGATGTCGTGGTAAATGTATCTTTGTATAAATGTACTTTTTCGATATTATAAATAATGTTCGAGATGTATTATTTTTTACACTTGTACGTCTTGTGGATGTCGTGACGTTTTTAGGATTTAAAAAAAAATGTGGAAAAATTTCTCTTCGTGTTGCTGGCGTGCGGTGAAATTTGTCAATTTGTTAAAAAAACTAAGGGAAAATCTTGTTAAGTGTTTCATAAAAGTGATCGTGCCAATAGATTGATTAATAGGTCGAGAACGATAATAAACTCACCCTGTATAGTAACTATAATCACTCACCTGTGACTCAAATGCATAGATTACGAGAAAGATCGCTGAAGTAATAAATGAAAGAGATAGCAATAAATAGAAATTACACGAGTAGAAAAGAGCCGTCCCTATTTCCTGTAATGAGACAATTCTGTGTCTGTCTGTATCTTACAATAAGCCATAATAAGAGTCTGACGTCTCATATGAATTTTCTTTTAAAAAAAAATTGGTTGCCTGTAAAGTCGGTATACGGCGAAAGTTTTACGTGACAACGACTCGGGCATGGTTAGCCCGCCTAAGAGCGAGAGAGACAGACATAAAAGAGCCATCCCTTAAAGGCACGCGTGCCTCTCACTCGCTCTCATTGTGAGCGCATAACGTGAGCGGAGCGTAACGCAGTGAAGTGTCACCCCCCAAACCAATTTATAACACGTTGTCACGTCAAAATTAGTTTAGTGCGGTTATGCAGTCTATCAATAACAACTGACTGATTCTTAGTGCAATAAAAGATTTTTTTTCTTTAATAATTTTAGCTATCGACTCTGTCATCATGGTTTTTGTACAAATTGTCAAATTTTCCGTATTCCAGCGACATAATATGCATTTCTATACTCGTATAATAGGGGTTGTAAACACCCCTAAGTAGTCACATAAATGAATTTTTAGTCGTCTTTCTTATTATATGAATCTCTGTGATAGTGTCAAGCTGGTGTTTGTGTGAATAAAAATAATAATTTAGAAGCGATCATTTTTGGTGTCAAAAAAGTTATAGAGTGGCGTGCAGAAGAATATATGCATTGCATACCCTAATTAATTTTGATTTAAAAAAAAAATAAATACAATCTATTGAGCATAATAAAACCATAAATGGTAGGATGTAAATTTGTAATAGAAGTCAAATTTTCTTTTCTATTATTCTGACTAAAATATACATATATACAGTGGTTATGAGACCTTCTTCAGCCATATCACACGTCTAGGGCTAAAAGGAGTGAACTCAAAAAACATATACATAGACATACGTTTATTTGTGTGTAAAAAAAAAAACATACAGACACATATTTAAGAGTTAACAATAGAGTTCACACACAAAACGGCCGAAACTCAGCATGTTGCCGGTTGCCAACTACAGAAACATTGTAGGCGACACCCGGCGGTGGTTTTCAGTTCCGACCGGCATCGACGACACACATGTCAAACGTGCACAACGAAGATATAAACTTATAAGTACTAAAAATCAAATTCATCATCATCAACCTATAGACGTCCACTGCTGGACATAGTTCTCCCCCAAACCTGGTCACAATGATCAGTCCTACCCTATCTGCATCCAGTGACTTCCCGCGATCCTGACCAGGTCGTCGGTTCATTTTGTGGTAGGTTTGCTCAGTTTGTGGCCGCCATTCTAGAACTTTCCAGCCCCATCGACCTTTACTTCACATTTTCGTAAAAAGCTAAAATTGATTATTGTGTCCTGTATAAATATTAGTGATCACCTGAAATGATTGCTTTTAAATTCAAAAAGAAAAATGACAAAAAACATGTGTAGTTTATTACTTTTTGCTGATAAGCCTTTGATTCCAATAAGTACATTATTAAAAGTATTTTTACATACCTTTACATTATCGAGACTAAACTAAATGTATAGTTTGGGGCATGAATAAATGCACTACGACTTTTAGGAAATTGTGAAAAAATTGAGTTTAACAACTCTATATTAGGGGTGTGCGAATATCGTTCGAATAATTCGAAGATTCGAACTATTCGAAATTCAACGAATATTCGAAAAATTTCGAATAATCCGAAATTTCGAATAGTATCGAATTTGATTACGACGATGCTTCTGAAATAGGACAAGAACTTGTATTTTATAGATAATATCTTGAATGGGCTAGATGTAGAGTTTCGAATCGAATATTAAAATTCGATTTGAAACGAATAATTCGTAAGTTCGAATTATTCGCACACCCCTACTCTATATTATATTAAATTAAATTACAACAACTGACAATGAATGTCACAAAGCTGTGTGCGACAGAGAAAGCGATCTATAAATCCGAAGCTATGAAGTGCTCTTTTTCTAAAAGTCGAAGTGCATTTATTCCTGCCCTAAATTATACCTTAACATTGACTAACAGTGCTAGTCTTAAATTAACTCTAAATCTTGCCAATTAATTGCAAAATTAAGTTTAGTCTAAATTACTTAAAAAAATGAAGGACTTCAAACATCTTCGAAGGATTTTGCAATCCTTGTCCAATATGCAGGTTTCCTCACGATGTTTTCCTTCACCGTTTTTAGCCAGTGGTGTTGTGCACATAAATATTTTTCAAAATAAGAATTTAGAGATACAAACCGGTTTGACCCCGCGACCTCCCGTACGGAAGGCAAGGCTTCAACCACTACCTCACCATGAAATGATTCAGTATGCGTCCTCAAATTGGACTAAACTTAAAATCATTTACATTTATTAAGGCATTTAGACTTACTGTAAAGAGACTAAACTAAATTTAGTCATAGTCAAAGTATTTAGTAAAAATTACTTTTAAAAGCAAAGAGTAATCGGTAAAAATACTTTCAAAAGCAGAGGGTAAACGGTAAAAATACTTTTAAAAGAAAAATTCCAGTTTCCCTTTTCGTATCTTTAGGTTTTTATTAATTTTATTTTGTGATAGCTTTATTGGACTTATTACTAAACACTGTGATTTTTTATAAGTTTATATTTTATTCTAAAAATATTATTTTCTTTATATTTGTAAATTAACTGTGTAGATTTATGTTAAGTTAACGTTTTTGACCAAATTAAGATTTCTATCGATTGCTATGATAGATTACTATTAATTGCTATCAATTGCTATGGTGATTTAAATTGTCCCTTTGGTCCTATTTATTAATAATATTTAATACCTTATTTAATCTTAGTTTGGTCGAAATACACCCCCTGTATTAAAACTGTGATTTTTTTTATTAGCTCTCGCGTTCATTTCAATTTGATGTGTATGTGGCAAATATATGTTATTTGTGTATAATGTGTTTTATTTATACATACCATATGGGTGTCGAAACGCACTAAAACCTACTCACATAAGGAACCTCTCGGATTTTGGAGTTGTTTGATGTGGAAGCTGAACCGCACTTAAAACTCCTGCCGCTCACACAGCGTTCCAACCTCAGCTAAGGCTAGACCCCAGCGTAGAGCCGTAGAGATAGTGCGTCATGGCTTCCTCATCGTTTCGTTTTTAATTTTCAATACCTACTTTCACTTTTGGAGACTTGCAAAAGTTTCTAAACTGGTAATCTTGGCTACCCTACCAGCCTCGTGCCGGGTTCTGTCCCCTGCCGGGATCGGATGTCGAGCGTGAGCGGTTTTGGTAATCTTGGCTTGCTACCTACAACCAATCTTTTAGAAATGGATTTATAATTGAAGCTGTTATCAACTGTTGTTCATATGAAAAAGGAATCATCCATAGCGGTCCAGCCAGTGAAAGTTTGCTCCTGATTTTTACAATTTTAATCTACCCACAATTTATATTTCTATTAAGACAACAATTCAGCTAAAATGATTACATCGATTTAGCAATATTCATGCAGCCCTCCAAGGAAATCATTTTACGGACAATTGCGTTCACATAATAGAAATTTGAATGTGAACTTTTTACGATTTTGTGAGGGTGTTCGCGTGGAAGAACGGGATATGATTTTGTTAGAATAAAGATTTTCGGGTTTTCGATGAATTCTGTTTTTCTCTATATGAACCGCCTTCAAAAAATTTGGTGGTTATCAATTGGACTGTATATTCTCAGGTTACTCTGGTTAGGATAGACCGATTTAGATGATTAATTATAATTATTTATTCATATGGAAGATGATAAAAGCGGTGGTTCCATTTTTTTTCAGATAGTAATTTTGGCTGTTTAAATAGTAGTTTTTCAATGGACAAAACTTCACTATTTGCTGTGGATGAATTCGTATGAATTTCATAAAGATGTGATCAATATTAAAAAATGGAGCCATTCTTTAAATTTAAATAATAGAAAATACCCTTTTAATAAACAAACTTAAACACAAGAGAAATAAACTTGTATGATTTTATGTAAAAAAAATCAGCCCAATCGGAAACCAACGAAGTTGTTCCAATTTAGCTTGCAAGATTCCACTCGAACTTACATATTTACATCCAGTGCAAGTTAAATTAAAGTTAAAAAAAAATGGGGTCTCCACCATATTCCAACACTTAACTACTTCAATTACCAAAAAATTAACTTTTAAACGTCTCTGTCTGTCTGTCTGTACCAACCCATTACTGCCCACTGTTGGGCTCAGGTCTCCTCAGAAGAGGGATTAGGCATAGTCCACCACGCTTGCCCAGTGCGGATTGGGGACTTCACATATCTTCAAAGGATTTTTAGAATCCTTTTCCGACATGCAGGTTTCCTCACGATGTTTTCCTTCACCGTTTTTAGCCAGTGGTGTTGTGAAAAATTGCACATAAATCTTTTTCACATTTTAGATTTAGAGGTACAAGCCGGTCGGATTTGAACCCGCGACCTCCCGTTCGGAAGGAAGCGCTTCGACCACTCGGCCACCACGACGACGACTTTTAAACGTAAAAGACATTAAAACATGGTAGTTAGACCAGACCACACACGCTTGTCGATAAGGGGTATTGCGCCCAAGTACAAAACGCTCAGATAAGCACTTATCTACACTTTGGATAATAAGCGGCACGTGCTCACTAAAGATAGTTTAACTATTATTAACTCTGCTATTTAGGGGTATAAGAATAGTCCTGAATGACGGTAACCGCTTACCATCAAGTGGGACGCGGATATATATTATGCAACAAAAAAGTTAAAATAATTTAAATGAGGTTTAAGGAAAGTCCTGTATAGTAGGTCACGGTTCCTGGCCTTGCAGAGGTTCATTAGCTTTGGTAGCCACTTACCAACAGGTGGACAGGTAGGTCGTAAGCTTGTATAACTATCATGCAATAAAAAGCGCATTATTTTTCAAACGAGGTTTAAGAAAAGTCTTAACTTTATAGTATAAAACAAAGTTGATTTTTATGTTCCTATGTGAGTTTAAATCTCTAAAACTACGCAATGGATTTTGGTGCGGTTTTTTAATAGATATAGTGATTCAAAAGGAAGCTTTACATGTGTAATACATGCATGACATAGTAGAGAAACACTGATAATTTTAGCGGTTTTTGCTGTGATGTCGATAAGCACATTTCTCCTCTTCGCGGGTCTGCTAGTGTATTATAGGTAAATAGGCAATTCTCTCACATCGCAGAGGCTCCATTAACGATCAAGTTGGCACTTTACCCATCTTAATATTAAAAAGGGTGTGACGCAAACGAACTTGACTACATTATTTACCGACTCACTTACCGAAAAAATGAGTTACAAACATTAGTAAGTTAAATGAAAACACTTAAAGTATTTTTACCGTGAAATAATAAATGTTGAAATAAAATACGGTACCATTACCGCGTGAGTTGTGACGATGTGTGCGTAGAGAAAGCTTTTAGCGGGCGGCGCCTGTGGTTCATGTTATACAGGATTGAACGAAGCAATGTCGATATAAAATATTCGTTCTTTTTATTATAACTGGTTCAACTTTTGATATAAAATAAATCAGTTTTTAAATCTCGAGAACAACAGAAACTGTGTTTTTTTTCAATTTTATTGCCTTGGCCATCTACCGTAAGAGTTACCATTGCTCATGGACCTCTGCACTGTCAAATGATACCGCGCCGCTACCTACGACCTACTTATAAGGACTTTCTTCAAGTCTCGTTTGAAGAAGGATAAATGATAGCGCTCGGGAAACATTGAAGAGAAGAGCTCATTCCATAGCCGGATGCGTGGTAGAAAAGAATTTTTGAAACGGAGTGTAGATGACCATTAATTCTTATTAATTTATTGTTTTTGTTATGGTTAAGAAATAGATATTTTTTTGTTTGTTTCCGCGTAACTTTGGCTTGGTTGGACCTTGTACCGATTTAGATGATTCTTATGTGAGATGAAAGATGATGATTGTCATGAGCTCCCATTTAATTTTAAGATCGAACAGATAGGTACTATTGGATCTGTGTTTAAAATGTGAATTTTTACGATTCGTGTATGTTTTTTAAATAATAACCGATTTCGTTGATTTCGTTTTTTAGTAATAAGCCACTTTGGGCATTATTTCATAAAGATCTGACTGGTTACTGGATATTGTTGAAAAATTTTAATCTGTAATTTTTATTAAAATTATTATTTCGTAGCATTGTGCAGTATCCTATAACACCGTCCACGTGTGTCGGAACAAGCCGTCTCATGTCGACACATCAGGTCGATCCACATTAAACACATTCTAATATATTTTACTATTCCCTATCTTATTTATAGAAATTCTAATGGATTTGTGCTATTTTGGGAAAATTGTAGTTTTCGTGGTCGCGTTTCCATATGCCAATATGCCAACGTCCAACACACGTAAAAAACAAATGACGGTGCCGACCAACATGAACGGGGGTTTTGTATGCATTGGCCGGCATTTAAACTATGTGACACACCGTTTGACAGTTGGCCTACCAGTTGTCATTTAAGTGGAGGACTCAACCTGACCCCTCTTCTGAGGAGGCCTGAGCATTGGAAAGTCATGGGTTGTGACAGAACATTCTGTAATACTTCATAGGGTGGAGTTGTGATATGAGAATCTACTTTAAATAGTGAAAGGAGACATTTCTCTATTTTAAAAACAAATATGATATAACTGCATTCAAAAATTAAGAAAACTCATATCTCAACTTCTTTTTGAAGAATTGAAGAAGAATTGCATCTTTGAAGTGGCAATGGGCAGGACACATTGTGCGAAGAACGGATGGCTGATGGGCCCGAAAAGTACTGGAGTGGCGGCCACGACGATCTGAGTGACGAGGTCACTGGATGCAGATGGCGCAGGACCGGTCGATGTGGCGAGGTTTGGGGGAGGCCTATGTCCAGCAGTGGACGTCCATAGGCTGATGATGATGATGATGAACTTCTTTTTTAAAATTTTAGCAGTTTTCTAATCATAAAAACTCAATTAAATGGGCCACAGCGCAATGCAAATTCCTTCTGGATGCACTTCTCATGCATTTTGCAAATTGTCGTGGCATCTGTTGCATAGCAGTCTAATTATGCTTGCTCCTCAAGTCTATTCTTCTTTCGCTATAAGTACCTACCTACCTAATCCCATTTAGATGGGGTCGGCGTAATGTGTCTTCTCTCCATTCCTTTCTATCTTTACATATATCATCTGTCACATCACAAGCCTTCACACAATCATACTATCTCTTCTTCGGCCTTCCTCTCCTCAAGTTTATTCTACGATAGAAATATAAAGATTGAACATGACGCACCCAATGATTTAATTACAATGTCATCTAATTACTTTACAGCTGATGTTAATCTTGCATATGCTGTCAGATCTAAAGGGTAGATAACACTACCAGTTAAAAAGATCTCTGGATTAAAACACAATGTAGGGTTCTAGAGGTCCTTTTCATTGGTTTAAGGGCCAAGGATTAAATATTTCTTAGTTTTGGATGAAATGCAGTTTTGGAGCGCGAAAAGTTTTACAAAAAATTGAGTTTTATCTTAAAATGAATCGTAAAGTATGTGGCTAAAGTTAAGAGATGTTTTGGAACTTAGCCGACTATTTTTGGTATTTATTCCTTGAACTTTAAAAAAGATTTTTATGGAGATAATAGGAAATATTGTAGAAAAAAATCTTGAACAGTTTTACATAACAATTTTAAAAATTGATGTGAAGACTTTACTTAGGTATTATAGGCTATAACATTTTTGTCTATGTGAAGCAGATGAACGTGTTTAAAGGTCAAATACACATCGCATCCACCATATAGCCCGGACATAGCGCTAAGTGATTACCACCTGTTCTTTTCCATGGCGAACGCCCTTGGTGGTGTAAAGTTGAACTCAAAAGAGGCTTGTGAAAAGTGGCTGTCCGAGTTCTTCGCAAATAAGGAGGGGGGCTTCTACGAGGGAGGTATTATGAAGTTTCCGTCTAGATGAAAACAGTTTATCGAACAAAACGGCGTATATTTAACATATATCCGATCACTGTAACACTTTTTATAAAGCATTGAATAAAGAACAAAAAAGCGGAAGGGAGATATTTGACAGCCTAATATTAAAAAAATAGAAGCTTGGAATATCATCAAAAGTTTAAATATTATTAGCATTTGAGTGATTCAAAAGGAAGGTTTACGTGTAGGTACTACTTTCATAATATAGTAGAGAAACATCAATAATTTTAGAAGTTTTTGTGTAAATAAGCACATTTTTCTGCACTCCAATCGCAAATGCTGTCGCCGTTTGTGATGTACAGACAGACAGACAGACATACTTTATTTGCAAAAAAAGAAAATAACATACAATAAAAAAAGAAAATAACTAACAATTACCTAAAACTAATTTCTTTTTTCACAAACCAGCCGTGACTCCCTATGATGTACCTAGACGAAGTTGCGAGTCAACTGGTTTAATAATCTATACTAATATTATAAAGCTGCAGAGTTTGTTTGTTTGTACGCGCTAATCTCAGGAACTACTGGTCCGATTTGAAAAATTCTTTCAGTGTTGGAAAGTCCATTTATCGAGGAAGGCTATCAAGTTAGCTAGTAAACTATAAAATATGACTAATGATAGTTGGTCTAACTTCAGAAAACCTATCCAGCATTGTAGGGGAACGAGGGGCTTGTTGTAACAGGGGTAAGTAGTAACAGGCTTTTTTCTCTAAGATCTTAAACTTTATTAACGTATTTGTTTTACTTGATTTAACCTATAAACCACGTCGCGTCGTATTGCCATAGCCAGTGTCCCGCCGACCGACGCAGTGAGTGGAATTGTGCACGCGCTTCATTTTTGTCAGGTAATATAAAATTTAACTATAGTAAAATTTTGGTTTGCGCTATTAATGCGACTAATAATAAACTTTCCATAACTTATTATACATTCAAATTTATCTACCTCTGATAATGTATAACTGTTTTTGAGATTGCTTAATTGTTTAAATAGTTATCTTAATAAATATTAAAAATCATACCATGGGGTTAGTTGTAACAAAATGCCGGGGCATGTTGTAACATGCCCCATGTTATGATTTAGATACCTACTGAGTTTTTTCTTACTTCTAGAATGAGGGTGTATAAAAGAAAGTCAGAGCGGGCAACACAAAGCCAGGAAGTGTCTGAGTTAGCGGCAGCTGATGTTTTGGAAAAAAATGCAATATTGATTTTTGATAAGAATTATATAATATATACAGAATATAATATATAAAAGATGTCAATTTTGTTTAAAATAAACAAAGAAGAAATGATTAGAGATATTAGTGTTGTTTTTTTGTCGTTACTACTTGCCCCGGTAGATGTTACAACTTGCCCCAAGCACGGGGTAAGTTGTAACACGGCACTTTTTCTAGAAAATAATTGATTGTAAAGTAATGACCAACAGTTATGGTATTATTTTTACTTGGTTTGGTAGAGGAAGAGTTATAGCATCCATCCACCTTTATTTGGTTGGAATAAAATCAACAGATCTCATAATATATTAATTTTCATGAAAACTGTTACAACAAGCCCCTCGCTCCCCTACTACGGTTGTTTATCGATTACAAAAATGAGTAGAAACTGCATATCGTTAGGGTGGGACTTCCCCTACCGTTACTGACTATTCTAATTAGTGATATGGGTGTGTTACTATTACTATTTTAGGTGAATAGGTAATTCTGATGGTAAGAGGTTACCGTTGCGCATGAGCCTCTAATGTCTGGACATCACATGGTCACCTGAGCGCTACGATTTGTTCTTCTTCAAACAAAGGTTGAAGAAACTCCTTAAAGGTAGGTCCTTGTCCCCTGAAGTTGCTGTGGGCTATGAGCGAGGGTAACAACTTACGATCAGGTGGCCCGTTGACTTACACGGCAATAAAAAAATCTACCGCCTATTGTCTTGCTTGAAGAAGATCTTCTAATACTGCAAAAACAACTTAAAATTGCAACAATTTTATTAACTGACAAAGGTAAAGTATGTATCAGCATATTATGTTTATTAACTGACAAAAGTAAAGTATGTATCAGCATATTATGTTTATTTGAAACCTTATGGTACAAAGTACTGTATTTTTATTTTTATTTTGTACCTTGTTTTTTTCCTTGTTGTTCTGTACCGTGTAACCATCAAACGTTTTTTTCTGTCTCTCTTTATTTATGTGTGTATTTATTTCTTTACATTACACGCCACTATCCGGGGCACTCCTCTAAAATTATCAGAGTATTTTCCTAGATGAGCAAACAGCATCATCTGTGCAAACACTTGTAATATAATATCGGGCGCGCGTGGCATTCGCAGTGAAAATAAACACGAGTTTGATGCTCTTGACACACGGTCATTACGAATATACAACATTCGGGAAGAATTACAAGCTTTATATTAACTTGCACTGGATGTAACTATGTAAGGGTGGAATCTTGCAAGTTAAATTTGACAAACTTCACGGCTTGAGCTGACACGTAGATGTATTTCGCGTGACAATGCAATATGACAAAATGGCGCTGATCTAATAATGAATTCGGTATGTGGCTATAGGAACTCCCATACCAACCAAGATTGTGTGGCGACCAATAATAGCGCGCGGATCCTGACTCGCGGTTACGAAATTTGCAAGAATCTTTGCATAAATACGACATCTGAAATCTACTACAGTGGGCTTCGGCCTGACCACCATACACTACCTCACCCGGTCGGAGGTCTCCATTTGGCCATAAGTCCACTGTACCCACAATAGACTCGTCATGTTTGGCCTCGTTTTACTCGTCTTAGCTCCACTTCTACAAAACATCTCTCTCTATCCGATCTGCTCTATTTGTAAGCTTATAACATAATTAATCAACAATTGTATATTACTCAAACCTCAAGCCTCATTTACAATCCTCTAGAGAACGTTCGCCATTTTCCAATCCACGTGGGTCATGACAAGTCAACACCTGGTGATGACGTCACGGCATAGACAATCACAATTATATGAAGATTAACTTTTAAATGGCTCGTCAGGCCACGGTCATTTACTGATAGGTGCGGTCAATGATTACAGGGGGAAGGGTGCGTGTTGCTTACAATACTGATGTTTTTCGTTGTTTTAAATTAAACTTTGTAGGTAGAAAAAAATAAATAAAATTTTTGGAGAATAGAAAAGAAATTCTAGGTCGTCCAAAATCTTCTTTAAAAAAATAATCGGTTCACCCAAAAAATAAGTTAAAAATATACGTTTTTCTTTATTCATTTTTCTTTTCAAAGACTACCATTAATAAGAGAATTTTTTAAATAATTTCAGTTTTTTTGAACACTATTGCATTAATTACAAGCGAATGAACGTATAGAACGCGTGACATTACATTCATATGACATGACATTATGCAACATTTTTTTAATTAAAAAACAAACATTTATAATTATCAGGGTCCGTTTAGCCCCGCTACTCAGCAGCCAGGTCTGCAGTTCAGAATTGTAGTATATCTGGAGAACTATGGACCAAGTTTTCAGCTTGCCTCAAATGCCTACACAAAAATTGGCAATAGCTCTTATACTAACAATTTTGTTCATTCCATCTAATGTGATGCAGAATTGCACGGGACCACTAGTAAATAAATAAAAACTTGAGAGGTGACATGGAATACCCGAATAGAACGAAATTCCTTTCGATTAAAAGATATCTTATTTTTTTTTTTCCTAACTTAACGCGCGATAAGAAACGTGTTTTAAAAGATTTTGGTCACAGCGCCATGTAGCGATAATCATCTAAAACAAAAAAGTGTCGTGACAACTTTTCGTAAGATTTTTTTCTGTTCCTTTCACAACTTCCTTCCAATAAAAAATGTTTTTTCATTCTTAACTTTATCTCACCTAAAAACTACACTCATATACATTTAAAAGTTTCAATCCATTAACAGTAGAAGTATTCTACAACTCAAGGGTACGTTAAAAATTCGTCGCATCCCCGTAATGTAGGTATCGAGGTACATTTGCACCCTCCGCTGTGAGGGTGGCAGAGGGATACGTAAAAGCATATTTATGTTAGTTCCTGATTGACGTTGACGGTTTCCCCTTGGTTAGACGCGGTGCTGGCTTGCTGTGATTATTTTAATTGTAAGATAGTACTGGGCGACCGAAAGTTTCGCCAAAAACCAGTTTCGGACGGACACTATAAAATAGATGAACGAACTCTGATGGTAAGCAGTTACCGTCGCTCATGAACCAGGGTGATGAGGGGCTGTATCACCTTAGGTAGGTGACAGTACAGGACTTTTCTCAAACCTCGTTTAATGATGGACGTGTCATAGCGCTCCGGGAACACCGCGGACGGGAGTCCATTACAAATTTATCTCTTACAAGTAGTATTTCTTAAAGCTTCTTTTTTAAAATTGCCAGTTTGGTTGTCCAGCGAACGGCTTTCCTGATGTTAAGTAGTCACAGCTGCTCATGACCCCCTTTTTCTAGGTAATACAAATCGCCGGTCTTGAGTCTTGACTTGTAGATGGTATGAATTTAATCTTACTACTCACATTCAGCGTCCAACCAGGATAGAGTTACGGGGCAAGATTTATATGTATAATACTTGCATAATATAGTCGAGAAACTCTGATAATTTTAGAGGATATGAAGTTAAATTAATAATATTTTTCTGCGGTTATAATATTACAAAAGTTACCCTCTTTGTGACGCAGACGAAGTTTAATATTTAAGTTGAGGAATTATTTGAGATGATTCCAACATCTCCCTTCTGTTACCGTACCACCCGGCGTTGAGGTGGAGTTCATCCTTACTATATGGAACCACCGCGGTTATCCACGGTCCTTTTCCGGAACACTTTTTTGCCACGCACCATCCAGCTGTGGAATGAGCTCCCCTCTTCGGTATTCCCAGAGCGCTATGACTTGTCCTACTTCAAACGAGGCTTGAGGAGTGTCCTTAAAGTTAGGTCGTAGGTAGCGACCCCTCAATGTCCCCTGACATTGCAGAGGTTCATGAGCGACGGTAACCAATTACGATCAGGTGGCCCGTTGGCTCGTCTGCCTACATGGCAATAAAAAAAAAAGTTAATATAAATATGTATTATTAATTTTGTCGCTTACAAGAACAATTCGTCTCATATAGTCGGTTATCATTTCACTTAAGAGCTCTCTCCTGCAGATTTGCTCCAACCTAAAAGGACTGACGCTCAATAAAATCTAACTATCAAAATTACATGGTTCTAACATCTACTAACTACCATAGTAATCACTTATGATCAGGTGGTCTCGTCTGCCTATATAGCATAAAAGGAGAAGAAAGATAAAGATTAAAAAATATTTATTCAGCCAAAATTTACAGTATAATATACATCTCCACACTAGGTCAAGAAGTCGTGGTGGCCGAGTGGTCGAAGCGCTTCCTTCCGAACGGCAAGTCGCGGGTTCAAATTCGGCCGGTTTGTACCTCTAAATCTAAATGTGAAAAAGATTTATGTGCAATTTTTCACAACACCACTGGCAAAAAAAGGGTGAAGGAAACATCGTGAGGAAACCTGCATGTCGGAAAAGGATTGTAAAAATCCTTTGAAGATATGTGAAGTCCCCAATCCGCACTGGGCAAGCGTGGTGGACTATGCCTAATCCCTCTTCTGAGGAGACCTGAGCCCAACAGTGGGCAGTAATGGGTTGGTACAGCACTAGGTCAAACCTGTCTTGTGGAGATCTTACTAATACATTCATCAACCAAATTAACCAAATTAAAATCTAAAAAGAACAGAAAATAACAAATATAAAAGTGGTGGTAACATTGGTTTATTTATTGCTATGTAGGCAGACGAGCTTACGGGCCACCTGATCGTAAGTGGTTACCGTTGCTCATGGACCTCTGTCAGGGGACACTGCGGGTCGCTACTAACGACATATCCTTAAGGTTAGGGCAGTACAAAAAAGTTGGCAACTCTACTGATACTTTTCAGATTAAAAGATAATTATCGAAATCGGTTCATTAAAATCTTGTAACCTAGCATACCTAAGTCAGTTAATTAACTAGTGAGGAAAGAAATGTAATTAATGACAGAAGGCCTACTTTTTTTTTATTAATTTGAATTTTGATTTTGAATTAATTTAATTTTAAATGGACACCGCCCTCAGAGTAAATATCTAGAATTATTATAAGTTTTACTTGTTTTAACCCAAAAAAAAGTTATTTCTCTACTAATAAAATATTATCAAGAGGAAAGGTTTGGTTGTTTGTTTGTCTCGAATAGGCTCCAAAACTACTAGTCCGATTTCGATTTTTTTTTTTTTTTTTGAAAGTTCATTCATCGAGGAAGGCTATATTGTTTTCCATTTTAACGCAGACGAAGTTGCGCGGGTACTTACTTAATTTTACTTACCTAAAACCCTTGCATAGTTACGTTTTAATTAAAACAGACAGGTAAATTTTTAATTGAAAATGAACGTAACCCAAGAAGAGTGAAGGGTTAAAAATAGCCGGCGGCCACAAAAGGGCAATCAGACTAATGTGTTCTTTGTTTTGATGCTAACCCTCATATTTGGTAGGATTATACGGCAATTAGCTGATTGGGTATAGACTATAGACCATTTTTGGTGTTTTAGTAGATGTCAGATTTGGTTTGTTTCGATACTGAGGTTTTTTAAAGTGGTTAGGCCACTGGCCAATTAATGAAAACTTTGCAAATTTAGTAAAATTTTTATTGACAATCACCTTCAGTAATGCTGGTATATTTATTCTGTTGGAAACTGCACCATAATTGGTTTGTTGTGTGGCAAAACCAAAATTGAGCATGACGTGATGATAGTGCTAGTTCTTTTTTATAACCATTTTATATTATTGTCTCATAGTTTTTCTCAAAATGTAAAGGGTAGTTTAATTGTAAACATTTTGTAAATAGTAATAAGATTGATGGATTTGATAAAAAAGTAGTTTTCAATAAGACAGTCAAACAGCTACCTTGATTCCGAACGAACTCCAGTTGAGCGACTCAGTTACGCAAAATAAAAAAAAATGTTAGGCATAGAATCCTTCTTATTCTTCTTCTTCTTTTTTTCCTGTGGACCTCGTCTACCAAGACTGGGGACGATTCGCCAATGTCAAGTGAGACAAATACACGGACTCAAAGATACTAAGCCAAAATATTGTTCGGTTTCCAGTTTCAGCAGTAGTAGAATATACAGGGTGATTTGTTAGAGAGGGTACATATTGCAGGAGGGTGATGAGTACTCTGTTCTAATACGGAATATTACAAAAACTAGGTAAAATTACCAAATATTTTTAAATATTTTTAAATCTAAATTCGACAAAACTACCTCAAACATAAACAATTTCGGCTTAAAGAGTGTTGACTAATGACCTCAAGTGATCTCGCGTACCCCACACCTCCGCCACACCCATCAGCTGTCGAAAACCCATCATTTTGCAAGAATTTTATATATTTTTAAGTTGCGATTACTAAGGCATTAAGCCATATTCTTTGGTAATAATATTTTTACTGGTCGTATATAACCATCAGCTACCATGACCTTCAATATGTACCCTCAGTAAGAAATCACCCTGTATACTGTTTATAGTGTTATTAAATACAATGAAGCTTAATAGTACATATTGTTAATGTATAAAGCGCGATAGAAACTACATTTAGTAAAATGAGTAGATAAGATATTAATAATAAAGAATCCTTCTTTAATAATAATAAAGAAAAAAAATATTTTTTCTGAACTCCCAGTAATTTATTTAAAATGTTTTCATTCCTCCACTGTCTTCTCAACCATGAACCACTTACCAAGAGATTAAACTCGGGAGAGCTCCCCTCACTGTTGTCTCCCAATATTGTCCCTCATCGAAGCCAATTCGTATAGGACAATGTGTTTAACACGCCATCACTAAGGTTTGGTGACATTTTAATACCTTGCGAAGGTATTAAAGCCTGTGGGAATGATTTAGGTGGATTTTTCTTCGATTAAATATTACAAAATATACCTAAAGTTTAGAACAGACAATATCCAAAAAAACTATTTTTATACTATCACATATAAGGTGAAAAACCCAGATGCTCTTAGTTAAATAGTGATCGAATTAGTTTTGGAACGAAGTTCCTTATCGCGCGTTATCGGGCTAGACGGAAATTCTTATGAAAAAGTTGTCACGACACTTTTTTTGTTTTAGATGATTATCGCTAGATGGCGCTGTGATTAAAATCTTTTAAAACCATTCCTTATTTTGTTTTATATGATTAATGCTAGATGGCGCTGTGATCAAAATATTTATTTAAGTTATAATAATTAGTTAGTTTAAAACCTCTGTCTCTCTCTCTTCTAAAGAAGATATTATAACTTAAAAAAATAAAATTTTATTACAATTCCCTCATTAATTAATCGAAAGGAACTTCGTTCCATCCGGGTGTCCCTTGAAACCTCTCAAGTTTTTTTGTTTAGAAATTACAAGCAACAATTGTTATATATGCAGGATCCATGTTAATCAAATAAGTATACATATTATGATTACTTTATATTTTATAGGATTTTACTTTTGTTAACAAAGATAACAGAGAAATTCATGTCTGCTACGTTTAATCTACTAAATTGGAACTTTTTGGATTTTGGTAATGTTTAATTAGTGCTATTTTCACTGTCTAACTATGTTTTTAATTATATTTGATCGAAGAGTTAAAAATCTTGTACAATTTTAATTACATACACCTTAATCCCAATTAAAGATTAACGCGACCCAAATTCCGTAATATAAACAAACATAGATAAATAGGAAATGACAGCTGTCAAATTAGCCATTGACATTTGACAGTAATGACAGTACTGATCAATCATACGTGACAGTTCATATATTTGTCATCGATCATTAGGCAACGGAATCATTATCATATTTACTTAATTTGTCACAAGTCAATAATGTAATGTAATTATTATTCTGAGTGTGTTTTTTACGTCATTAATCGTAAAATAATGCGAAGCGAAAGCGTGGCGTTGCCTGTTGTCCTTTGACTTTAATTACCACGAAAGCGAAACGAATTTTCGCGAATGCAAATGTTAACCTTTAAACAAAAAAACTTGAGAGGTGTCATGGGACACCCGAATAGAACGAAGTTCCTTTCGATTAAAAGATGTCTTATATTTTTTTTTCCTAACGTGACGCGCGATAAGGAACGTGTTTTAAAAGATTTTGATCACAGCGCCATCTAGCGAAAATCAAAACAAAAAAAGCATCTAAAACAAAAAAAGTGTCGTGACAACTTTTCGTAAAAAAAATTTCCGTCTAACCCCCTTTCGATAACGCGCGATAAGGAACTTCGTTCCAAAAGTTGAATGTTTTTAACTGAGAAGGCAGCAACTATTTTCTAAAAGTCTTAAATTATAAGTTGTAGTTATTATAAAAATTAAAATGATTTTTCCTTTCAGCAAAACGTCCTATCTCCAATACTTGGTACTGCCAGTTAATGTCACATAGTCCTGGGACACCCTGAATATAGCCGAAGCTTTTATTTATTTGTTTGAACGCACTAATTTAAGGAACCACTGCTCCGATTGGTAAAATTCGTTCAGCGTTAAATAGTCCATTTATCACCGAAGACCGACCATTTATACTAAAACTCCATGCATAATATATTAAAACACTGAAGATAGAGATATGATGTCAAAATAACCAACCCCTTGTAACGCAGACGAAGTTGCGTGGGTCAGCTATGGAATATAATCAGCTAACTAATGAGTAGCACGCGTGCGCAGTGGCATATGGTGTGGATCGCGTGCCCATGCGTCATTGATTCCATCTCTACAACAACTGGCGAGTTTACCCTATCATCGCTAAATAGTGCGTCATCATTTCTAATTATTGTTACACTAATTATAATATTCTATGTTTGTATTGTTGTATGAATACATGATCACTGTCGTGATGAAGTGGTTGGAATGCCTTGTACAGACCTTAGGTCGCGGGTTCACACCTACCTCTAAATATTATTGTGAAAAAGATTTAAGTGCTTCTGTACGGGACATCGTGAGTTCAAAACAGGCTTGTACCTCTAAAATATTATGTGAAAAAGATAAATGCAATTTTTCACAACACCATGAGCTAAAAACGATGAAGGAAAACAACGTGAGGAAACCTGCATATCGGAAAAGGTGTCTAAAAATCCTTCTCTGATATGTGAAGTCCCCAATCCGCACTAGGCAAGCGTGGTGGACCATACTAAGAAGACCTGAGCCCAGCAGTGGGCAGTAATAAGTTGTTACAGTACAGGTAATCGAGTAAACAGTCTTGAGAGGGAAAGGTTTTCCATTGCAATGTTCTACTGAGGAGATCTGTGCAGGAGGTACTCTCTCTTTTTAAGGTGAAACAGAAGTTCGTGATGAACGTAAAGCTCTTTGTAGCTGAAAGCTCACGATACAAAAGCTCAGGCGTCGAGCAGTGTGTGCTTTTAATCCACTTAATGGATGGAGGGGAACAAAAACGAATGGAGACACTGATAAAAGTATTCTATTATCACTGTGTAGGTTGATTTAGAGCTGTAATTATTCCTAAGAAAACCATGTGACAAATACTTGAAAAAACTTCTAAAGAAGTGGGTATTTCACTTTAATTGGAATCTGACATTTACCCACTCAACTACTTACTTACTTTTGCCAAGTCTGTGGCAGGAGCCAAAATTGAGCACAGTTCAAAAACTTGTCTTGTTTACATTTTTTAATATCATATTTTCGTCTCATATTTTACGGAGATGATATATTTTCGCTAAAAGTGCAATACAGCGTTGTTTAGTAATAATGATTTACAAAAATATAAGGTTTAATTAAAAATCAAAATTAAAAATTATTGGAAAAAAATGATTTTAAAAAGGGGCTCAAACGCGGTATTGATTCCGAACGAAGTCCCCAGTTTCGCCATCTAGCGAATAGTGACACAGTTGAGTGGTTAATAATTTATCTTAAAGAAAACTCTTTAAATTCAAGCTTTTAAGATCCTGGATATTATGTAGGTAGCAGTAGAGTGCTAGCTAATACAAAACGAGCCCAAACGCGACAGCTCTATCTTGTTTAGCACGCGAGTTCCTATGACCACCTTCCAAATCCATCATCAGATCAGCGCTATTTTGTCATATTATTGCATTGTCACGCGATATACATCTGCGTGCAAAACGTCATCTCAATCGGAAGTTTGTGTGGAAATTTAGTTTGCGAGATTCCACTCGAACTTACATTAGTTACATCCAGTGCAAGTTAATATAAAGCTTGTAAATATATTTTTTTACTAGGGACTCCATAGTCATCGCTATTCTATTAAAACAGCCCGCCCTAAGCTTCTTGTGCAGGAACTTGCAACTTGCGCTTAGAATGTATGCTTTATAATACAAGATAAACTTTTAAAGTTACTACAAAAAAGATTTTAGGCAAGCGTTACCTGAACATTGTAATGTTTTAAAAACGAAAATTACTTTTATTTTTTAAGAATTATGCAGAAACTAGTCACATACCACGCACCATCCGGCTATGGAATGAGCTCCCTTCCTCGGTATTCCCTGAGCGCTATGACTTGTCCTTCTTCAAACGAGGCTTGAGGCTTAAAGTTATGTCGTAGGTAGTGACCCCTCAGTGTCCCCTGACATTGCAGAGGTTCATGAGCGACGGTAACCACTTTCTATCAGGTGGACCGTCGGCTCGTCTGTCTACATGGCAATAAAAAAAAGAACTGATCAATTGTATAATATTTCTAAAGTATTTAACAAAACAGTATCATCGAAATCAGTTTATATAAAAAAGAAAAACATGCACAGCCAATCGCGAAATTAAGCCAATTAAAAAGCTACATGCTTTTCATTTGAATCATCCGAATCGGTCCATAAAAACTAAATGTCGGGATAAACATAAATAAAAACGTCTCTTCCTATTATTACATACAAATTATTTATAAATTAATTCAAGAAAATCGAAGAGACAAAAACCAATTAAGTATTATACAGTATAAAAGATCACCTCTACATTCTATAAAAACTACATTATATGTATAAAAGTTGTTTGGCTGTACGTCACCTAAAGCCGGATATTAGAGTCGAATTTGAATGTTATTGCAGCGACCGAAGTCGGGGGCAAACACTTGAACACGTTATTTGAAAGTGAAGAGCGGAATCAGAATAATTTGAGAATCAATTTGATTTAAAATGAAATTCACGAGTGCAAAATGCAAATATATTGAGGAGCTGATCTGTGCTGAGGTCCATGAGCGATTGTAACTACCTACGATTAGGTGACCCGTTAGCTCGTTTGCCTACGAGGCAATAGCAAAAAATGTGGAGAAAAGTGGTTATTTTTCTTTGAAAGCAAGCTTTGATAATCTCGTTTGAATTTTTAAAGATTTGTCTTGTATTGAGCTATTCTTGAACAATGGAAGTGGTTTTTAGAACTTAATCGTAATTTTAAGATATTTTTTTGACTATCGTTACCCTTGACTAGGAACACAATACATCTAATTTTCGTACAAATATTGCGTTGCGCTCTTTTAAAGTTCAGAATGTTATCACATTACTTACACTATTACTAAACGGGTTCTTACCACGATTATTTTTAATATATGATATTTCAGCACTCTTTCGAGCGCCATGATCACGGGAAGACTGAGGAACTGCGGGTAGGTCATTTAAGAGCAGACAAATCTGTCTACCCTCTTTCTCGTTCGTTTGCCGGTACCACTGGAACTCGAACTCACATTTCGACATACCTCACTGACAGCTGCCGTCTCAAAACTAGATTTTTTGGCTTTATTTTCGTCTAACACTAGATTCCACATACAGGATAGTTTAAAGCCGTCACCCCGACTAAACGTGCTATTCCTCGAAATTTCAATAGCTTTCTTAAACAGTGTTGGTACGTAACGGCGTTTAAAGAAATTTGTTATCACATTGTCCTTGCAAAATAAATAATTATATATTAAAACCTTTTATTTAACTTGCACTGGATGTAACCAAGTAAGGGGTGGGTTATATAAAGTTTGCATTTTCCAAAAGTTCGACTGTCATGTTGGTTGTGTGGCATGTTGCGCCATCCTGTTGAAACCAAATGTCGTCCATGTCATACTCTTCAACTTTTGGAAACAAAAATTCGTGGCCCATGGCACGGTAACGCTCGCCATTGACCGTGACGGCGGCTCCTTGCTCATTTTCGAATGATGTCGCCAGACCAAAACCCACACCAAACCGTAACTCTTTGTGGGTACATTGGCTTCTCAATGGTGACGTGTGGATTTTCCGACCCACAGATGCGACAATTTTGCTTATTGACATAGCCTCCGAGGTGAAAAGGGGCTTCATCTGAAAAGACGATTTTTCAAACGATCTTCTGCCCATTGGGCGAATTTAACTAAATTATGAACACAAATAGAATGACGTTTGAGCTGTCATTCTCTAAATAAACAGTAGTTCAAAATGCAAACGTTAGATTGGCCCACCCTATAAGTTCAGGAGGAATCTTGCGAGTTAAATTTGTCAATCTTCCCGGTTTTCGATTGAGATGAAATATTTCAGCTAGGACTCTGCTTCATGACCTTCGCTTGTTTTTAAAAACTTTCCTACAAATCCTTAATTACGATTCCTATTCTAGTGTAAATTCAGCAGACACTCGTCTTATCGTTAAGTGGACACTCAAGAGTCAGAAGCGAGTATTAATGTTCCCAGAGCTGCGGTGCTTTCTGTATTAAGCCGGGAGCCGAGTGTGGTGTGTTTTGCTCTTGAGAACTCGCGGGTATTTTAGACGATGTGTATGGAGAACGGTATGGGAACTTTATAATGGTAAATGTTTAATAGGTATGTCATTTTGTGAAAATTATATATTGGAAAGAAGTTCCTTATTGCGCGTTATAGAAAGGGGGCTAGACGGAAATTCTTATGAAAGAGTTGTCACGACACTTTTTTTATTTTAGATGATTATCGCTAGATGGCGCTGTGATTAAAATCTTTTAAAACAATTCCTTATTTTGTTTTATATGATTAATGCTAGATTGCGCTGTGATCAAAATATTTTATTTAAGTTATAATAATTAGTTAGTTTAAAACGTATAACTCTCTCTCTCTCATAGAAAGAGAAAATTTATTACAATTCCCTCACTAATTAATCGAAAGGAACTTCGTTCCATCCGGGTGTCCCTTGACACCTCTCAAGTTTTTTTTTATAGGTGTTGTGCTACTGACCCTACCTTGACGTGTAATTCTGTTGTAGGTATACAGGGTGTTAAAATCCGATGAAACAATACTTTCACAGCAAATAGTATACTTGATGTAGAAGCCATCCACCAAGTCTGGGTTTTCTAGGCATAATATATCATAAGTTATAACTAATCAAAACTACGTGTTAATTTTCTATTAGTAGGAGTTTATTATAGTACGGAACTCTAAAATTGCGATCGGATGCGCCTGTGTGCGTGAAAATAGCATATAGATATAGCACGCTACATGTAGGTTAGAGTAGGGTTGTCAAAATTAATACAAAATAATAATTTTTCAACTTTGTATGGGAAAATAAAGTCATTATCTCCGTTTCAAAAGTATGTGTATATGATTTGAAATGTGATATAGATTAAGCCCTTAAAGTATTGTTTCACCGGGCAACAACACCCTGTATAAATTGATTTCGATGATTCCTTTTTTGTTTGGACGCAGACACTTTGGATATCTCATATAAATTTAATAAAGATAACAGCCCTTCATTGCCCTGGCATTGCAGAGGTTCATGAGCGACGGTGACCGCTTACCATCAGGTGGGCCGTATGCTCGTTTATCTATCATGCAATAAAAAAAAAAAAGATCTAATTGCTATCGATCGAATCGAAGTCGATCGTTTTAATTTTTACAAGCTTTATATTAACTAGCACTGGATGTAACTATGTAAGTTCGTTAGTATAAACTCAGTTATACTACAGGGTGATTTTTTAGTGAGGGTACATATTGAAGGTCTTGATAGCTGATGGTCATATACAACCAGTAAAAATATTATTACCAACGAATGTGGTATAATGCCTTAGTAATCGCAACTTAAAAATATCTAAAATTCTTGCAAAATGATGGTTTTTCGACAGCTGAGGGTGTGGCGGAGGTGTGGGGTGCGCGAGATCACTAGAGGTCATTAGTTAACACTCTTTTGGCCGAAATTCTTTAAGTTTGAGGTAGTTTTGTCGAATTTAGACTTCTCCAATATTTTTTTTTAAATTTTACCTATTTTTCTTTATATTCCGTATTAGAACAGAGTACCCATCACCCTCATTCAATATGTACCATCTTTAAAAAATCTTTAGTATAGAATTATATATTAGCATACTACCCATTGACTATACCTACAGTGTAATTCTCTTATCTCTGACGGTGGTAGTTTCAAAGCTGGCGTCGGCGGCACACCTTTGATGTTGCGTGGGAATGCGCTTCAAGACGAAGATACGAATATGAATTGAATTATTGAGAATATCTGGTTTGTGTCCTGTTTTATAGTATTTAGACGTAATATAAAACGTAGGTTCAAAATTGGCCGGCTTGTACCTCTAAATCTTAATGTGAAATCTCAGTGAGTAAAAACGGTGAAGGAAAACATCGTGAGGAAACCTGCATATTGGAAAAGGGTTCCAAAAATCCTTCGAAGATATGTGAAGTCCCCAATCCGTATTAAGCAAATGGTAGTATACCTGATCCCTCTACTGAGCCTGCAGCAGTGGGCAGGAATATAGTACCTACAATATTACTTACTGGATTGCATGATACTTCAAAAAATGTGTCAAGAATCATAAACATTGTTTAAAATAGTACTAGTACTAGTAATAGTAATAAAACAATACTAAAATAGAAATGATGAAACGCATCAATCGACGCGCGTGCATTAAAATAAAAGGTTTTCATGCACACCGCGATCGTATAGGTACTATAGTAATGTATTTGTATGATACGAGCATCGATCTAAAAATACAAGATACGCTGTACCGAGAAAACAGTACAAAATAGTGTAGTGTACTCTAAATAATATTTTGTTAGGTACTTGTACTGTAACAACTGTAACAATTGTACTATATAAATAAATAAATAAACCCATTACTGCCCACTGCTGAGCTCAGGTCTCCTCCAAAGAGGGGTTAGGCATAGTCCACCACGCTTGCCTAATGCGGATTGGGGACTTCACATATCTTCAAAGGATTTTTAGAACCCTTTTCCGATATGCAGGTTTCCTCACGATGTTTTCCTTCACCGTTTTAGCCAGTGGTGTTGTGAAAAATTGCACATAAATCTTTTTCATATTAAGATTTAGAGGACAAGCCGGTCGGACGACTATTTTATTACTTACAAAAATTAAAACGACCGACTTCCATTTCTGAAGCATAGCACTAAAATTACCAGTCAGATCTTCATCAAATTTATATGAGATTATGTTCAAAGTGTCAGATCTTCAAACACATTATTATGGAAATCGCTTCATATAGAAAAAAAACACGCGAAAACAGCAAATCGTGAAATTTTGTCCGTTAAAAAATAATATTTTTAAACACAGTTCTTGTTCAATTAAAAAAAAAACTTGAGAGGTGTCAAGGGACACCCGGATGGAACGAAGTTACTTTCGATTAATTAGTGAGGGAATTGTAATTGTTTTTTATGTTATAATAATTAGATACAATTAATTAATTAAATATTTTGATCAAAGCGCCATCTAGCATTAATCATATAAAACAAAATAAGGAATTGTTTTAAAAGATTTTAATCACAGCGCCATCTAGCGATAATCATCTAAAACAAAAAAAAAGTGTCGTGACAACTTTTTCATAAGAATTTCCGTCTAGCCCCCTTTCGATAACGCGCGATAAGTAACTTCGTTCCAAAAATAGGACCCCACGACGACCGTCACCTTTCATCTAATACAGAAATCATCCAAATCGGTCAAACGAGCTAACAGCCCACCTGATGGCAAGTGAATATCGTCAAAACAATTAACAATATCAAGACATTGAGGGGCCATTATCTAGCACCTACTACAGTTTCTAGAAACCTCGTTTAAAGACACATTTTTGAACAAAATTTAACTCGTTAAAACTAAAAGTATTTTATGCCACAATATTAAACATATCTAAAACCACCAAAGAAATACGGTCCTTTAAAAGTTCCATAACTCATTTCTATTTTTAAACGTACCTGCACGCGTCTTCCGACCAATCACAGCTGTCCAAACTCTCGCCCAACAGTGGGCGTCTCGTAACATCAGATAAATAGCCTGATCATGATTTTTTGTGATTTATCTTGACGTTTTATAATCAATATTTTGTTATAAGTGTTGCAGATACAAACTTTTCTGATATTCAATTAAAATTGTGTTGAGATTAATATTAATATTAGTAGCTGGTGTCGTCTGCGTCACATTACAAAATATTCTCATTAATTCTACTTTTTTTTTGGAACGAAGTTCCTTATTGCGCGTTATCGAAAGGGGGCTAGACGGAAATTCTTATGAAAAAGTTGTCACGACACTTTTTTTGTTTTAGATGATTATCGCTAGATGGTGCTGTGATTAATTTTTTTTAAAACAATTCCTTATTTTGTTTTATATGATTAATGCTAGATGGCGCTGTGATCAAAATATTTTATTATAATTCTCACTAATTAATCGAAAGGAACGTCGTTACATCCAGGTGTCCCTTGACACCTCTTAAGTTTTTTTTATTGCCTAGTAGGCAGACGAGCTAACGTGCCACCTGATCATAAGCGGTTACCGTTGCTCATGGACCTCTGCAATGTCAGCAAACACTGTATTTACTGTATTTAACCAATTTGTAATGTAATTTTTAACCAATTTGTTAGGTTAGGTTATGCAATGCGTATTTGCTTCTATGGTCTGCACGCCATTGCTTTTGTAACGAATAATAATAATTCTAACCACTTTTTTTTAATGTGGGGTAATATGTGGGAGTTGAACCGCACTAAAACCTCCAACCGCTCACACTCAGCATCCGAACTCCGGCTGAGGCCAGAACCCAGCACGGGGTTTGGAGGGATAGCGCGACGCGTTACGCGCTCGGCACTCTTTCCCGTCGTGCCGTCCCTAATTCTAACCACTTTACCGAAACAGAACAGAAAATTGTCGAAATTACATAAAATTAAGGGAATGAAACGTATTTTTTACAAGTATTTTGATGGAAACGTACTAGGGCTGATTTGAAGACGAAATCGGCCCAATTTAGAATAAAAATTTAGTGTAATATTGTGAACTAAAAGCTTTTTATGCTGAATCACTCGCCCCAGGAAATGTAGGGCCATTTTAAAATGTACTGTCGATGAGAAAACAGTGTAGTTTACAAGCTTTATATTAACTTGCACTGGATGTAAATTGATCTAAATTTGACAAACTTCCCGGTTTCCGATTCAGCTGATATTTTATAGGCAGATGTAAATCGCAATGCAATAATATGGCGCTAGTCTGATGATGGATTCGGAAGGTGGTCATAGAAACTCTTGTGCTTAATAAGATAGAACTGTCATGTTTGGAATCGTTTACTTGTGCTAGCTGCACTCTACTGCTACATGACAACCAGGATTTTAAAAGCTTGTATTTAAAATGTAAATAAATTATTTTATTTTGTAAAATTTCATCTTGTGGGGGTTCTACCAACGTTGCGCTTACCGGTTCGTGGCCGCCACTTTAGAACTTTTCGGCCCCATCGGCCATCTGTTCTTCGCAAAATGTATCCCGCCCATTGCCACTTCAAAGATGCTATTCTTTGGGCTATGACGACGATCTGGACAAGATCGCGGGAGGTCACTGGATGCAGATGGCGCAGGACCGGTCGATGTGGCGAGGTTTGGGGGAGTCCTATGTCCAGCAGTGGACGTCTATAGGCTGATGATGTAAAATTTATTGACAAGTGTTTGTGGTAACATAGAAAAAGAATACGTAGCCATGTTCCAAAAAGCCACTGAATTATTGGATATTTGTAAATTTATTTTTTGGAACCATGAACTACTAAGAACTAGAAAACTTGCATGAACGATGGTAACCAGTTACTGTCAGGTGATTCTAAGCTCATTTATTTACCTTTCTGTTTAAAGAATAAATAGTATTTTTATTACAAAAATGAAAACGACGAACGAACAACGAACTTTCATTTTTCAAGTATAGCACAACTACTCATTACTACTTACTACCCGTTGAATAAAAATTTTTAAGTATAAAGGTATCCTATAATGTATTTCCTACTACATCAGCAGCCAGTAAAAGTCTACTAAAAAAAGATCAAAATAAATTTATAAATTTACAAACTTTCGCCCGCGACTGTACTCCACAGAGCCCTTGATGTCGCCGACAATATTATGACAGCCAATTTCTGAACCACACGTCCACTAAAAGCATTTCAAGTGTAGAAAAAATATGTAACATCCAGCGGGTAGGGTCGGGAACGGAAGCTTGTGAAAAATTGAAGTTTTTAGAAGTAAAAAACTCAATAAAAGTAATGTAGAGGTTGTAAGTTCATTTGAGCGAGGCAATAAATAATGTTGACAATACTTGTGATTTTATTGAAGTTTTAACAGCTAAGTTTTTTTTTTGTAAATAATTAATATTTTTCACAATGATTATATTTTTGGCAAAAAAAAACGACTTAATTTTTTCAACAATAGCACAAAAAACTACAAGGCTGATCTTAATCAAATTTATCTGAGTTGGGTTTAAATTTTTAGGAACAAAAAACCCCACCAAAAAGATACATTTGCAACTTAGCCCCAGAAATAATACTTATTCGATCTTTAAAAATTATACGGTATCTCAGAAGGTTTCTTACTTTTCATGATAATAGGTATGGAAAAATAATTAACCGGATGCACCAATTGCATCGAAACAAAAGTTACGCAGAGACAACCCTCAAATATACGTTTGACGTCAACAAGAGTGAGCATTGAGCATAAATCATCAATGTTGAAAATATAGTATTTCATTTCATTTCAAAAAGAATCTAAGAATATATATAGGTATAAGAAGCCAAATAAATAGCCTCCTTTTCAGAACTCGGTCAAAAATAGCAAAATAATAATTTCAATAACTAAATAACACAATCTTATTATTACATTTTCTACCTATTTTTCATCACCCTTTCCGAAACCGTGTCGAATCGTGATCGCTGAGGCGTTCGTGGGAACATTCCCGTGTCGGATCGGACGCGGATCGGACACGGATCTGACACGTGTCAGAGCAGACCTGACAATATGCTGGCTAATGAAGGTCTTGTCGCGATGAGTTCCATATCCGACGTGGTGTGAGAATTTGCTATTGTCCTGTCCTGTTGCTCTGTGGTGGTTGAAGCCTTTGAACGGGAGGTCGCGGATTCAACCGGCTTGTAACTTTAAATCTTGAAAAAGATTTATGTGTAATATCACACTACTAAGCACTGGTTAACGGCGAAGGTAATAATCATGAGGAAACCTGCATATCGGAAAAGGATTTCAATATTCCTTCCAAGATAAATCGATATCCCAATCCGCATTCGGAGACCTCTACTATGGAGACTCGAGCCCAATAGTGGGTAGTACTGACAATTGGGTTGTTACCTCCCGTACGGAAGGCAAGCGCTACAACAACCCCACCACGACATATCTTTTAGATTTTCTACTTGATTGACACACCTACAGGGTAAATAAACCTCCCAGCCCGCAGCCGAATCTCGTCAACTCGTCTAAAAAAGCGTATCTACCTAATTAAGCAGTAGTAGAAGTACTTATCTAACACAATACATGTGTGGGTTGCCTTCTGATGTTTTTTCCGTTCCTACAAAATTGCAACGTCTACGCGCGCGTTTTTCTGAGCAGATTTCTGCAATACGACGCGTAGAGCGTAGCAGTGTACCAGAGACCTAAAATAGAAACCGTATACTTTCTATAAGGCTCTCTTTCTACAGTATTTAGAACAAGGTATTCTAAGAATGACAACAAGACAGTTAGGTGACCTCGACACTCATTTCCACTTTAAAACAATGGTAACATTTAAGAACATGTACAATGTTTTACTTTAGTTCCTAAGGCATTTAAAACATATTACAAAAACCTTGTCACACTTGAGGATATGTAGTTTACGGTAAAAGTCGGTTAAAAACTTTTTTGCATTATCAATAAAGCTACGACCCACTTATTGGTAAATGGCTATGCCATAGCACATGAGCCTCTGCAAGGCGTTGGAGGACGTTATCTATCACCTACTACTTTATTTTCACAAAAAAAAAACTGGAGAGGTGTCAAGGGACACTAGGATGGAACGAAGTTCCTTTCGATTAATTAGGGACTTTCTATAAAAAGAGAGATTATTATTATAACTTAAATAGAATATTTTAATCACAGCGCCATCTAGCGATAATCATCTAAAACAAAAAAAATGTCGTGACAACTTTTTCATAAGAATTTCCGTCTATCCCCCTTTCGGCCCTTTCGATAACGCGCGATAAGGAACTTCGTTCCAATAATCCTCTGCATCTTTGTTATCTTATAATTGCTGTCTCAGAGAACCGATTTTTTTGATTCTTTATTTATCGGAGAGCCAGTTACATACCTTTATATACAATATTAAAGAATTGTAAGTTTTAAACTCCACTTTCAGCCTTAAAACATGCTGTGAATTCATGTAAAGTACCGCCCACGGAACCGTACACTGTGGGCGGATTATTCTACTGTAAAAATATTAACACGTGGTCCATTGTTGGTAATCCTTAATCCCAAAATTGGCAACATCGTGTTAATGAAATGTAAAGAACAAATCTAAACACTACGCGTTAAATTGTTGGGGCGATGTGGTATTTTTGTCGGCATATTTTATGCGTGGAATATGGGGACAGATTTGGACAAATGAAAGTTATAGGAAAGAATTACTAGTGATATAAAAAATATGGTTTCTTTGGAAATATCGTTTGAGGTGATTCCTTCATCACTTACATTATTACTAAACGGGTTCTTACCACGATTATTTTTACTTGAGCGGTCCCGATATTTCAGCACTGTTTCAAGCGCCATGATCACGGGAAGACTGAAGAACTGCGGGTAGGTCATTTAAGAGCAGACAAATCTGTCTACCCTCTTTCTCGTTCGTTTGCCGGTACCACTGAAACTCGAACTCGCATTTCGACATACCACACTGACAGTATCGGCTGACATTAATTAACTTCCATTAAATAAAAAAAATAAGGAATGTCCAAGTCCGTCCCACTAATACGTAATTCTAGTAATGTACCCTATACACATTGCACGATGTTGGTCGTAAGCGACAAACCGCATAACGCCAGGATGCATCTATTGCAACATTCATGAGAATTTTAATCCCGTCATCCAAACGTATTAGGGGATGGTTTCATACGTTCTTATTTATTTCTGTAGGTATTTATTACATATTTTATTTGAGTTGTCTCGATATTTCGTTGTTGTTGCAAACGTCATGATCACGAGAAGACTGGATACTGCGGGTCGATTTAAGAGCAAACAAATCTGTCTACCCTCTTTCTCGTTCGCTTTTTTTCCAGTGCTAAACACAACAGTCACTAAGGGTTGGTCTGAGCATGACAGAGAGTTTTGTAGATACAGTGAGTGTGGTGTGACGTGATGTGAGTTCGAGTTCCAGTGGTACTACCCAAAAGCGAACGAGAAAGAGGGTAGACAGATTTGTTTGCTCTTAAATCGACGCGCTAGATGTGCGAGCGCTGTGATCGCTGTGATCAAAATCTTTTAAAACACGTTCCTTATTTTTGTTTTAGATGATTATCGCTAGATGGCGCTGTGATCAAAATCTTTTAAAACACGTTCCTTATCGCGCGTTACGTTAGGAAAAAAATATACAAAATATCTTTTAATCGAAAGGAATATCAATTCGGGTGTCCCATGACACCTCTCAAGTTTTTTTTTAAATATATTTAATTTAAAGTAGTCGACCGTTTTCACATAAAACTCAAAAGATAAAACATTTTCTAACTTTAAACCGCTTGTTTCTCTAAAGTATATCGCAAACCAAACAATTGTATTACTTCGCATCGGTAATGTTATCGTCAAAATCTGTTATGATGCATTAGCCACTGATCCGAGGGGTGCGGGTTCGATTCCATATTTACTTTCTAGCTTATTATGTGTAATCATGTGTGAGATGACGTCGTGGTCAACGATTACCGTTACCATTAGATAATTGTGCGATTTTAATGTTCAATTATTAATAATTTAAAATTAAATACAAGCTTTAAGATCCTGGATATCATGTAGATTAATTTAATGTAAATTTGTGTTCAATGTGGACTATCTTGTTTAGTTTTTTTTTTATTGCCATGTAGGCCGACAAACCAACGGGCCTCCTGGTCGTAAGTCGTAGTACAGGAGTTCCTATGACTAGGTACCTTCCGATCAGATGTGTTCGAACTGGTGGTAGCTTTTAACTTATGACGTCAACAAGAATGAGTACCTACGTCATCAATATTGAAAATAAAGTATTTCATTTCATTGTCACGCTATGCAAATTTGGCTTAATTAGAAGCCAGAAAGTAAGTCAAATTCAATTTTCAAGTTTTCACCCCAACTTATAGAAGTATACCGTATTTTTTTCAAACTTACATCCAATGTTAGATTTTTCAGAGGAGCGAAAAACTGTTCGTCAGTTCAGTATTAAATTAATATTTATAGGGTGGACAATCTAACGTTTGCATTTTGAATTACTGTTTATTTAGAGAATGACAGTTCAAATGTCATTCAATTTGTGTTCATAATTTAGTTAAAGGTTTGACATTTACAAAATGGGACGCTATACGCTTGAACAAAATTGGGAAATATTGAAAAGTTACTTAGTTGAAGAGTATGATATGGACGACATTTGGTTTCAACAAGATGGCGCAACATGCCACACAGCCAACATGACAGTCGAACTTTTGGAAAATGCAAACTTTATATGGCCCACCCCTTATAAGATTGTATTACAAGTAGCTCTATTCAAACAAAAAGGAATCATTGAAGTCGGTTTCATTAATTATTAGTCGAAATAATGCAAACAAGGAACAACAATTTTCTTTTGTATCTACGAAAAAAATACAAAGATTAAAGCCGAAAAATAACCAAAGAAAAATAAATTTATTCCCTAAAGTTATAAAAGCATTTAATCCCGCCATTCCCGTACGCCATTACAACAGGAAACGGAAGTATTCCCGGAACGATCCATCATCTTTCATCGGTTCAATGAAAGCGGATACAATATAAAAAACCGCGGTCGCCATCTTGCTTAATGTTTCCCGCCAATTTGCAAACAAAATGGCGGAAGATAGATTATTTTTTTCTATTATTTATTGTACACATACAGTTATTTATAACAATACAAGTTTTAGTTTAAAAATGAAAACGACCGACTTCCAATTTTTGAAGAATAGCACCAATATTACAAGTCAGATATTTATCAAATTTAAGCTTTCAAACAAAAAAAGAATCTTCGAAGTCGATACATCTAAAAAAGAAATACACACAAACACGTACAGCAAATCGTGAAATTAAATCCGTTAAAATATACGTTTAGGTATAAAACATACAAAAGTATTTGTTCAATGGATACTTAAGGAACCGACATGCGACAGTGTGTACTAATTTGCTCAGGTTTGCCGCCTTGACTCGAGCTATACAGCTAATAAAAGAAATTGCAAAAGTGCAGGATATATTTATCTGTAGCATGTCGAAATTCACAGAAATTACGTGTAGATATGTAGAAAACAATGTCAACTAAGTCGATTTTTAAAACTTTATGTTATTGTACTTGTAACGTCGTATTGGGTATGTAACTGTAAAGATGTTATACATGTATGTGCAAATGAATAAATAAATAAATAAAAATGTTTAAATAAACTTTACAACGACCATCATATTATTACGTGACAAGAACAATCCCATTCGGTTCACCCGATCTAAAGATATACAGGAATCTAAAATATTTTGGGTATGATTTGATAGTGTACTTCCAAAAATTTTCTTCTTACCTTAAACAATTTCAGAGCATTGCACTATAAAAGCCCAGCAGTGGGAAGCGACCGCCACAGAGTATAAACAGGGACAGACAATACAATCATTAGTGGTCGCGCGCCCAGCACGTGGCAAGCGTGCGTTGTACTACGCTGTGTTGATTAGATTAATGTATTGCTGAATTAGGGTTCCTTGGGGTTGAAAAAAAATAAGGTTAATTTATGGTTGAAATTTGGATGGAAATTAGAGAAATAATTCGAAACATATTCATTTATTTACCTACTTATTTTTTACATCATATTTAAAAAAAAAACCCACAAAATAAATAAATTACAATATAAAAAACAGAATACTACTGGAGACGGGGTCTACGACCGAAGCCACTCAGTGGTCAGGACTCAAGAGAGAGGGCACAATATGCGCCGTGTCATGAACGACCGCCTTCTGAATCAGGCCCTTTACCCAGCCGGAGAGCGAAAGCTTCTCTAGATGACGGTCGAAGATTTTCGCTATTAGACCGTGCACAGATACAACGATCGGAACAATGATGGTCGATTCAACACGCCACATGTCACCTCGTCGGCCAGGGCCAAATATTTTAGCTATTTTAAAAAAATAATTTATATTTAAGGTTACTAGATTCGTTTAATTTTAAAGGTAGTTTCGCTGGTAGATAATAATAACTAAATTGTGGAGTTCGTTTATGGAGATGATTTCTAAGTCGTCTTTTTCTTGACTAAATTAAAAAAATCCATTTATAGTAAAAAAAACAAAAATAATGCTATTAAAAGTAATTCGGTAGTATTTGAAATTGTTAGACATAATAAAACTAGCAAGGACTTCAAACTTGCAGAGATCCAAATCAACCATTTTAAAATTTCCAGTTTTAGATAATTTTTATGTAAAATCGTGTCCTGAATAAATGTAGCTTAATTTTTTCTTTCTTAATAAACGAATACCTTAAAAATCTCTACTAAAAATACATACGGAACCACAGTAAAATAAAAATGTCTCGCACGTGCCATCAAAAGATCCGCAATACGGTTCGGTTAATGTTTCCGCTTATTTTGAATCAACAACTAATCTACAATTTTATTGCACCGTCATAAATCTATAGGTTGTTTTAATTACCCAATTGTCTAAGAACAAAAATGTATTTAAAACTTATTTTCAGGCGCAATTTCATCTGCGTCACATAAGGAATAAGAGGATACCGTAATTTTTTTCACCGTTTACCTTTTTTTTTAATTGCCATGTAGGCAGACGAGACAACGGGCCACCTGATCGTAAGTGGTTACCGTCGCTCATGAACCTCTGCAATGTCAGGGGACATTGAGGGGTCGCTACCTACGACCTAACTTTAAGGACCCTCCTCAAGCTTCGTTTGAAGAAGGACAAGTCATAGCGCTCGGAGAATACCGAAGAGGGGAGCTCATTCCATAGCCGGATGGTGCGTGGCAAGAAAGTGTTCCTGAAGCGGATCGTGAATGGACGGTGGTTCCATATAGTAGGGATGAACTCCACCTCGACGCCGGGTGGTACGGTAATAGAAGGAATCATCTCAAATAATTCTTATCTTATATATCGAGACAACTCAATTAATTATATATCGTGGTAAGAACCCGTTGAAAATGCATGAAAGTATAATATAGAGTTGTTAAAAATCTAAATAATTTTGCATAATTTCCTAAAAGTCGATGTACATTTATTCTTGCCCCCAACTATACCTGTGTCCAGAGATAATTTAAAAATAAATAAATATTTAAAGCTTTAACTTTGCCAGATTAGTTAGTTCTAAATAAGTTGATGAGAAAATGCGTGTTAAAATTTTATTACATTTATGATTGAGATTTATTGTATTGATTGCTTTGGTTATTGAAATTAAATTAATTTTATATTTAGAACTGTAAATTAGTAAGTTAGTACCTAAAGAATTTATATGCTTGATGTGGTCCTCTGTAATTGAAGGTGCGCAGGTATCTAATATGTCATGTATTTTTAATTTGTTCTGTGTATGTGTTACCTTTGTTTAGGATCCAAATAAAATAAATGCAAATGCAATCTAAATCACAATTTCCCGGTAATGCATTAAAAATATTAAAAAAATGCACAATGACGAGGAAACGAGGGATGCCACCCCATTAACATTGGTTTTTAATCAAAAATCAACTGTGGTGTGGCGTCCAAACACGGGGGAACGAAATTTCCCATAATGATAGTGAAATAACACAAAAATAAAAAGAAAAAACATGTTTTGTTTGAAAAGCGACGATTCTATATCACAATGACTTCCTAACTTTAGATTTGGGGCAAAGAATACGAAAATCGTAGATGTGCACTTACTTGATAGACTTGATTTCCTTTTTCAAGAGACAGAACAAATCTGTTAAAGTTCAAGTTCTGACTATTCCAAGAACACACAACACAACATAAAAGAATAAAAAGTATCTAAAGAAAGCTTTTTAATTCAACCTTTTAAATTCATTGATATCATGTATCAGTAGAGTGCTAGTTATTACAAGTAAAACGAGCCCAAACACGACGGAATTTTGTTTAGCACAAGAGTTCCTACGACCACCTTCCACCATCAGCGCCATTTTGTCATATTATTGTATTGTCACGCGATATACATCTGCGTGAAAAATGTCAGCTCAATCGGAAACCGGGTAGTTTGTCAAATTTAGCTGGCAAAATTCTACCCGAACTTACACAGTTACATCCAGTGCAAGTTAATATAAAGCTTGTAATAATTTCCACCGTGTCACATCTGTTTTCTCATAACGATTTAAATATCTATGTCGCCGGGAAACGTGATTTTGTTTAGTGATTAAAATCGATGATGTAACGCGATTACATTTTATTAGGGAATGTTTTATTAACGTGTGCTGTGTAATTATAATATATTGGGAGGGTGGGTTTGTGTGAAATCGGTAAATCATAATAATATTATAAAGGCGAAAGTTTGTATGTATGGATGTATGTTTGTTACTCTTTCACGTAAAACTACTGAATGGATTTGAATGAAACTTTACCACAATATAGCTTATACATCAGAATAACACATAGGCTACAATTTTTGATAATACGGGACGAACCTGAAGTCCACGCGAACGAAGTCGCGGGCAAAAGCTAGTAATTGTATAAAATGTTTATCTGCCTTTTTGTTATCAATTTTTTAATCTATAAACCAGATACTTATTTTTTAGTAAAATTCACATTTTCAGAACATTTTCTATGAAAAAAATAAACCGCATCAGAATCCGTTGTGTAGTTTCAAAGATTTAAGCATAGAGTTTAGAGATATAGGGACAGACATTTTAATGCAGTTCTTAAGTAGATACCTAGAGCGGTCCAAGGATGGTGATGTCATATAGAAATACAGGTAAATTTTATGGTGTAAGTATTATTTTTAGATTGCTAATACTGTTTGAACCTCTTTGTGACGGAGACGAAGTTTCACTGCTAGTACATTATTATAAAATCTGTCTGATACAAGTATTGTTAATATTATGTTAGAAAACAAATATCCTTTAATGAAATAAGTCGAAAGTGCTAAATGAATGTCGTAAACACAATATAAAGTGCCCATCACACTGCGAGCTAACAATGGACGCAATGAGCCGAGCTAAGCTACCCGCTTGCGACGTGCTGGCCCATATGCCGCGATTTGCTATAGCGCGGGCGAACCTATTTGATACTTATAATGTTTTTTTTTATATGGCCAAACAAAGAGGGGCGGCGTAGCGGGAAAGAGTGCCGTGGGCGTAACGCGTCGCGCTGTCCCTCATAACCCCGTGCTGGGTTCTGGCCTCAGCCGTGGTTCAGACGCTGAGTGTGAGCGGTTGGAGGTTTTAGTGCGGTTCAACTCGCTGATTTCCGGTGATTTCGTCCAAATAAAAAAATGTCTAGTCTATACAGAAGTTTTCAACCACGTTTAAACAAGTCATAGCACTCTAACGTACAAAACTTGAATTAAATAATACTATAATGGTTTGTAAACCCGCCGTCATCCACAGTTCGTTTCAGGAACACTTTTTTGCCACGCACCATCCGGCTATGGAATGAGCTCCCCTCCTCGGTATTCCCAGAGCGCTATGACTTGTCCTTCTTCAAACGAGGCTTGAGGTGGGTCCTAAAAGTTATGTCGTAGGTAGCGACTCCTCAGTGTCCCCTGACATTGCAGAGGTTCATGAGCGACAGTGGCCCGTTGGCTTGTCTGCCTACACGGCAATAAAAAAAAAGTCAAATAGGTGGAATTTAATTTACTTTAAAAAATAATAGTAAAAGCAGAAAAATACAAATAATCGCTGAATTTTCGCTTTACTTTTACTTCTATAACTCTGTTAGTAGCAAGTATCAAACTACTAAGTCGACTGTCATTTTAAGCAAAAACCGACCCTTGACTGACAACTAAAAGGGAAATATTATGAATAAAACACGTTTAATAATTATTTTATAAGTAAATTATAATGAAATTAATTCATAAAATCTGCATTGTGTTTTACATGTTGTGCTTTTTATAAAATAATAGGGGTAGTATCTATGGTCGGATTTTTATGTGAGTACTTCTTTAAAATTTGCAAACTATGATAGGTAATAATAAGTACTGGTTTATACACGGACGGTTCTACCGGGCCCTCACGAGCCCCGATGTAGATCAATTAGCCTCCGTATCCTGGCTAAGATGCAGTAACCTCTTGGTAGAGACTGAAGGCTTTGTCTTTGCAATTATGGACGAAGTTATCATGACGAACAACTACCGTAAATATATTCTAAAGGATGGGACGGTCGACATTTGTCGGGCATGTCACCGTCCGGAAGAGGAACATTTAATTTTTTTAAAAAAATCAAAACTGTTTTTTTTTGTAGTGGTTTATGGAAACCTATAATTTAACTAATTTAGGAACCTCTAGGTTTAGATTTATATAAATTTTATTTTAGAATTTTGTTTATAATGACCTTACCTATGTGTTCTAAACAATAATCAGATAAAAACTAACAAGATAAAAAAAAACGATAATCCAATTTTAATGATGAAATTTCGCAAAATCATTACTCATGCGATGAGGTATGGTAAAAAATCATCGTAATGAATATAAATGATGCTCTAGTTGTAAAGAGCAATATCATCGAACGACTATTTTTATTAATTTGTTGATTTTTTTCAAGGGGAAGTATTGACTGTGCATACATGTTTTATTGTATTTTACAAGCTTTATATTAACTTGCACTGGATGTAACTATGTAAATGCCGGTGAAATCTTGCGAGCTAAATTTGACAAACTTCCCGGTTTTCGATTGAGAACCTTCCTCTTGAATCACGACATCTATTAAAATAACCGCAACAAAATCTGTACCGTAGTTTTAAAGATTTAAGCATACATAGGGACAGACAGTGGAAGCGACTTTATTTTATGCTATTTGGTGATATTCTGATAGTCTAGTATATTGTAATATTAGAGAAGATGATATACCATTGTTCCAATCCCAACGTCTGTTTCCTAAAGTCATCATCTACTGCCTATATTGATTTTAATTGCAAGACGAATAAAAAAGGTCTCATGAATGGAATGACACTACAAGGCTACGAGCCTATACTTCTATACTTTCCCTAAAATAAATAATAAATTGCGTGGACAGAGATTTTCATCACCTGAAGAAGCTGTGGACGCCCACGAAACGGCCATTTTGAAGACTCCAATTTCAGATTGCAATGGTTGCTTCATTGATTGGTTTCATCGTGGTTACCTAATCATTGCTTGTTTGTTCACTTTTAATAGTTATGTTTTGTTGTTTTTTCTTTTTTAGCTACAAATTAGTGTATGTTTCATGTATTTTGATTAAAAATAATGTTGTATCTGTTCAGAGGCAAAACGATTGTTATCAATATGTTTAACTTGGTTGTAAGGTTGCCTCGATACGGGCTTGAATAGTGAGGTAACCACCAGTTAAGTTGTTTCTATATTTACCTTTTTTAGTTAATAAATATTTTTTCATTTTTCATTTTCATTTTCATCGTATGGAAATATGTGTCAAATTTCGCGGAGAATACTTCGAAAAGCAATAAATACATTTTTAAATAGTGATGTTGTGTCAGTTCGTTTGTTTCCTATATTTTCAGTGCCGCCTAGTACCTAACACCTACCTTTAAGGACTTAAGACTTTTTAAAGGACAAGTCATAGCGCTCCAAATTACTTCGGCATCCAAAGAATTTTATACGTATCAAGAAAGCAAAAAAACGAGTTAAACTAAAGATAACGAACGACAGAAAAGGCCTCACTATATTTATTTCTGCGATAAGTGTGACGCCGGCTCGGAATGTGGGACTCAGGTTTACTTTTATTTCTATTTTGTGGGCTTTTCGGTAATTAACCGTGTTATTTTGGACTTTAGGTCCTTTGATAAGAGTCTGGCCTTTGTTTTTTATAGATCAGTGTATGACCCATTTGATGGTTAGTGGTTACTGTTGTCAACCTTTGCAATGTTAAGGCATTGGGGCTGGGACCTATCGCCTGTGTAGGAGTTTATAACAGTCTGTTCTTGTTTTTCAGCCTGTAGGCCACTTGATGGTAAGTGGTTACCGCCATGAGCCTCTGTAATGTCAAGGGAGCACTACCCTACTATATTTGTATAGGACTTTTCTTATACCTCGTTTAAAAACAGGTCATAGCGCTTCGTGAACACTGAGGACAGGAGTCTATACCAAATCGAAATGATACCTTTTTTTATATTAAGTTCCAAATTCTAAGTGAACGATGAACTCTACCCCTGTGGCGTGTGTTACGATGGTAAAAGGGAGTTGAAGGAATCATCTCAAATAGTTCCTCAGAGCATTCTCCATGGACCAGATAGTACAGAGTGCACATATAACTGAAATTTTTTCATAGCTTCTTTTCAATAAACATCAGAAATATCAGTTTACATCAGTAATTTCAATAATCTTAAGTAAGACATGAAAACATTTAACTTCATGCTAACGTTTTACGAATTTTGAATTGGCTAAGTTAAACGACTATAGCTCCAAAACAAACAAATTTTACATATCTCAAATAATATTTTTCCTTGAAAGTTTACTAAAGTTAAACATGTTTTTGTTTACTTTTGCAAGCATTTTTGGTTTTAATCGATGACTTAGGTATTCTACCATTTTTTTCCAAAAACTAAATTCCAACAAAGTTTCAGCTTTACAGTATTTGAAGATTTGATTTCTTAATTTGGACTAGACAACCCTTAAATTAACTTATGCAAAACTAAGGTCAAATTATCTAGCTTCCGGTTACGTCATTGGCGACAGACAAACAAAAAACATTACAAAAAGTCTCCTCTTAAAGAGATTTATAGTTTCTGACCACTCTTGGATGGGCGTGCTAAAAAAATACTGAGTCAGGAATGTGGTTAAGAATTAAGATCTCTTGAGTTTAATATATTTGTTTGTGCGGCTAAATATGTACTTTATTATAAGATATTTTTTGTATTTTAAAAAATAAGGGGATTTTTTTGCGAGTAAAATAAACAGGCTTATGGTACACTTGATGGTAAGTGGTAATTATTTTGAGAAAAATTATTTAATCTGTTAAAATTTACGTGTGTTAGTATAATTAATTTGGCACTCATAAAATATTTTTTTATTTTAATGTAATGACATTGCAGAGGTCCATGAGCAATAGCCCGATTAGCTCGTTAGTCTACAATAAAAAGAGTGCAGTAATTTTAACTATATTTATGAAAATATTGCTTTAGTCAATAAAAATGTATTTTTATCGTAAGATAGATAAACGAGCTTACGGCCCACCTGATGGTAAGCGGTCACTGTCGCTCATGAACCTTTGCAATGCCAGGGCAATGAGGGGCTGTATCACCTACTTATACAGGACTTTTCTTAAACCTCGTTTACAGAGGGACATGTCATAGCGCTCCGGAAACACCGCGGGCGGGAATCCTTTCCAAATTGTCAATATTATTAAATCCACAATACTATATCTAAAATATTGTCAGAACTATTGACAATACGCAGGTTAACTATGATACACCACTCTTTATCAGTCTAATGTTATCAACAATTTGCGTTTGACGCCGCCTAAGTACGCGCAAATATTATGAAAGCTTCCCATTATGTTATCTGATGCTACTTCATGCCATATGTTGTGTATGTGTACGTTATACGGTAGGATTTTGAGCAAACATATACACAAATAGAGTGTAATAATGGCAACTAAACTAGAAGCAAAAATTTGTATTTTTTAGATGTCATGTCGGATCAAGATGGACCGACGACCTGGTTAAGATCGCGGGAGGTCACTGGATGGATATCGCAGGACCGGCTGTTGTGGCGAAGTTTGGGGGAGGCCTATGTCCAGCAGTGGACGTCTATAGGCTGATGATGATGATGATGATGATGATGATATGTCATTGGCAACTACGAGTGTTTTGTTGAAATTACACATATAAAGTGTGTGTAGATTCTCTGTCGCTTAAGATTGTTTTAAACTGAAGAAATCTATTAATAGCTCGAGAGCTGGTGCCAATTTTTGTGTAGGTATTTGAGACAAGCTGAAAATTTGGTCCATATTTCTCCTGATATACCCCAACACGGAACTGCAGACCTGTATAGCAAGGCTGAACGAACGCTTACATTTTAAAATTTTTTGTAAAAATAAATTTAAACGAATAGTTATCTCAAAAACGAGATTAAAGAAGAGATTTGAGAATTAAACATAAACATATTCAAGAACTCCTCAAACTGTCAGATATATACATACAATTTTAACTTCCAAATGAAAACAAAAGCATCCAAATCGGTCCAGACAAAACTTACCCAATATCATGAATAAAACAGTCATCATGACAACCTCTTATTTGGAAATCGGTCAATAATCAATACGGACTCTTTCTGTATGTACTTTAACGTCAATATATTGATACAATAAAACAAAAAGCAATCGCGCGATAACGCTGTGTTTACAAAATGTTCTACTCGTTTTATCTCGATGCGTTTGTTTACCAGTTTATCTGCTGTGTATAGAGCTTTATCTAACAGTAATGTTGGGTAACAATAATATTGTACGTGTAAAGATATACTTTAAAACATATAGTTTAGGTTCTAAAAAAATCGAATCACTTTCAAAATTTCAATGACCAACTTTCGTTATTAAAATAAATAGCTCAAAAAATAATAGTAAGATCTCATATGATTTTTTATGAGATTTCAAAGTTTCATTGAAATGTCCTCCTCTAAAAAGCGATATCCTTTAACTTTTATTTCATAAATTAATTGGAAACCCACGACGACCACCTTTCATCTGAAACAAGAATTATCCGAATCGGTCCACCCAAACTAAAGTTATACAGGGACAAACAAATACAAAATATTTAAAAAGTTAAAGCAACCAACTTTTTTTTCTCAAGTTTCCATTAATTTCACTAATCTGCTATTATCACGAGACCATCTTTGAAATATGTACGTTCTTTCTACTGTATCTGTATCTGTACCAACCCATTACTGCCCACTGTTGGGCTCAGGTCTCCTCAGAAGAGGGATTAGGCATAGTCCACCACGCTTGCCCAGTGCGGATTGGGGACTTCACATATGTTTAGGTTAGCTTTCCTCACGATGTTTTCCTTCACCTTTTATAGCCAGTGGTGTTGTGAAAAATTGCAAATGCAATTGAAATGTGAATAAATCTTTTTCACATTTCAGATTTAGAGGTACAAGCCGACCGGATTTGAACCCGCGACCTCCCGTACGGAAGGAAGCACTTCGACCACTCGGCCACCACGACATTTCTACTAAAAAAAATAATCATCAAAATCAATTTATAAACGACGAAGCTATCCACGAACAACCAGCATGTATACTTAAGGTACAATTGAGAATACTCTTTTGGTAAGTCGGTCGAAAAGGTTTTATTTCCGTAATCTTTTATATTTTCTGGTCACGTTTTTAACACGACTATCTCTATAAAAGATATTAAGCGTTACTCGAGTTCCCACTTATAATAAATAAGGCTTACAACTTGATGGTCGACCAGACAATGTTTGTGCGTCTCTTTTACTCTTTGTTATTTTATAATAAGAGTGAGAAGGAACAATCCCTACTAATATTATAAATGCGAAAGTAACTCTGTCTGTTACGCTTTCCCGCTTTAACCTCTTAACCGATTTTGATGAAATTTGGCAAAGACAGTCTTTAGACCCTGAGAAATAACATAGACTTTTTAATTGAGAGTGACGCAGACGAAATAGCGCGGGCCCACTAGTTTAATATATAAAAATGAATTGCTGTTCCTTGATCTCGTTAAAACTCGAGAACGGATGAAACGATTTGGTTAATAAACAGCTTCCTCGAAATATTCGAGGAAGTTCAGGGAAGGTTTAGTTACGCAGACGAAGTTGAAAATGAAAATAACAAATAACTTAAGTAGTTTTAATATTATGATTAAATTTGAAATCTTCAATAAGTATTTAATTTCTTTTATTATGTTTAAAGGTTAATAAAATTAATAATTAATTATGAAAAGTCATAAAATACTTAATGTATTATTCATGTTTTAATAATTGCCTATACATAATAGGTAATAAATATTATGATAGTTACACTATTCAAGTGTACTAGCATTTATTTATATTATTGAAGTTCATTACTTTAAGTGATGGGGTAGTGGTTGAAGCATTTGCGGGGTCGCGGGTTCAAAACCGGCTGGCTTCTACTGTGAAAAAGATTTATGTGCAACTTTTCACAACACCACTGGCTAAAAACGGTGAAGGAAAACATCGTGAGGAAACCTGCAATTCGGATAAGAATTCTAAAAATTCTTCGAAGATATATGAAGTCCCCATACGTATTGGGCAAGCGTGGTGGACTATGCCTAATCCCTCTTCGGTGTTTCCCGAGCGCTATGACTTGTCTTTAAACGAGGCTTGAAGTATGTCCTTAAAGGTAGGCCGTAGGACCTCTAACATTGCAGAGGTCCATGAGCGACGGTAACCACTTACGATCTGGTGGCCCGTTAGCTCGTCTGCCTATAAGGCAATAAAAAAACAATTCACAATAATAATAATGCAAGAATGAGGTAAATATGTGACGCAGACGAAATGTCGTGGCTACTATATGAACACCTGTCTAGCCGAGTCGGTGCTAAATGAGATAGTAGAAGCTAATTGTATTAGTACCGTGCATGTACTCATATCAACAGTTTTAGGGTTCTGCTTAGAAAAAACGTAGTTTATGAAAACCTTTTATTTTCAAATTTTATATTTATGTGTATCTATCTTAATAAATAAATAAGTAAATATCTAATATTTATTGTTCCGTACTGGAACAGATATCGTGTTCACAGTTTTTACCTCTTAATTAAATTTTCTTGTTTTCTTTCTTATGTCGTAATACTGAGCTGCAATACTGCACATACACAAGATATAGTTTTATCGGAGTATGTTTCCGTGGGCTGTGGACAATACATCTATTATTTTAATATTTACTCAGATTTTAATCATTGGTAAGGAAAAAAATATTTATTTATTTCAGCACCACGTTTGGTTGACTAGAAGAGAATGCCTTAGGCATTAAGTCCGCCATTGTACTTTCCATTGTGCATAAAGTATAATAAATAAATAAATTTATAGTAGGCAAGATTTAATAGTAGGTTTGTTACATGTCTCATGGAGTAGTCGAACCGCACTAAAATCTTCAACCGCTCACACTCAGCGTCTGAACCCCGGCTGAGGACAGAACCCAGCACGGGATTGTGTGGGATGACGCGACACGTTACACGCTAAGGCTTATGTATCGCGCCGTCAACCCCATTGCAACTCAGAAATCAGCTTATTTCCTCAGTAAGATTAATTCTTGTTTGAATCGTAGTTTGAAAAAAAATATAGCATAGAGTTGTTCTAAAAACTAAATACTAAACATAATATACCTACGGAACCAATCTCTTCTAATAAATGACAGTAATAAGTAAAGCAAGCTATCTACAAACATTACGTCTGTTTGTACGTCATCGTGATGCAATGACGTATTTATCAAGTACTAGCTAACCCGATTAAAAAAAGGAGGTGATACTCAATCCCACATTTTATTTACTATTAGCTGAGCCGTGCAACTTCTTCTGCGTCACTAAAGGGTTTAAACAGCACTCGTGATGTCGCGAATTTTTTTGTAGCGGACAGCGTTTTATACTCGTGATAATTTCTCAACGAAATGTCAAAACATAAATTATTTTACACCTTGTGTTACCAATTCAATATTTTCATACGGAACCCTATTTTTTTTCAAAATAAAATATACATACTAGCTGACTCGCGCAACTTCGTCTGCGCCGAAAAAAAAAATTAGGGGTGGACTACCCCTAACATTTAGGGGATGAAAAATAGATGTTGGCCGATTCTCATAGGTACCGGATAAGCACAAAAAATTTCATCAAAATCGGTCGAGCCGTTTCGGAGGAGTTCAAGTTCGAACACCGTGACACGACAATTTTATATATTAGATAAATCTTCCTTAAGAATCACTTTATCTAGAAAAAAAACCGCATCAAAATCCGTTGCGTAGTTTAAAAGATCTTAGCATACCTACATAGGGACAGACAGACAGCGGATAGCGACTTTGTTTTATAATATGTAGTGATGTTATTCAAGAGTCGTAGTTCATCAATTTCAATCAACAAACTACAAACATCTTCGCCATTATACTGACCACTTCAACTGTCAGCTCGAAACTCCAAAAAAGGGCATTTATCCGTACAAAAAACCGACAAATTAATTCCGCTGTCTCATCACAAAAGGATCTCTAGAATTGTATCTTTCACTGATCCGACGGAACCCAACAAAAGAGCAGTGAGGGCAACTATTAACAAACAGAAATAAAACTTAAAACTTATTCAAACACTTGCAGTTTTCTATAATATTTCCAGTGGTACCCAAAAGCGAACGAGAAAGAGGGTAGATATGTTTGCTTGTAAATCTACCCGCAGCAGTCTTCTCGTGATCATGACGTTTACAACAACGTTGAAATATCGAGACCACTCAATAAATAAATATCGTGGTAAGAACCCGTTTACAATGCATGATTTTTAATTAATTGAATGTACACGAGAAGACTGAATACTATGGTTTTAAGAACATAGGTCTACCATCTTTCTCAATCACTTTTGTGTAGTATCTACCACTGGAACTGAAACTCACATCACGACACACCACACTCACTGTATCTACAAGACTCTCCGAGCATGAAAGCTTTCCACAAGATTTAGGGTAGTAAAATATAGAGCCGGCATTGAAATTATGTGCAACACCGTTTGACCGTTGGCCTACCAGTTGTCATTTGTGCGTAGTGGATATTGGTGATCCAAGTTAACGATGTTTTAGCATTTTTGACACTCGTTTACCTATAATTTGTGTCAATAAAAAGTGCAAAACTATAGTATGTTTGGTATAAAATTTTATTTCTGTATAAGTTTGTGCCGAAACTATGACAAATAACAAAGTCATTGTAAAAGAAATATAATAAAAACTAAAGGGATTAACGAAAAAAGATTCTTTGTCAAAATATGGGGCGCTTTAACACTTCGATTGGCGCCATTAACAGCCTCTCTCCGATCGAGATGTTATCTTACAATCTTTTAGTATAAAGCTCTTTATGGAGCCGCTACCGACAACCCAGGTACGGATTACCATACTCTCTTACTCATACGCTAGTAGCGTGCAGTTCATGCAAGCTGTTTTGCATTGCATACCCTAAAAATCTATCTATTTTACGAAAATAAATCGCACAATGTGTTACTAAGCTCACATGGAAACTTAAAAAAAAAAAAAAAAAAAATCTGTAACTTTGTGTTAATACTACTTTTGTGAAAGCTGTATGCACCTCTATTTTACATTCCACTCGGGCCAAGAGCTAATTATGTATTTTTAGTATAAGTAGAGTTAAGTGTGAATGTAGTTGGTGCTTCTGTTATAAAATAAATAAATTCAAATTGAATGATTCTACATGAATTTACAGAGAAGGCGTATGTTTTTAAGGTTTTCATGTCGTAAATAAACAAATTTTCATGGACTTAATCGGAATTGATACCTTGCTAGGCAAATATTTTATTATAATAGGCACGACGAAATTCAAATCATTTTAGTGGGTAGGTACACGTTTACGATTTACAAAGAAACTTAACTATTTATTTATTTAATTAATAATACAAAGCTTAATTTGGTGTAAAACCATAATAAAAATGTATTTTTAAATAGTGCGCGAAAACAGTTCATAGTGACATGGTGACGTGTTTGACGTCACGCTTAGGTAAATAAATGTGTCAAAGCAAAAAGTATATTGTATATTTTGTGAGCTTGTTTACCTAATCGTGACGTCATCCGTTGTTTTCATTACAATGATTTGATTTAATTTATTAAAAATCTTTTTAATCTAATTTTTGTTTGTGTAATACCCTTTTAATATTCATTCCCTAACATCATTAAATCTTCTATTCTTTGATACGTCGCGCTTATTCCATCCAAAGATTACAGAATAATGCCCAAATCTGTAACTGAAGTTTTAGCCCACAGTAGCTCCATCATTGCCCATATTTTTTTCCTTAAATCCCTACACGTAGCGTATTACACGGTCCCCTGACGTGGAGTGGCGAGTCTTTTCCGCCGGTCGCTCACATGATGGGATTAGTCTAAATCTGAGCCGTTGGTGTTGTGTTGCTTTACAAAAAAAACATTATTGTTTACTTCGAAGTGTGTTGGTCATTTAGTAGATATTGTTAAGGTTAGTTTTGTTTGTGTATTGTCACTTTTGCAATGCGTTGTGTTTTGTTGAACTCCGATGAAGCGGTTATTCTTGATGTGTGTATGTATGTGTTTGTGTGTGTGTGAATTATACATCACAATTAGTTGCTGCCCGTGACGTGGTGTGCGTGAACTCTGTAACCCGTGTTTTTCTTCATCCCTTTTTTTGCAATGCAAGTTAACCTATATTCTATTTCAGGGTCTTAAGATTATCTGTGCCAAATTTCATTAAAATCGGTTAAGAGGTTTAAGCAGGAAAGTAACAGACAGACAGATAGAGTTACTTTCGCATTTATAATGTTAGAAGGGATTTAAGTGATGTGAAGTCAATAGAAAAATAATAATGAAATGGAGAAAGTTAATCAAAGAAAATCTATAAACATCGACCAAAGCTTCGGAAAGCCGCAATCAATAAGACGTCCACGTCACATCCGGTCAGCGGCTTCCGGGCCGTTTCCGTTTCCTGTCTACCCTTACTTCCGGAACTGACGTAACATAGAACGCCGGGGTTAAATTAATCGTTGTATAAATAGATGAACCTACTTTAGATGTGTAGGTAAAAGTTGTCTCTTGGTCATATTAAAATATTTTTGTGTGTGTTTGTGCCGTGAAATCTTTGAAACGCCAATTTTGATGAGACTTTTACTGGCAGATAACTGATTTACCAATATAGGTTACTTTGTAAACTGTTTTTTCACAAAGTAAACTATTTCAATCGTAGTCGTGTTCGTCTGCCTACATGGCAATAAAAAAACAGATATTTAGAAAGGTGGATCCGCAGATCAGACAGTATTTGCGATATAAACACAGAAAAATGTGCTTATTTACGAGATCATATTAAAATTATCAGTGTTTCTCTTTAATGCACGATATAAGTACCTACATAAACCTTCCTATTGAATCACACTATCTATATAAAATAACTACTTTTCAAGATTTAAACATACATAGAGACAGACAGCGTTAAGCGGCTCGAATCGAATTATTTAAAGTTTTTTTTTATTGCCATGTAGGCAGACGAACCAACGGGCCACCTGATCGTAAGTGGTTACCGTCGCTCATGAACCTCTGCAATGTCAGGGGACATTGAGGGGTCGCTACCTACGACCTAACTTTAAGGACCCTCCTCAAGCCTCGTTTGAAGAAGGACAAGTCATAGCGCTCTGGGAATACCGAAGAGGGGAGCTCATTCCATAGCCGGATGGTGCGTGGCAAAAAGAGTTCCTGAAACGGACCGTGGATGGACGGTGGTTCCATATAGTAAGGATGAACTCCACCTCGCCGCTGGGTGGTACGGTAATAGAAGGGAGATGTTGGAATCATCTCAAATAATTCCTCAGAGCACCTAATGCTCTCAGACACTGCAAGGGAGACTCCTTGGAATTTCGGCGCCTAAGTATTTTTGCGCAATTCCCTAAAACATTGTTTCTACACATTTTAGATACTTTATCAACATATGCACGCCATTTTTTTGCATTTCCTTCCTTTAAAGATTTTAAAACTAAGCATCTGCGATGTCAGATAACGTATCTAAGTGGCCATAGACTCCATAGTTTATTTTATCTATGGTTCGCACACTTAATGACATTTGCGTTGACAGTTGGCGCCAAAAGTTTTTTTTTCTTTTTTTGTGGCACACGCCTCACACGTTGAGGTCTTAATTAGGATAATTAATTGGTTTCATGGTACGTATTGTTTGGATGACTGAGAATTTGATGGTTAAATGAAGTGACATTTTGTTTTTTATTTTGTCACAAATAATATTGCTGTCAATTTTTTATAGTGGGCACACGTTGTCTAAAATAGCTTTGTTTTAAAAAAAAAGGATAAATTGAACAATTCGTATTAAAATATCTGAATATTGACAATACTGTACCTTCAATAAAACCCTCGTAACCATTTCAATTTTTGACAATGACATTACATGAGTGTTGACATACCTAGATAATACCTAGTACTTAAAAACTTTACACAGTTTTTTTTATTCTTTTTATTGCGTGATAGATAAAGGAGCCTACGGCCCACCTGATGGTAAGCGGTCACTGTCGCTCATGAACCTCTGCAATGCCAGGGCAATGAAGGGCTGTTATCTATCGCAGTTCACTTAATAAAGGGAATAACTTGTATTATTACCTACTTATATAATTTACAAATAAATCTACCTATCTACATGAAATGCTTAAACTTTATTGATGTAGAAGCAAAACTATTATTCCAAGAGAGACTTTTAGTTTTGAAAGTATCTCTACATAAATGATAGAGTCAGGAATATGTTGGTGATTTATTCTTCAAAAATCATGTTTAATTGTGCCGATTCCAGCCGAAATAGTAGGTAAAGAAACACCAGGAACAAACATAAACTTGATTTGCCAATGATTCGATTGCATAAAATAAGAAATTCTTTCAGGTGTTTGTCTGTATGCTTGTACAAAAAAATCCCACAAGATGTTCAAAACCTACCTATACATAGGTTTAAGAAAACTATTAAAGAACGTCTGTGCAAGAAAGCCTACTATAAGGTCAATAATTACTTGGACGATTGCTCAAAGTGGGAATGAGTTGCTCGCCAAGGTCATTTCATTATATATCGTAATCGTTTTTTTTTTGTATATTTAATGTAAATTTGTTTAATACTGTACAAATACTTAAAAAAAATGATCATTATACAAAAAAAAGACATGCCCGCTGAGTTTCTTGCCAGTTCTTCTCAGGACGGTGGCTATAATTATTATTTTTGTGTCCGAACTGGTGGTAGCTTGTAACTTTTGACGTCAACAGAATGAGTACGTCATCAATGTTGAAAATAAAGTATTTCATTTTAAAGAGAGATAGAAACTTTAATTTTCTTATTCTTTATATTAGTGGACCCGCACAACTTTGTCTGCTTCACTTTCAATTAAGAGGTAGCCTGAGTTCTGTCTCAGGGTCTAAAGATTATCCGTGCCAAATTTCATCGAGCTCGGTTGAGAAGTTTAAGCGGGAAAGTGTAACAGACAGACAGACAGACAGAGTAACTTTCGCATTTCTAACATTAGTGGGTATCTACACAACAGTAGATAGACTACACAATTAATTGAAAATATACCTTTTGAATGTACTTTATTATTTCTTACCATTTCATACCTTTACCTACGAGTACTAGGTAGTCTAAGCTTTCTTTAAAGTTATTTAAAAATAGGTTCAAAATATAGTAACCATTAACATCAAAGTAAGTAGTTCCTATCAAAATAGAATAAGCTTTCAACGTAATTTTTAAATTAACTAACATCAACTATAGATATCTTTAAATCTCTTATCTATAGATGTGAATGAAGGTAAATCCGAAAATAGTATTCGTTACTTACCTATGTACAGTTTTGGAGGAGTTGAACCTCACTAAAACCTCCAACCGCTCACACTCAGAGATATCACAAGGCAGTTGTAACTTCACACTAAAGAACACACTTCCACCTATGTACAGTAGTAATTGCTTTAATTGTTTTCACAAAGAAGGCTCTCTAATTTCTTTTTCTATCTTGGTATTTAATTAACTATTTTATATGTTCCTTATAAACAATAATTAATTAATTAAAAATACTATAATCTACTTCACAAGCAATTATCTCAAAAATGTACAAACAATCCTGTACATTAGCGACAATCCTACATAATTACTCAAATAAAATGTAGAGTTTTATGAATATCAATTTTAACAACTTAAAAGAATAACATTCTAAAACTAAGCAATTAAAATAACAAACATAAACATTAACAAAAAACGGGCCGTTAATCTTCCCCAAAAATTTACAACATTTACAAACACGAAATGTATTCCACAGTCGTATAATATAAAACAACATCAAACAATCGAGTCGCAATTAATAAAAAAAATACAAAGATTAACACGACCAGATTAAAAAAGCCAAAAACCTTCGATCGAATACCATAAATCATACTCATTATAACCTGACTGGTTTATTTTTTACTCGTATAAAACGCTCAAAAAAGCATCAAAAGGCTGTAGGGGGCGCCATCTTGTCCGAGTATCGACGGTTTGGGCGGGAAAGCGGGCAATAGTCGACCAATCAGCGCTCGGCATTTGAAAAGGCGTTCAATTTGCCCGCCAATGGGCGTCTCGGTCGTCAAACATGCGCACTACGGTCCACCGGGAATTATACTTGCTATACGGTAGTGTGGGCTTGGCCGTTGCAGCGAGCGGACGTGCGTGACAAATATAATACCGTAGTGCCTAATAATAAATAATATTTGTGTTTAAAGCGTTTGTGTGGACTTGTTTGTGTGTTTGTCAGTGATGGTGATGGCCAGCAGTGGCGGTGGAGGACTGATCCAGTCCCCACCTGAAATGATGCATCATCATAACATCATGGACACCTCATCGCATGTAGAAATGATGCCAAGTAAGTTGACAAAAAAGTTTTTAATCAGTGTGACAAGTAATAAAGGTGTCAAAAAAAAGAAAAGAAGAAAATATAAATAAAAAAAATAAATAATAATAATTATTGTGCAAAAAACTTAGTACTTAAATTACCTAATATTTTTCTATTTCATACTAGTTTTGACATATTCACTACTTACACTAGTTATATTTTTATTTATTTCGTCTCTAAGGAAATAAAAGAGAGGGATCAGTTATTATTAGGGACATTAAAATATTTGCCATGTGAATTTTGGTACCTAGTTATGTATACCATAGAGTAAATAAAAAGTAAGTAAAAAGTTACACTATTTTCCAAAACTATCTTAATTAATTAAAACTTACTAACCATTAATTAAAAAAAAGCTTTGTGCTATCATCAAACAAAAATTCCTATTTTCTACGAACCCTGGGCTAAGTTCCCCTTAGTATTCAATGCAGAGGCCCATGAGCAACAGTAACCGTTTACGATCAGGTGGCCCGTTAACTCGTCTACAAAGCAATAAAGAAAAAAGTAGAAGAATTAGATCCACGTAAAACTTTAATTCTTCTGCAATATTTAGGTGTCCTCACAATTTTTTTCATTAAAACTTGTTAGTAAATCATTTGCAAGGTTGAGCACTGAGGTCCATCAAATTAATATAAAATAATATTTTTATGTTATACTATTATATTATATTTTGGCTCATTTTAAGTATAATATATTTGACCATGAGAACTTGTTTGCCGTTACCTCATTATATATCGTTTTTGTATAATTTTATGCTTAAAGGAGGTATTTTATGGGTGTTGTTTTTGGTCAAAATTTAAATAAATAAAATATATTATCTTAGTAAAGGTCTATGTCGTAAATAATCACAAATAATATAATGTAGGTATGTTAGATTTTTTTTTTTATTGCATGGTAGATAAACGAACCTACGGCCCACCTGATGATAAAAGGACACCATGTCATCATGCATGGTAAACGGTCATGTTTAGTTAGTTTTCTTTTAAACGAAAATATGTAAAATCTTTTCTAAAATTAATTCTAATATTTTTTAAAGAAATGCTATGCTAAATTAGGTAACGCCTGTAATATGTCGTATTTTAAGGAAAAAAAAAACTATTACCTATTGTTTCTTCAAAAACTCAAAATAAACCATTGAATAATAAACCTGCTGCGAAAGTTTTACTTTATTTTAGAGATTTTAGTATAAATATTTTTTTAAGATACGCAAAAAGATTTATGGTAAACTATAATTTGAATCAGTCTATATTTGTGTTGTTCGAAAATTATGAATTTTAGACATTTTCTTTGGCTTTAAGATTGAAATATAAGTTAATTGCCAAATCCACTCTACTTTAAATGGACTCTACTATAAACAACACAACACAAACATTTATATTTTGTCATAAAGATTTCTATAAATTTTCATATTTAAATTAAAATGTAAAATTTTCATCAACATTCAAAATTGTAAAAAACTTAATTAAAACAATATTAAATTCAAACAACAATATAATAAAATGATATGTAAATTATTGAATAAAACATACATTTAATTTTTAAAATTATTGGTTTTAAAGTTATTTCCACACATAATTTAGTTGAGACTGTTAATGAATACGGTGAAAATAGATAAATAGAAAATAGATTAATTATTTATTTATGGGCAAAATAACATAAAACACAGAATTAATAATAAAAATCTAAATATATTATACCAGTTCCAAATACCCATTTACCTAAATAAGTTTTTTATCTGTAGTTCAGGACTTCATCATCATCAGCCTATAGACGTCCACTGCTGGACATAGGCCACCCCCAAACCTCGCCACATCGAGTTCAGGACTTAAATTATCAAATTTCAATAAAGGTCAATTTCTCAAAAGTGGGCAAGTTTGGAAAAACTTGTAAATTTTCATATAGTCATTAATTTTCGCGGTAAGAACCCGTTGAAAATGCATGAAAGTATTATAGAAAACCGCGAGTGTCTGAATAAGTTTATGATTTAACAATACTTTCACCGTTCGAAAGCTACATTATCCATGAGTAACATAGACTATATTTTATTTTCAAAAAGTTAGGGATCCGTATGAAAATATTGCATCTTTGTGACGCAGACGATGTAGCGCGAGTCATCTAATATCTAATATATATTATAAAGGCGAAAGTTTGTAAGTATGTATGGATGTATGGATGTTTGTTACTCTTTCACGTAAAAACTACTGAATGGATTTGAATGAAACTTTACCACAATATAGCTTATACATCAGAATAACATATAGGCTACAATTTTTGAGGTTTCTAAGGTCGTAAAAAAACACATTTTTTGCGGTATAATAGTACTATGTTATAGACGTCGCGAACTAGACGGGCTAGACGGGACGAACCTGAAGTCCACGCGAACGAAGTCGCGGGCAAAAGCTAGTCTAGTATAAAATATACTAAGAAACAAAAAGCACTTTTAATCATACATCAAAGTAATGTAAGAAAATGCTTACTAAACCAATAAATGTAAAGTAAGGGTAGGGATTGATTTATAACTAAGGGTGGTTTCATCCCCCGAGCATTATTCGTGAGCCACGTCAATACAGGGGTGGATAGATTTATATTTTTAACCCTTATTAGAGTAATAGTGATTACTTATAACATTGTTAACAGATTAGTGTTTCTTTTATGTTTTTTTTTGTTATTTCAGGAATTACATACGCTATGAAATTTAAATTAGTAAGGGAATTGTAATAAAATTGTATTTTTTTAAGTTAAAACGTCTTATAGAAAGAGAGAGAGAGACTGACGTTTTAAACTAACTAATTATTATAACTTAAATAAAATATTTTGATCACAACGCCATCTAGCATTAATCATATAAAACAAAATAAGGAATTGTTTTAAAAGATTTTGATCACAGCGCCATCTAGCGATAATCATCTAAAACAAAAAAAGTGTCGTGACAACTTTTTCATAAGAATTTCCGTCTAGCCCCCTTTCGATAACGCGCGATAAGGAACTTCGTTCCAAAAACAATACTATTTTAACTACAACATATTACAACAAGCTATCTAAAAAAACACAAATTACATGGACCCCATGACGACCATCATCTCAAGAATCATCCAAAACGGTCCAAACAAAAGCTATGCGGATCCAAAAAAAATACAGACGAATTGAGTACCTCCTCCTTTTTGGACGGCGTCGTGAGTCGTAAGCTTGTTTATCCATTTGCAACGGGAAAGAGTACCGTGGGCGTAACGCGTCGCGCCGTCCCTCATAACCCCGTGCTGGGTTCTGGCCTCAGCCGGGATTCGGACGCTGAGTGTGAGCGGTTGGAGGTTTTAGTGCGGTTCAACTCCCACATACCTGCAACTAAAAAAAAATTTGCAATAAAAAAGTCTAGTCTCCAGTAAAATCTTAAGTGCTTATTTCTAGTATTGATTTAACTAATTAGTATTCAGAAAGGGCTAACTATTTGAAAGTGTTTGAATGTATTAAGTGTTAAACGTGTGCAGGAAAACTTGAGTTTACTTTGCGCAGTAAATCGTAGACTTAAAATACTTTTAACCGTTTTAACGACAAAAGAAATATACACCTCTAAATTAGAGACCTAACTATGTAAGTTCGGGTGGAATCTTGCGAGTAAAATTTGACAAAGGTTGAGCTGATATTTTGAACGCAGATGTATATCGCGTGACAATACAATAATATGACAAAATGGCGCTGATCTGATGATGGATTCGGAAGGTGTCCATAGGAACTACTGTACTAATCAAGATAGACCAGTCGTGTTACTCGTTTTACTTCTATTAGCTAGCACTCTACTGCTACATGATATCCAGGATCTTAAAAGCTGGTATTTACAAAGTTTTCTTTAAATTATTACTTGTTACATACCTACAAACGATATCTTTGTGTGACACCCCTAACAAAGAGCCAAGACAGTAATTGCAAATGACAAACAATCTCAAATTACACATTTTATTGAAATGAGCATAAAATAACCGACATAAGAGTCATATTTTAACGCAAAAGGAACAACTTTCATTGTGTATTTGGCTTTTAGCGGTTCTTGAGCCTTCTCCTTATACAGTAGGGTTATCACTAGCTACTTATGCAAAATTAAATAAATAAATTAAAGTCATATCGACAGTTCATATAGATTCTAACATAGTTAGTAGTTTAGAACGTAGAATAATATTACGTTTCATAGAAAATTTACTTATTTGAATGTGAGATTACTTAATTTAAAATCAAGTAATCTCTTATTCAAATTTTAAATTAATAACGTTGTATAGTTATTACATTATAATTATTTCGAAGATATCGTCATAACTTCTAGTTAAATACTATTTTAATCTATACTAATATTATAAAGCTGAAGAGCTTGTTTGTTTGTTTGTTTGAACGCGCTAATCTCAGGAACTACTGATCCGATTTCAAAAATTATTTCACTGTTGGAAAGTCCATTTATCGAGGAAGGTTATAGGATATATATTTTATTTTCAAAAAAATTAGAGATCCGTATGAAAATATCGAATATGTAAACACAAGGTGAATAATCGAAAACCTATACGTGCGTACGATGCAAAAACTATTGACAATAGAAAAAAATGATGTACTATGGGTTTTTAGGTCTTATTAAGACAAACAAAAAAGTCCGCAGCATATATCTAACTATCATAGTTTAGTCACAATAACCGCATTTATGTTTTATGAAATATAATATTTCGTCCTAACATTGAATTTAAAGTTAAATGAGTATCGTTGTAATGAGTATCGTCGAAATCTGCCGTCTGCCAAAAGTCACCTATTGATGAGCCTACTATACAAATGCCAATTTTGATCTGTTCTCAGTAGAGTGGTTAAGAAAGTTTTTAAAGATAAAATGTCAAAATCTCAAAAGAATGTTTTTTTTAATATTTTTTCGTGTCAACCCTACAACAAATTCTTCGCACACGCTAAATAGTTATACAAATTGCAACTGCGGACTAAACTGTGCATATTATTTCGACGTGTTTAAAACCGCTCACGGCTTAGTGGATTTCGCAACAAGGGTCATGGGTTCGAGCTATTTAGATAGGCTTTATGGCATTGAAGATATCTATGACAGTTTATTACAAGCTTTATATTAACTTGCACAAAATGTAAGTTCGGGTTGAATCTTGCAAATCAAATTTGACAAACCGGGAAGGTTTCCGATCGACATTTTGCACGCAGATGTACCTACATCGCGTGACAATGCAATATGACAAAATGGCGCTGATCTGATAATGGATTCGGATGGATAGGAGCTCTTGTGATAAACAAGATAGAACGTCACTTACATTATTACTAATCGGGTTCTTACCACGATTATTTTTAATTGAGAGGTCCCGATATTTCAGCACTGTTTCAAGCGCCATGATCACGGGAAGACTGAAGAACTGCGGGTAGGTCATTTAAGAGCAGACAAATCTGTCTACCCTCTTTCTCGTTCGTTTGCCAGTACCACTGGAATTCGAACTCACATTTTAGATAACCGCGAGTGTTTAAAGAAAGATAGAACGTGTGTTGGACGTTGTCGAGCCAATATGGAAACGCAAAAAAACACAATATGTTTTTGAGATTTCAAAATATTGACAAATATTATAATGTATGTTCTTTTCTCTTCTGACAATCCAAAATAAGGTAGACCCCTACTTTAAAAAACATTTGAAAAACGTAGCCACAAATTTACAAAAAAAAAACAGTTTTTTCACAGACCACCTCGAGTTTACGATAGCAGACCGGTAGCCATTATAGCACGTACTATCTAACAGGACCCTTTTAACACAAAAAATAAGGGTCAAGGTATCGGTATAGTACCTACACTGCTCTATACCATAGAGTTGGATCTCTACCATAGAGATTAGAAGTAAGTTAACCCTTTCACGCTCAAGGGAAATATTTTTCCCTTCTACAAAAATCGTTATTATTATTGAATCGATATTTTTTCTAGTCAAACGTTACGTTTAGGTACGTTGTGTTAAAATGTTTCTGATTAAAACAAGTGAAACCATGATTCTAGTTATCCAAGCTTTAATTTAAAAAAAACTTGAGAGGTGTCAAGGGACACCCGGATGGAACGAAGTTCCTTTCGATTAAAACGTATTTCATAAAAATTATTCCCTTTCGTAATGCGCGATGAGGAACGTGTTTTAAAAGATTTTGATCACAGCGCCATCTAACGATAATCATCTAAAACAAAAAAAGTGTCGTGACAACTTTTTCATAAGATTTTTTTCCGTCTAGCCCCCGACACAACGCGCGATAAGGAACTTCGTTCCAAAACTTATTTTAAATATTTACTTGTCACAAAGGACATCCTGTATATTAGTAAAATAATTATTTCTGAAAAATAAATAAAAATGAAAAATAAACGTCTAAGGGTTCCGTGGAGGAACACCTACAATATTACGAGTATCGACATTTTTTACGAAATATTATTTAATATAATTTACAAATATTTTATTTCCCCGCCATGTAAAATACGACCGGATGCAACGTAAACAATGTTCAATAGATCAAACTGAATTCAATTGTTTTTCTAATTATATCCGGAACCAACACTTCTGATTTATGATATGGTTCCGTAGGAGCATAAAGGATCATAAATGGACGTTTACATTTGCCGACACGTGCATGTAATCTATGCTCTATGGTTTCTTCAAAGTACTCTGTGGAGCAATAGATTTTTTTAATGTAATGACAGGTTTTTTTTGAGTTTGAGGAAATCGCCGATTTTTAGGATTCTTTTCCGACATGCAGGTTTCCTCACGATTTTTCCCTTCGCCGTTTTTAGCCAGTGGTGTTGTGAAAAATTGCACATAGATCTATTTTCACATTAAGATTTTGAACAAGTCGGTTTTGAACCCGCGATCCGTACGGAAGACAAGCGCTTCAACCACTACCTCACCACGACTTCAAGTTCCAACATTCACACAAAAACTTCAGATAACCACTCAACTGGGAACGTCACTTTTCGCTAGATCGTGAAACTGAGATCGCTCGCCCGGTGTACGTTCGGAATCACTAACTTGTTTGACTGTCTTACGTTTAAAAAATATATTATATCTTATTTCTTAAAATACGTTGTATTATATTTTATTTATAGAAAATATGAGACGATATATATACCACGTAGAACCGATGGCCGTTGGAGCACGAAGGTTCTGGAGTGGCCCCCGCGTCAAGGCAAGCGCAGTGTGGGACGACCAGCTGCAAGGTGGACGGATGACCTTGTTAAGATCGTAGGAACACGCTGGATGCAGGCCGCTACCAACCGGTCGCATTGGAAATCTTTGGGGGAGGCCTATGTCCAGCAGTGGACGTCTACAGGATCATAATGATGATGATGATGAGACGATAATAAAATGTAAACAAAACAAATTTCCGACCTAACGTTACCTCGTGCTCAATTTTGGCTCCTGCCACAGACTTAGCAAAAGTAAACAAACCAATTTTGTTGCCGATCCCAGTTGAGTGGATAGGTTATGCTAACATATGTTGCTAGATATGTTATCATATGTAAACTATATGCTAAGAACGGTAGTAAAGTTTATACGTATGCAAATACATTGATAACATTATGCGAGTGTAAATAACAGTTTAAATGGACATATGTTAGAGTTTTGTATGGATGTGTGTAAAGTAGAAAGAAGGTAGATATCACTAGTTTACATTTAAAAGCCAATAAACGTATTTTTACAAGCTTTATATTAACTTGCACTGGATGTAACTGTGTAAGTTTGGTGGAATCTTGCAAGCTAAATTCGATACGGGGACGGCGCGACGGGAAAGAGTGCTGAGTGTGTAACGCGTCGCGTCGCCCCTCAAAACCCCGTTCTGGCCTCAGCCGGGGTTCGGACGCTGAGTGTGAGAGGTTGGAGGTTTTAGTGCGGTTCAACTAGCACAAACCCCGCCAGCGGGGCGGGCGGGGATCCTTTGGTTTCCAACTGAAAAAAAAAGAAAAGCTAAATTCAATAAACTTCCCGGTTTCCGATTAAGCTGACATTTTGCACGCAGATGTATATCGCGTGACAATGTAATAATATGATAAAATGGCGCAAATTTATCCCTGCATTCATTCCTAATCTGACATAAGTCCTCTGTCACGCCGCAAATGTTCATACCTTCTTTCAAACTCCAACCATCTCTTCTTAAGCTTGCTTCTTACATCCATCCACTTTTAAATTTCACATTCGCTTTATAACGTATAGTTAATAAATAAATAATAAAATATTATCTTTGCTGTATAATGTAATAAAATAATATTACCAAGCTACTTTAAAAATTCATTAATATTTATTCTTAACATTAGGTATATAAATTCGTACATTTACATAAATTATTTTATAAAATGTCAATTGTCAGATGTAGTTAAGTAGGCACTATAATAAGTAAACTATGATATTTATACATATTAGGTACATAATGAAAAACAAAGTAGCTTCACGCTGTCTGTCTCTATGTATGCTTAAATCTTTAAAACTACGCAACTGAATTTGACGCGGTTTTTTTTCAGATCAGCTCCATTTTGTCATATTATTGCATTGTCGGTCTGCTTGCAAAATATCAGCTCAATCGGAAACCGTGAAGTTTGTCAAATTTAGCTTACAAGACTCCACCCGAACCTACATAGTTACATCCAGTGCAAGTTAACATAAAGCTTGTAGAAAAACTTCATAGAAAGCGGTTATGAATGTCAGGACACACTGTCCCGCTACCTACGACCTATTCTCAAGAACTCTTCAACAAGAATTACCTCATTGCCCTGGCATTGCAAAGTTTCATGAGCGACGGTAATCGCTTGCCATTAGACCCTAAGCTCGTTTATCTATCTTGCAATAAAAAAATCTAATTAATACAATTCGAACAAAACACTTGATCGTCCTACACGGTATGTTTAAAGTCCTAATGACGTCACATCCGGGAGATACTTATTGATTGGGTTAGCGCCTCGGAAGTCACCACGTATCTCATCCTGATCAAAGAGGACCCGCGTCGTGTTATTCGTACTTTTTTCACTTTTTTGTATACTAATGAGGATTTTTATTGAGGTGACGGTATTCGGATTGTGGCCTGCGGTCAGTGACTGTTGGTTTAAAGATTTTTATTTAACTTGCACTGGATCTTATGAGTTGACCAACTTCCCGATGATATTGAGCTGATATTTTGCATGTATATCACGTGATAATACAATAATATGGAGCTGATTTGATGGAGCCAGAACTCCTGTAGTAACTAAGACTCATCATGTTTTTGCTCGTTTTGCTTGTTGGAACGAAGTTCCTTATCGCGCGGTATCGAAAGGAAGACGGAAATTCTTACGAATAAGTTATCACGTGGGGGGTCTACCAACGTTGCGCTTACCGGTTCGTGGCCGCCACTCTAGAACTTTTCGGCCCCAACGGCCATCTGTTCTTCGCACAATGTGTCCTGCCCATTGCCACTTCAAAGATGCAATTCTTTGGGCTATGTCGGTTACTTTAGTCCTTCTGCGGATCTCCTCATTTCTTATTTGATCACCGACCGACCGACGATCTGGTCAAGATCGCGGGAGGTCACTGGATGCAGACGGCGCAGGACCGGTCGTTATGGCGAGGTTTGGGGGAGGCCTATGTCCAGCAGTGGACGTCTATAGGCTGATGATGATGATGATGATGATGAAGTTATCACGACACTTTTTTTGTTTTAGATGATTATCGCTAGGTGGCGCTGTGATTAAAATCTTTTAAAACAATTCCTTATTTTGTTTTATATGATTAATGCTAGATGGCGCTGTGATCAAAATATTTTATAAAACAATTCCTTATTTTGTTTTTTATGATTAATGCTAAATTACAATTCTCTCACTAATTAATCGAAAGGAACTTCGTTCCATCCGGGTGTCCCTTGACACCTCTCAAGTTTTTTTATTAAGTAAATTATTGCGTAAAACCAAAACTAGAAAACTTTAGACCTACTATAAGTTTAGTTATTTCAAAGTTAAAGTCAAATAATTTATTTCAAAGTTGATGTGGACACATACATTATGAAAGTCAAAAAAAAAGTTCTACCACCAGTTCGCTAAAATTAGGCGCAAAAAACTTAGCGGGCATGTCTTTTTTTTAATTTAAATTGTTTTTCTTTTTTTTCAATATTGTTTTACAATATTTTTGTTTTTAACAAATGTATCAATTGAAACGGCCCGGGACTCCATCAATCCCATTTTGAGCAGTCATTTATATAATTTCATAAAATCCTTGCTAAAACTAATTTTCAATTACTACTAGCTGCTGTCCGCGAAATTTATATCTTCTTTCGGCTATTTTTCGAATTGTTCTCACCTTAAAAATCATCTTTGAACTTCAACAAACATTGAAAAAAGAATTGGCCGAATTAATCCAGACCAGAATTGACGCTTACCAACACATTTTGCGATTAATTTGAAATAAGTACTGTATGTACAACCCATTACTGGCCACTGCTGAGCTCAGGTCTCCTCCGAAGAGAGATTAGGCATAGTCCACCACGCTTGCCCAGTGCGGATTGGGGACTTCACATATCTTCAAAGGATTTTTAGAACCCTTTTCCGACATGCAGGTTTCCCCACGATGTTTTCCTTCACCGTTTTTAGCCAGTGGTGTTGTGAAAAATTGCACATAAATCTTTTTCATATTTAGATTTTGAGGTACAAGCCGGCCGGTTTTGAACCCACGACTTCCCGTACGGAAAGCAAGCGTTTCAACCACTCGGCCACCGCGACTAAGTAAGACTTTGTAATAAGATTAACATTGAAAGTAATTAACAGTTAAAACTATTTTTATCAACCCCTCAGTGGTCCTCAGCCACCGTAATGAAGCATTTTAACCCTATACAAAAAGTTCTAAAACCGGTCAACGCTATCTGAGGCGTAAATTCAACCATTATTGGACGAAGATGTTTTTTTGGCTTTGTATCGAGAAAAAAAATGCATACTGGCGCCGAGAGTAGATAAGAACACGTCGAGACAAAGACTATAGAATGTATTGATTTATATTTGGCTCCAATTAGTGCAATTTCGTCTAGCAGTGTTTATGAGAAATGTTGTTTTTGATCGTATTGGACCGATTCGGATGATCCAGTTTTCTTGTGATAGGTTGTGGTGTATGATTTGAATTTTACAAAGATGAATCTATTCTTTAAATTAAACGTAACTAGGTAACGGATTTAGATGCGGTTTTTTTGGGATAGTGATTCAAGAAGTTTTATCTATAATATGTATGCAATATACACATTGAAACGCTGTTAATTTTTGACGTTTTTCATGTGATTGTCGTAAATAAACTCATTCTTAACCACTCAACTGGGAACGTCACTATTCGCTAGATGGCGAAACTGGGGACTTCGTTCGGAATCAATACCGTGTTTGAGCCCCTTTTAAAAACATTTTTTTCCAATATTTGTTAATTTTGATTTTTAATTAAACCTTATATTTTTGTAAATCTTTATTACTAAACGACGCTGTATTGTATTTTCAGCGAAAATATATCATCTCCGTAAAATACACGATATGTATGAGACGATTAAAAAATGTAAACAAAACAAGTTTTAGAACTGTGCTCAATTTTGGCTCCTGCCACAGACTTGACAAAAGTAAACAAACCAATTTGGTTACCGATCCCAGTTGAGTGGTTATCTTACACCGCAAACGCTTGCCTCGTTGACGCAGACGAAGTTGGGGGTCAAGTCCTTGTTCGATACCAGCCCGTAAATTAGTTTAACAAGTTAATAATAAGATGGTTATTTGTTTACATAATTATGACAGATAAATTAAAAATGTATTTCTGATACTTTTTTTTCTCTGTAACTGTAATCCTTTTTTGACCTACTTCAAAAAAGGAAGAGATAGGTATTCAACTCGTCTTTATGTTTTTTTTTCTATCATGTAAAGCGGACGAAATTGAGGGCCAGTTAACACAAGAAAACAGAGAACGCCCAAAAAGAAACCACTGTTATTACTTAAAATATAACCAATCACACTTAAGAAACCATGATTTTCCAAACCTGTCAAAACCTATAACTATTGAACCCCAAATTTGACCCACATCTCAAAATATTTTCAAGAAGAATAAATAACATATCGAACGCGTCAATCTGTGGGCGTTTGACAGCTGTCAAATTAAAATGACAGGTCGGACGCCATTTTTTTTTCATGACGTTGCAATTTTTTTTTTCGTTTGTGATGTCTCAATATTTGGACCCTTGAGATGATTAGATGATCTTGCTGATTTGTGTGACCTTAATTTTTTACAAAAAGAATTGTAAATGATTTTATTGGATGTAACTATGTATCTATCTATGTAAGTTCGAGTGGAATATAACGAGTATAATTTGACGAAGTTCTCGAAATCTTTCACTTTCCATGGAGCATGGAGCTGAACTGATGATGTAACCATAGGAACTCCTGTACTAAAGATAGACTCATCGTGTTTAGGCTCTTTTTACTTGTCTTAGCTAGCACTCTACTGATACATGATATTCAGAATCTTAATACCTTGTATTTAAAGTAAATTATTTTTAACATTAATATGTCCCGGACGTGCGAAACTGCGAGCGAAAACTAATCTTAACTAAAAAATAAATCTTTTTGTGACTCATTTAAACATTTGTTATCGAAAACTTTGCAAACTTTCTTCTAAACAACACAGGATAAAATACACCTTAAGTTGAAGAAGTTAAGAGCGATTTTCGCTCATTAAAAAGAGTGGTCAACGACAAAAAAATGTTATTGTTGCAATGAAATTTGAGACGAAAAAAAAAATTGTTTTGACATATTATTATCTCAGTTTTAGTGAAAGTAAGGACTTGGTCAGTTTTGCAGCGATTAGCTAGATTGTAGTTTTTTTTATTTAATTCCGAGTAAATTATTTTTAAAGATTCGCGATTTTAGTTTAGTTTTCTTACATTTAAAAATAATTTATGACAAGACTAAATTAAAGATTCTTATCTTTCTTAGCATTTATGACTTAATTAATTTTAATATCAAACAAAATTTAATTTAAAAAGGATTGACTAAATCTAAGTGTAGGTACTGTCTACGTTGAAGACTTAGGACGACTTTTTTTTGCGGCTTTTTCACACTTACCTCTAATCTTTTTAGGTTATTTATATATTTTAATCTACCAATCCCTACAAAAAATGTGAAAGTAACTCTGTCTGTCTTTTACGCTTCCCCGCTTAAACCTCTCAACCGATTTTGATGAAATTTGGCACAGACAATCTTTAGACCCTAAGAAAGAACATAGGCTACCTTTTATTGAAAATGAAACAGACGAAGTTGCGTGGGCCCGCTAGTACTAAATAAAAACTACTGTTTTTATACCAAATCACTGTTTTTTTATTTTTACTTTTCATAGCAACACCCGCTTACAAAACAACCCCACCCTTAGGGTCACATTTAAGAATTTGAAAAACAAAAAAAAATCAAGTAAGGCGCCACTTACTTTGTCGCCTTGAGAAATTGTCGCGCCGACGACATCCGGTTAGAGAGAGAGATAGACATATATAATCCTCTCACTTCTTTGTTGACAAGTTTGCTATTGAAATTTTGGAGAGTTTTTTGCAAAATAAGAGACTATAGTAAGAGAAAGTAATAAATGTCAGATTATGTGCAAGTATATCTGCTTTCTAACAAAAAAATCAATGAAATCGGATCATGTATAAATGAAATACACGATGACCATCTTTTGTATGGAAGAATGGTATCGTATCATTAAAATCGGTCCTCCCAAACTAAAGTAATTCGAGGACAAACACAGAAACTAAATGTATAGTCAACTTCATAACCTCGTTCTGGAAGTCGGTTAAAAAGCCAACGGTTAGTTTCAAAACTTACATATCTACCTCAGGTGGGCCGTTAGTTCGTCTGCCTACAACTCCTACGAGGCAATAGGTTTAAGAAAACTATTAAAGAACGTCTGTGCAAGAAAGTCTACTATAAGGTCAATGATTACCTGGACGATTGCACAAAGTGGGAATGAGTTGCTCGCCAACGTCATTATTATAATCTATTACTTTGTTTTACTTCCGGATTGTATTGTTACATTGAAAAATGCTGATAAATATTACAAAAAAAACATGCCCGCTGAGTTTCTTGTTGTTCAGCTTTTAACTTTTGACATATAAACAAGAAAGAGCATATCATCAATGTTGAAAATAAAGTATTTCTCTTCATTTCATTACTGTAATGACTAACAACCCATTACTGCCCACTGTTGGGCTCAGGTCTCTTCAGTAGAAGGATCAGGTATGGTTCACCACCACTTTCTTGCACAGACGTTCTTTAATAGGTACATACTTTTTATTAGTCGTTTTTTATCATCTTAGTTTTAATAAAAGTTATAATGGTACGTGCCGAACCCGTGGTTCAAATAACATTTATCACTCCAATTCTCAATACGGAGCTACTGCTGTTGTAAAATCAAAATATAATCTCCTAATGGGGCTTCACGTCGTTATAAATATAGGTAGCGTTGTGTCAAATGTTTTTATTTCAAGTTTTTTGTTGTGTAACTTTGGGGTACAACGGGTGTAGGTTTTACTGCGTACAAAATTGAAATGAAATACTTTATTTTCAACATTGATGACGTACTCACTTGTTGACGTCAAAATATACAAGCTACCACCAGTTCGGACACAAAAAATAATAATTATAGCCACCGTCCTGAGAAGAACTGGCAAGAAACAAGAAAACAAGCGGGAATGTCTTTTTTTTATACAGGGTGGATCTGTAACTTTGGACAATCTGACGTGGGGTGAATGACCTGTTGAAATAAAACTTGGCCATGTTCAGATTCAATGTCGATCGAAACCCCGATGTCATAAATGTTCTGAACCGCACCTTGCCGCTACTTGTGATATCGATGAATCCTCTTTAAAATGTATTTTCTGTTCTGGCTGCCATTCAGCTTTAGATAGAGCCTGCCCAGAACAATCGCGACAAAAAGAAATAAAACTACTCATGGCTAATGAAAATATTTCCTTCCTAGAGGCGAATAAACGGCTCTCGCCAGTGCGCAAGCCTTTCGCTGAAATTTTGAAATCCCTTAATACTGAACCCCGTCTTGACCACACGCCCAAAACCCAACCCTCGAAACCACTTAATTTTGGTAATACTACTACCTCTTATAAGAAGACTGTTTTGCCTAAACCAAAAGTCAGACCTACGTATCAACCCGGTTATGACCATTTAGCCCACCGAGAACTGATTAAACGTCCTCCATCACTCTCAAACAATGGTTGCGCATACACCGCCACTCATCCTAAAAATCCTCCAGTTAACTTGACTGAACTGTTAGACTCATTATTGTCAAATATCATTTCCCTCTTATCATCATCAACAACCTTACCGTCCAACGTAGCTGCAAAAATAGATACTCTTAATAATATTATTTTAAACCAACAAGATGGACAAGTTTCTACAATGGAATGTGAGGAGCATTATTCATAAAAAGAGTGACCTCATTTATTGTACCTGAAAATATATCTTTTATTCTTCCGTCATTTTTCATAATGTCAGATGAGTGTAAAATTCTCTATTAAATAGTTTTCATTATGTAATACTAATAAGTTTTCATTACATACATTTTTTCAAAAGTCAAAAAGTAAAGTCGAAACACTACTACCAGTTTACAAAATTTAATCTCCGTGTTTTCCCTATGCTCTCGTTGTGTCTCAAGTTTTATATAATTCTCAGCCATCCCTCATAATCCGACGGTTGAAGATATTAAGAGATCAAATCTCTGCGCCGAGCCACTGGTTTTAACAAAAAACAAAGATTAATACTGGCTACAACTATAAAATGATTTGAAGCCTTTGTTGGCACTCGCTTACGGTTAAAGAATATAAAAAGAGTTTAAATAACTCATGACAAGTATGACCTTTTAATATGAAAAAGGATCAGCCGAATCGGTTCATCCAATCAAAATTCATGAGGACTGTACTGCTAAATAATAAACAAAAAATAATAATATCACATAAACATAAAATAATTAATATTTTGACTTTCTATGATAAAAACAATCATTGAAATCGGATCATCTAGAAAATAAATGCAAACAAAATATACATTTTGAATCACAGATCCACAACCATACGACTACCTTCACCTTGCATCTAAAAAAGAATCAACCAAATCGGTCCAACCAAAATAAAGTCATACCCGAACAAAATAAAAAAATCAACTTGATCTATCTATTTGAATAAAAATGAATTGTTGTTCGTTAGTTTGATACGGCTGGGCCGATTGAGCTGATTCTGGTTTTAAAATGTTTGTCGTAGTCCAGGGAAGGTTTAAACGGTAAGAAAATACTCGGGATTTTTTTGTGACGCAGACGAAGTTGCGCGGGCCAGCTAGTAGGTAATATGTTTAAGTCACAAAGTTGTAAAGGTCCATGAGTGACGGTAACCACTTACAATCATACTGAAGATTTCACGATGATGACTCACACTCTCAATTCGATAAAAAAATCGATACAATCGATATGAAAACCAGAACGAATACAGCGATTAGGCATGGGAATAAAATTACCAATGAGAAGTATCGATATCTGATCTATCCTATCTTAGCAACGCTACCGTCTGAGTGTGGATCCTAAACAAGCGAGTGGATAAGATGAAGCGAGTTTTATATCAAAACTAGCCGCGCATTATCTTCTGCGTCACTTTCCATTAAAAGGTAGCCTGTTCTTTCTCAGGGTCAAAGATTGTCTGTGACAAATTTCATCAAAATCGGTGGAGAGGTTTTAGCGGGATAGCGTTGACAGACAGATAGAGTTACTTTCGCATTTCTACTAGTATTAGTAGGGAAGTAGGGACTAGTTGATTCTCGCAACTTCGTCTGCGTCAAAAAGGAGTTCAGTCAGCACTGTTAGATCTTTATAAGACCTACAAACTCGTAGTAGGTACATCATTTTGATCTATAATCAATAGTTTTCGCAGCGCACGTGATGTAAGAAAGTTATGTCTGATCTGATGATAGATTCGGAAGGTTATAGGAACTCCTATACTAAATATTACTAGTAATATATAATACTTTCATGCATTTTCAACGGGTTCTTACTACGATATTTAATTAATTGAGTTGTCTCGATATTTCGTCGTTGTTGCAAACGTCATGATCACGAGAAGACCGAATACTGCGGGTCGATTTAAGAGCAAATAAATCTTTCTACCCTCTTTCTCGTTCGCTTTTGGGTAGTACCTACCACTGGAACTCGAACTCACATCACGGCACACCACACTCATTGTATCTACAAGACTCTCCGAGCATGAACCCTTAGTGACTGTTGTGTTTAGCACTGGATTCCATATACTCGATAATCTGAAGCCGTCACCCCTGTTAAAAGTGCTATGTCTTGAAATCTCGATCGCTTATTTAACCATCCTTGGTACGTAAAAAAAGAAAGAAGCAAAAAAAGAAAAGACTTGCCTTAAAAGCTTGTTGAAAGTTTTCTTTTAAATAAAAATATTCTGTTCCGCCTCGCTGTTCTAATGGCCCCATATTGCATCAAGATAAAAACGCTTTATGCCTCAATTTGACAACTATATACATATCTCACCATCTCGGATTCCAGTCAAAAACTTTCAACTTATGTGTGAATCGATTTCAGATAAAAATATTAAATTAATTGTTTTAATGTTGTTCCGAATATACGGAACCTTTTGTTCGAATCGAATAATCGAATTTATCGATTTTCAAAAAGTGGTCTTTGATTTTTTTGTTTTTTTATTTAGGTAGTATGTAAAAGCATAGTCGTGGTGGGGTAGTGGTCGAAGCGCGTCCTTCCGAACGGGTGGTCGCGGGTTCAAATCCGGCCGGCTTGTACCTAAATCTAAATGTGAAAAAGATTTATGTGTTAACCACTGCCTAAAAACAGTGAAGGAAAACATCGTGAAGAAACCTACATGTCGGAAAAGGGTTCTAAAAATCCTTTGAAGATATGTGAAGTCCCCAATCCGCACTGGGCAAGCGTGATGGACTATGCCTAATCCCTCTTCTGAGGAGACCTGAGTACTGACAGTAATAGGTTGGTACAGGTATAGTATGTAAAATATGTAAGTCAGTTTTTATTTTACAAATACTAATTTCTTACTTCTTATATTATTATGTGTGGCAATAGATGCGTTTGTGCAAAATAACTAATTCAAAATCAAAATCACTGTTCATTGAAAAGTTTTGGTCCCTCCGGCCGGATAAGGATTGGCCATTGTTTTTTTTTTACAATATAAACTATTCGTAACTATTATGATCTCACTATAGATTTAACAAAGTCGTGGCAATTTATTTTTATTAGTTTTGTTTGATTCTTTCTTTATTATTTTTTTATTGTGTTCCTTTGCTATGTTGATCGTGCTGAGGATGTGTAACTTAGAACAATAAACCGGCTTCAAGTCATTTTAATTTATTTTCATTACTATTTATGGGTTAAGTTTTCCTAAGAATGGTTTGTCCATTCGATGCTAGATTTAGCTCGAATATAAAATATTGTGTTAGAATAGTTTATCTGTAAAGCAATAAAAAATCACGACAATTTACAAACCCCATAATTTCTCACAAAAGCTGAACGTCAAAGGAAAAACTTCAACCAATCCTGCACAGTTGGTCAACAAATCAAAATTAACCACAAAACTATAAAGACGAGAATCGCTTGCACTTAAATAACAATCACTAGTAAAATCCTTTGTAAATATAGGTTATGTTTGAGGTAATATCACCCGTATGGGTTTATTTTTTACGTCTGTTTGCACAGGACAGGTTGAAATTAGCGCTTACTACCGCGGCGCTGGTCAAAGTCGCCCGCGCCTTGATATTTTCGACAAACAGTTAAAAACGGTCAACTGTACGCATTTGTATTTGTACACGGTTAACAAGTTGGAAATTATTCTTGATATGGCGCCGTTTACGAGTTTTCGAAGTCTGTAGTTAGTATCATAGTCATAGCATTTAAAAAAGACAGACAGAGGCAAAAATTAAAAGTCAATGTGACAGCGACCCTCACCGTCCCTCTTCTGAGGAGACCTGAGCCCAGCAATGGTTTGATACAGTAGGTACAGGTAAAGGAGTGGCAGTAACCTTTTTTTTTTATTCAGTTGGCGGAAATCACCGGATTGTATGTGGGAGTTGAACCGCACTAAGACCTCCAACCGCTCACACTCAGCGTCCGAACCCCGGCTGAAGCCAAAACCCAGCATGGGGTTTGGAGGGACGGCGCGACGCGTTACGCGCTCGGCACTCTTTCCCGTCGCTCCGTCCCCGTGGCAGTGACCTAGAAATTTTGCATGAGACGTCAGACTCTTATTGTGGTTTATTGTGAGATACTAAATTGATTAATTGTAGGAAATAGTGTTGGCTCTTTTCTACTCGTGTTATTTTCATTGATGGCTTTCTTTTTCATGACTTCAGCGAACTTTCTCGTATAACCACTCGTCTTGGAATGTCAAGTTTCGCTACATGACGGAACTGGGGAATTCGTTTGCAATATAGAAAGAGAAAGAAAGAAAGAAAAACATTTAATGAACACACAATACACGTTTACAAATATACATTTTAACAAAGACAAAAACAATGCTAACAAACAGTGCAGTGTGCCCATAAGGCGACAGCTCAGCATATGCCGCAGATTACTGCAGCGCTGATTTTCAGCTGAAGCCCAATTCCACCAATATAGTACTTCCGTGTTTGAGGATCTTTAAAAAAAATCCAATAAATTTTGATTTTCATTTAAAGTAATATTTTTGTAAATAGCAAAACTATATTATCTTTAAATATGAGACGATAATCTAAACAATTTTTAGAACTATGCTCAATTTTGGCTCCTGCCACAAACTTGGCATGACCAAACCAATTTTGACGCAGTTGAGTGATCAAATCTATGAGTAAAACAGTGACGACACGTCAATGTGAGCAATGTCACAAAGACCGGTTGTTTTGACCCGGAAACTACTGGTTCTGCCCACACGCCACACTTATTAGCACTAATATATCTTGAGAACTACTAATCTATGTACTATCTACCTTTGGATGCGGTTAAGACAGGGTTGCCAGCTGTAAATATTCCTTGAGATTAGGGATTTTTTGATGATTAGGTTTTTGCTTACTTTACTGATTTTTTATATTAAGTTAATCTTGATTAATTAATACATAAATGACACCTTTCATATGGAATAAGTATCATCGGAATCGGTCCAACCGAACTTGTTTTGGGAAGTCTATCAAATAATTATAACAATGTAAGAAAAACTAATAAGCCATTCAATATGGGGACGGCGCGACGTGAAAGAGTGCCGAGCGTGTAACGCGTCGCGCCGTCCCTCAAAACCCCGTGCTGGGTTCTGACCACAGCCGGGGTTCGGACGCTGAGTGTGAGTGGTTGGAGGTTTTAGTGCGGTTCAACTCCCACATACCTTTTAAAATATGTACCTACCTCATTTTTTAGTAAAATTTTGTTACTTATCTTTGAGAACCATTAATTGGTAATTCTGAATTTACTTTTTTAAATTTTATTTTGTAATTTTAACTGTAGCTCTTCCTATAATATAATTCATGAAATAAAATATTATTTTTGTAAATCCTATACAATTTTTATATAGTTATAAAACACACACGTCGTGTTTGTCCGTCTGTGCGTCCAAGGTTGGCTTGTAAAAACGCGTACGTAAGAATTTATAATGTCAATAATGAGCCCGACTGCTGTAGGGATAGGGCTGGCACACGAACGAATAAAAAAATGTTTTTTTTATGTTTTTTAGGTAAACGAGTATGTGGTAAGTGGTCCACTGTCTTCTCTTCCATCTTTCATTTGGAACCTATACTTGTACAATCCTTACGGCCTCCCACGATACAGGCCTAGCCTAGTGCGGGGGCCATTGTTGAACTCCTTATGTAAATTAGTTTTATGTTTGAAAATAAATTATTTGTATTTGTTTTTGTTACCATCATGGACCTCTATAATGTCAGGATAACACAGGGTCGCTACCTAGAGTCTATTTTAAACAAGGTGATTTTTTAATGATGATATTGAAAGAGGGGTGATGAGTACTCTAAAATGGAATATTTAAAAAAATAGGTAAGATTATTAAAAAAAAATTTGGTAAAAATTCAAACTATCAACTATCCCAAACAAGAATGATTTGGTATAACAAAATAAAAATAAAATAAAATAAGAATGATTTGGTTAAGTACTATATTATGCGTGAAATTTATTGTTAATTGTGTACTGTTTCTTTCCTAAATAAATAAAATAAAATAAAAACAACTCAAGTGATCTCGCGCACACCTCTTCCACAAACAACAATCGTTTTGCAAGAATTTTACATTTTTTTTTTTTTGTTTTTTTTTTATTGCCATGTAAGCAGACGAGCTAACGGGCCACCTGATCGTAAGTGGTTACCGTCGCTCATAAACCTCTGCAATGTCAGGGGACACTGAGAGGTCGCTACCTACGAGCAGTACGACCTAACTTTAAGGACCTCAAGCCTCAAAAAATCAAATGCGTATAGGTACTAAGGCTTTACACCTGTCAGAAACTACATAAAAAATGTATAACTTATAAAACAGTAAAAAATATTCAGCAAATGACTTCTGAAAGTAACCACAAATTGCACTGACCACCATTCGTGTTCTCCACACAATAAAAATGAAAGCACACACAGTAGCTATAAAGCAAGTTATAAAATCTAATAAAGTACTAATAAACGTCAATTAGTAATGATAAACAATTGTAATTAACATTGCCGTATTAATTGAAACGTGTCTGAAGTTTTATAAGTATGTTCCGGTCTTCTATTGAGCAAGTTAATTGTAAGTCATAGTTTAATCATATACTGTTCCTACTGTAGGTACCTGTACCAACCCATTACTGCCCACTGTTGGACTCAGGTCTCCTCAGAAGAGGGATTAGGCATAGTCCACCACGCTTGCCCAGTGCGGATTGGGGTCTTCACCTATCTTCAAAGGATTTTTAGAATCCTTTTCCGACATGCAGGTTTCCTCACGATGTTTTTCTTCACCGTTTTTAGCCAGTGGTGTTGTGAAAAATTGCACATAAATCTTTTTCACATTTAGATTTAGAGGTACAAGCCGGTCTTTTGGATTTGCACCCGCGACCTGCCGTTCGGAAGGAAGCGCTTCGCTTTCAGGCCACCTGATGGTAAGCGGTTGCCGTCGCTCATATGCCTTTAATGTCATATAGTACATTTTTTATGTACGACAGACAGACGGTTAAGGTTCACGGTAATGGCATTAAACATTTTTTTAAATTGAATTAGCTCTCGTAGTTTTAATCTATGTAAAATAAAAAAAAAATCTTTAGTTTTACGCCTACAGCTGAAAATAAACTAGTGTTTCTATTATTCATATTCATTTATTAGCTTATTTTTTACATTATATTTAAAAAAAAACATTTACACGAAAATAAAATTTAAAAATACAATATAAAAAACAGAGGGCCACTGCAGGCGGAGTCTACGACCCAAGCCATCAGTGATCAGGGCTCAAGAGGGGAACCTCCTCACAATACCTGCCGTGTCAAGAACGACCGCCTTCTGAATCAGCAGGCCCTTTACCCAGCCGGGGAGCGAAAGCTTCTCTAGATGACGGTCGAAGCTTGTCGCTATTAGACCGTGCACAGATACAACGATCGGAACAATGATGGTCGATTCAACACGCCACATGTCGGTCACCTCGTGGGCCAGGTCCAAATATTTTAGCAGTTTTTCTTTTTCTGTTTTATTCATATTATTTTTAAACTACTTTCTTCGCGTAAAATACTTATATTATCGTAGCCACCATTTATTGATCCTACTGTTTAATTTCCAACTTTCTCAATCCACTTATTTTCCCACTTTTATTATTTTTTTCTCTCGCGTGCCAGCCCTAAATCCAATAACAGAAATCAGAGGCGGCGCACCAAAGTCGGCTCTCTCAAAGACACCGCTACACGTATCTCACGTTATCTACACGACCGGGTAGCCGGAGATATGTCTCGCATCCACATATATTACTAACCTATAGTCTTTTTATTACAGACGAGCCAACGGGCCACCTGATCGTAAGTAGTTACCGTCGCTCATGAACCTCTGCAATGTGAAACCTACATATATTGTTATACCTATAGTCCTATAGTCTTTTTGACCATCTTTTCAAAAAGGAGGAGGTACATAATTTGTTTGTTTCTTCACTTAGTTTCGTGAACTGATTTGAATGATTCTGGTGTTATGTAAGGTGATAGTCGTCATGGGATTTTTTTTAAGGATCACACATGTATCTTCTTTTGGATCTGTGTTTTAAAATGTTGTTTTAACGGAAAAAAATCACGATTTGATGTGCGTTTTTGCGTGTACCTATTTCTTTTCTATATGAACCGATTTCGCTGATTCTTTTTTGTTAGGAAGAAGATACTTTAGACATTATCTCATGTAAATATGATAAAGATCTGACCGGTACTTTTTGTATTATGCTTGAGTAATACAAGTCGGTCGTGTTCATTTTTGTATTAAAAAATATTATTATTTCCATGTAGGCAGACGAGCTAACAGCCCACCTGTTCGTAAATGGTGTGGGTAGGTACAGTGGACTACAGTGTTTATGGTGGTCAGGCCGAAGCCCACTGTAGTAGATTTCAGATGCCGTATATATGCGAAGATTTTTTCAAATGTTGTAACCGCGATTCAAGATCTCGCGCGCTGTTATTGGTCGCCACACACTCCCCTTCGGAGATCCTAGGACGAATCATACATTGTACTATCATAATCATACCCACAAATGGTTACCGCTCATGGACCTATGCAATGTCAGAGGACAAAGGGTGGACGAAGATCTCACTTTAAGGTTTTCAGCCTCGTTTGAAGAAGGCAAGTCATAGTTTTCACGACACACCGAGGAAGAAAGAAAATTTCAAACATTTTCAAACATGGCTTGGGAAGGTCCTTAAATTTAGGTCGTAGGTAGCGACCCTTCAGTGTCCCCCAACATTGTAGAGGTCCATGAGCGGTAACTACTTACGATAAGGTGGCCTGTTGGCTCGTCTGCATCAATGGCATAGAAAAAAAACAAAAAAAAGGTTCCAACTTCCAATTCACGCAAATGACAAAAGACAACTGTCAAACGGTTCACATAGTTTCAATGCCGGCCAATGCATACAAACTTCTGTTGACATGTTGGTCGTCACCGTCATTTGTTTTTTAGATGTTACATATTAGCGAGCCATTATGTAAAAGTAAAATAAGACAGATTTGAGCCGAAAAGCTTATGTTCATCTTTGCGTCACAATCTTCGGCGTCACAAAAGGGAGGGTTAAATCTATTTGCGATATAAACAAATGTGTAAATTTAAGACATCACGGAATAAACCTCTAAAATTATTAATTTTCGCTACCATATTATGTATCTATACCTACAGTAACTACATGAATAGCTCTATCTATTAAAAAAACGCATCAAAATCCGTTGCGTAGTTTTAATGGTAGACAGCCAACGTGAAGCGATTTGGTTTTAAACTATTTAGTGATAAACATCAGTAATATTAGTAGTGCTGTACAATTTGGCCGTTTAAACCGGCCATAAAGTTTAACCAGGTTAATTAGTTCAGCAGCCAGCTAATTTATTCAAATTAACCGGTTAAATTAAATTAACCGGTTAAATTAACTGACTGGCTAACCGGTTAATTTGCAAAAGATTCTTAACATGGAATAAATCATTTATTTTTATTTTTAGGTTTATTTTTATTAAATTTTATTTAATTTAATTTATTTTTAATGTTTAAAATTTTATTAAAATGAAAATAAAATATTAAAAATATTTTTATTTTATTAAAATATTTAAAATAAAAATAAAATATTAAAAATATTTTTATTTTAATAAAATATTTAAAATTTAATTAAAATTAAAATATTTAAAATTTAATAAAACTAAAAATAAAAATATTAATTTATATTTTAATTTATTTTTAATATTTAAAATTTTATTATATTAAAAATAAAATATTTAAATATTTTTATTTTATTAAAATATTTAAAATTTAATTAAAATTAAAATATATAAAATTTAATTAAAATTAAAATATTTAAAATTTTATTAAAATAAAAATAAAATATTTGGAATATTTTTATTTTATTAAAATATTTAAAATTTAATTAAAATTAAAATATTTAAAATTAAATAAAACCAAAAATAAAATATTAAAAATATTTTTATTTTATTAAAATATTTAAAATTAAAATATTTAAAATTTAATTAAAATATTTAAAATTTAATTAAAATATTTAAAATTTTAATAAAATAAAAATAAAATATGTATTTAAAATATTTTTATTTTATTAAAATATTTAAAATTTTATTAAAATTAAAATATTTAAAATTTAATAAAACTAAAAATAAAAATATTAATTTATATTTTAATTTATTTTTAATATTTAAAATTTTATTAAATTAAAAATAAAATATTAAAAATATTTTTATTTTATTAAAATATTTAAAATAAAAATATTTAAAATTTAATTAAAATTAAAATATTTAAAATTTAATTAACATTAAAATATTTAAAATTTAATAAAAATAGATTTATTCCATGTTAAGAATCTTTTGCAAATTAACCGGTTAACCAGTCAGCTAATTTAACCGGTTAATTTAATTTAACCGGTTAATTTGAATAAATTAGCTGGCTGCTGAACTAATTAACCTGGTTAAACTTTATGGCCGGTTTAAACGGCCAAATTGTACAGCACTAAATATTAGTAAATCAATAAACCATTTTGTAACGCAGACGATGTGCGAATCAATTAGTTATGAACCTATAAAGAATTGGCAACAACCTATCATAAAATTATTACATCAACTATTTTCAAGTCGGCCAAATAAACAAAAGAAAAACAGGTTTCGTAAAATTTATGTTCACAATAAAAATAGTTACAATATCGTGTAAGAGTGAAAGAGAGGTTATTAGAAAGAGACGGGTATAGTTTTGTGAGTACCGCGCTGGGCGGGACTTCGACCACGCCTACAGACGGTATCGATTGACCTGACGAACATTAATTTATTCATAATTCATGTTTTTTATCGTGATGTGACTCGGCTCGTTTCGCGACGGCTGTATGAATTTCGCGATAATAAAAAAATCCCTTTTATTTATATTAAAAGGTAATCTTGAGGTTCATGACCTCAAATCTCAAGGGTTTTTACGTATTTTGATACCAATTACAATAAATAGAATAAATGCAACTAGTAACAATATTTTTAAACACAAACTTTTAAGAAATTGAATACTTATAATGTAGTTAAGAAGTAGAGACAAGCCAAGACAAGTAAAACGAACCCAAACACGATGAGTCTATCTTGTTTAGTACAGGAGTTCCTATGGCTACCTTCTGACTCCATTATCAGATCAGCGCCATGATACCATATTGTTGCATTGTCACGCGATACATACTTTCATGAAAATTTTAGCTTAATTTGAAACCATCAACATGTCAAATTTAACTCGCTTAATTCCACCCGAACCTACATTCAGTGCAACTTAAATACAAGCTTTTTTTTCAAAAAAATTACGGTCCAGAAACTACTTGAATACTCAATCCGCATTGTCTCCTGGTAGATTGATCTCTCTACTGAGGAGACCTAAGTCCAGCAGTTATTGGGGACGGAGCGACGGGAAAGAGTGCCGAGCGCGTAACGCGTCGCGCCGTCCCTCCAAAGCCCGTGCTGGGTTCTGGCCTCAGCCGGGGTTCGGACGCTGAGTGTAAGCGGTTGGAGATTTTAGTGCGGTTCAACTCCCACATACCCACATATCCGGTGATTTCATCCAACTGAAAAAAAAAAGTCCAGCAGTTACAACACAGTACCTATAGCACCACTTAAATGTCTTTTGGAAACCTAACAACTATGTCCTTCTTCAGAAAAACTCCGGCTCTCGCTCTGCGTGGGCTGCGGTGGCCAGATCCATGACCAGTACATCCTGAGGGTGGCTCCGGACCTTGAGTGGCATGCCGCCTGCCTAAAGTGCCAGGAATGCAGACAATTCCTGGACGAGTCCTGTACCTGCTTCGTCAGAGATGGGAAGACATACTGCAAAAGGGACTACACTAGGTATGTAACTTGAGAAGTTTTACATGAGCATACGAGTAGCTAGGGGGTGAGTCATATAAAGTTTGCATTTTTCAAAAGTTCGACTGTCATGTTGGCTGTGTGGCATGTTGCGCCATCCTGTTGAAACCAAATGTCGTCCATGTCATACTCTTCAACTTTTGGAAACAAAAATTCGTTGAGCATGGCACGGTAACGCTCGCCATTGACCGTAACGGCGGCTCCTTTCTCATTTTCCAATGATGCCGCCAGACCAAAACCCACACCAAACCGTAACTCTTTGTGGTTGTGACCAATGCACGGCTTCTCAATGGTGACGTGTGGATTATCCGACCCCCAGATGCGACAATTTTGCTTATTGACATAGCCTCCGAGGTGAAAATGAACACAAAGTGAATGACATTTTTGCTGTCATTCTCTAGATAAACAGTAGTTCAAAATGCAAACGTTAGATTTATATTACAGGTACCTACCTATACACATCATTACTTACCCAATTAGGTACTAAACGAGTTCTTACCACGATTTTATTAAATGAGCGATCCCGATATTCATGATCATGATCAGTGTCAGTCTTCGCGTCATCATGGCGCTTGCAACAGTGCTGAAATTGCAACTCTTGAAGAAATAAACTCCGGTACAAATTTGCTTAAGTTTATGTTTTTACAGAGAGATAGATAAATGAGTTTAAGGCACCTCGTTGAAAGAAGGACAAGTCAAAGCGCTCAGAAAAAAAAGCGGTATAGTACGTAACCACTCATTCGAACCCATTTAAAAGTGTTAAAACATTCAAATGAATTACACATCAAAAATAGAGTAATAAATCTATTTACGGCGCGTTTAAAAGCGTTCTATTTTAAGACGAACGTGCATTACGCACAAAAAACCATAACCAATTGTCAATCAAACATCGCGCCGGCGCCTCTTTCCACACAAATTCACTAAAATAACTCTCGTGTGTTTATCTTTTCACCCTTCCATCTATCGCGGCCAAAATATAATATTACCAAACGCAAACTAAACTTGACAGCTGTCAAAGTTGACACATAACCTTAAACTCTTCGGAATAAGGTTGTATTTCATCTGTTTCGTGATAAATCAACCGCATTTGATCGTGGTTCTGTGCATTCTGATGTGGCACTGGGAAAACAAACGGCTTCGACTGAGCATTATGTATTTTGGCGCCAAAATAAACGTCAGGATGACAGCACGGCGGGCGGCGGCAACCCGATCCAATAGTGATGTGTTTGTTTCCGTTTACACCCGGCCGGATAAGCCGGTTTTCGATTACGTTTTTTTTTGGACCAATGAGTAAACACGGTGATTCTTTTGTGAGCGGAATGGCGGCTCGTCTGACTGTCAAGTGCGATGACGATGTTGGTTGATCTAAGAGCTTTGAAGTATTAACCAATACACTGAAGCAACCAAAATTAGCGTTTGTCTAGCCGCTAACCAGCTATAGGTAATATTTGACAGCATTTTCAATCATAGAAAAGAGATTAAGCGATCAATCCTCTAGGTTCAACTTTGCACCAACTAACGCATACTTAATTGGGGCGTATCGCAAATTATCTTGAAATTATCATAACTGCATTGCTCTGCGCTTGCCTACTCGTTTAACTTGGTTTCGGTTTAATTTGTTTTACTGTCGATAAGGTTACGTCATCATTAATGGTTACAGTCGCTCATGAACCTCTGTAATGTCAGAAGACACTGCCCCGCTACATACAACCTACTCTAAAGGACTCTCTTTAGCTTCGTTTAAAGAAGGACAAGTCATAGTTTTCACGACCGAGGACGAAAGTAAATTTATAAGATTCTTTCATGATCCCTACTAATATTATGAACGCGAAAGTAACTCTGTCTGCCTGTCTGTCTGTTACGCTTTCCCGCTTAAACCTCTCAACTGCTGTTTATGAAATTTGGTACAGACAATCTTTAGACCCTGAGAAAGAAAATAGGCAACCTCTTAATTGAAAGTGACGCAGACGAAGTTTCACGGGCCCGCTAGTTCTTTATATAGAAGAATCGACTTCCGAGTACTTAATCATCAATTATTTTTTTTTATTTAAAGACATGAAGCAATAATATCCTGAACAATGGCGGGAAAGTCAATCTTAATAACGGGATGTAAAAGTAAACAATGCTTCCTTGGGATGTGGATTCATTTATTTGTTTTACAATAAGATGATGTTTGGAGTTATCCTGTTTTTAAACTATTTTAAACACGAAGGTATTTTTTTAATTTTACGGATTCCGATTGAGCTGACATATTACACGCAGATGTATATCGTGTGACGATACAATAATATGACAAAATGGCGCCGATATGATGATCAATTCGGAAGGTGGTCATAGGAACTCTTGTGCTAAATAAGGTAGACCTGTCGTGTTTGGGCTCACAGATCCAAATCTGATTAGAAGTTTAAAAAAAATGGGACTCCAGTTCTACTATCACCTTTCATCTGACACCATAATCATTCAAATCGGTCCACCCAAACTAAAGTTATCGTGGAACAAACAAATACAGATGAATGTGTAGGTACCTCGTCCTTTTTTGGAGGAGGAGGAGGAGGAGGAGGTCATAAACTAACTCTGCAGCTTGATAATATTAGTAAGATATTGGATAATTCTGTGCTATTCCCACCCAATACGTGTTAAACGTTGAATGACAGCACCGACCCTGCAATTAGCCGTAACATGATATTCTCTCAGCTTCTTCACTTACAATGTTTATGATGCTATTTATGTAAGATTGATCTGTTGTAAGGAAACAGTGATTTTACTCTTTAATTCTTTCTTCTACTTAGTTATTTTATTGCTTTGTAGGCAGACAAGGTTACGGGCCACCTGATCGTAAGCGGTTATCGTTGCTCATGGACCTCTGCAATGTCAGAGGACACTGCGAGGCCGCTACCTACGGCCTACCTTTAAGGATTTTCTTCAAGCCTCGTTTGAAGAAGGATAAGTCATAGCACCGAAGAGTTAGTTTTAACAAGGAAATTTATAGTTTCCTTATGTTAATCTGAGTTTTCGCGGGAACTGGGAAGTTGGTTAAATTCAACTCGCAGATTCCACCATAACTTACATAGATGCATAGTTACATCCAAGTTTTAATTTTAAACAAAAATTGCAAACAATTATGTGTCAAAAACTTAAGGAAAGTCTTCAAATAAATAGTAACTAGACTGAAATATCAGTTTCTTTCAGACAATTTACTTTTAAAACTTTTTGTTATCTTTAATTGCGAATCTTTTAGAGGTTTAGAATCGCGATTTGATAAGAAATACATTATGTACATAATTCTTATCAATAAATCAATGTTTGTTTAGTTCTGATGGCGCCAAGTGTTGACGTAGCAGATTTTTGAATAGATAGATAATATAAATTATTTTAATGATACTTTTTTAAATACAAGCTTTTAAGATCCTGGATTTTGTATAGTAGAAGAGTGCCTACTAGCTAATACAAGTAAAACGACGAGTCTATCTTGTTTAGTACAATTCCTATGACCACCTTCCGAATCCATCATTTTGTCATATTATTCCATTGTCACGCGATACAAATGTATATCGTGCAAAATGTTTCGAAACCGGGAAGTTTGTCAAATTTAACTCGCAAGATTCCACCCAAACTTACATACATCCAGTGCAAGTTTATTAAAATGGTAATACCGCGATCAATCAGCAATCAGTCATTTCAGGAATTCTATTTCGCTACATTTTTTTTTCAAATTACAAAAAAATAATAAATGATAATAATGCCTACATGGCAATAAAAAAAAAAAAAATGAATACTTTTTCAAAAGTCGATCAAATAGTTTAAATCATCAAAATGACCACCCACCCCTTTTCCAAGTCGGTTAAATTATGTAGTGTGCAAGGTTCTTTACAAAACATCCCCATAATACAACCATAGGCAATGCTTTTAGCGAAATTGTCGGGGGTGTGGCGGGTCATTGACACGGGGAGTGCTTAGCGGAGGCTTTTAAAAGGCATTAGGGGTGGGGGTTTTACAATGTTTTTCATGGTAGGGTGGATTATTGGGAAAATTTGAGGTGTTAGATTTTTTCGATTTGGTAGTTTGGAGTAAAATTTTTTAAACACAAATTTTGTTAATTTTATGTTATATATACCTAAAGGTAATTTTAATTTTATGTCTTAAAAAATACCTTATAGAGTGTAAAACACGAAATCGATCCAAGAAGAGAATTTGTAGTCTTTCTACTCTTTTTTTTCTCTTTAAGATTTTTTCAGGAAGAAAAAGTTATCAACCAAATCGGTTAAGAACTACGAATATATTTTACAAACTTAAATTATTTATTTGTCTACAGATTATTTGGAACAAAATGCGACAAATGCGGAGCTTCGTTCAGCAAAAACGACTTCGTGATGCGAGCGAAAACGAAAATATACCACATAGACTGTTTTAGATGCTGTGCCTGTGCTAGACAACTAATACCTGGTAAGTAACCTGTGACCGGATCCTGGCATAGGAAGCTCCACTAATCATTTTACCTCAAGGAGAGCAAAGTATATTCGTCCTAAATTTCTTACACTATTACTAAACAGGTTCTTACCACGATTATTTTTAATTGAGCGGTCCCGATATTTCATATTTATATTTATTTAAATTTCGAGGAATATCACTTTTAATAGGGGTGACGGCTTCAAACTATCCTGTATGTGGAATCCAGTGTTAGACGAAAATAAAGCCAAAAAGTCTAGTTTTGAGACGGCAGCCGATACTGTCAGTGTGGTATGTCGATATGTGAGTTCGAATTCCAGTGATACCAGCAAACGAACGAGAAAGAGGGTAGACAGATTTGTCTGCTCTTAAATGATCTACCCGCAGTTCCTCAGTCTTCCCGTGATCATGGCGCTTGAAACAGTGCTGAAGTATCGAGACCGCTCAATTAAAAATAATCGTGGTAAGAATCCGTTTAGTAAGTGATGTAGATAACCGCGAGTGTTTAAATAAATTTTGTCCTATATTTACCGCTAAAATCTCTAAGTTCGCAAAGGTCAAGGTGAGAGGTGGGCCAATACCCCGAATACTAAGGTAGGGTAGGACGTCGCTTAGCCCTGCTCTTCTTTAAATTATTAAATACAGAAAGAAGAAACTATATCTAATATACATAAATACCAATCATCATCAACCTATAGACGTCCACTGCTAGATATAGGCCTCCCCCAAACCTCGCCACAACGGCCGGTCCTGCGCTGACGGAACCAGTGACTTCCCGCGATCCTGGCCAGTCGTTGTTCCATCGTGCGGGAGGTCCACATTACGCTTACCGAGGTCGCTACTCTAGAACTTTCTGCCCCCAATGGCCATCCAATTGGATATTTATTAAAACATAAATATTTTTTTTAGGTGATGAATTTGCGTTGCGAGAAGGAGGAGCCCTTTATTGTAGAGAAGATCATGACGTTTTAGAAAAGGTAATCTTCTTTCTTATATATAAAAATGAATTGCTGTTCGTTAGTCTCGCTAAAACTCGAGAACAACTGAATCGATTTGGCTTATTTTAATCTTGAAATATTCGTAGAGGTCCAGGGAAGGTTTAAACGGTGAGAAAATTTCCTTATGTGACGCAGACGAAGTTTTGTGGGCCAGCTAGTATTCAATAAACAAACAAAAATGAAAAAGACCGACTTCCATTTCTAAAGCATAGCACAAAAATTACCAGTCAGATCTGTATCAAATTACCTATATATTAAATGATGCTTAAAATGTCTGCTTCCTAACAAAAAAATAATCATCGAAATCGGTTCATATAAAAAAGCAATACACGCAAAAACGCATTAGGTACAAATAGAGAAATTTTGTACGTTAAAAATAGTAAAATACATGTGGTGTTGTGAAAAATTGCACATAAATCTTTTTCATATTAAGATTTAGAGGTACAAGCCGGCCAGATTTGAACCCGGTTATTAATCTATTCATTTATAATTTCAGAGTGCGAACACGAGTGGAGGTAGCAGTAGTAATGCGGAGAGCAACAATAACACAACACTTAGTAATAACAATTCACATCATCCACATGAACTGGGCTCTATGTCAGGTTGGTACATTACTTTTATTTATACAGGGTGTAAACAGAGCACTCCCGAAAACGAAGACTGGTGGCAGTACTGGACGTGATACCTTTTTTTTTATTGCCATGTAAGCAGACGAGCCAACGGGCCACCTGATCGTAAGTGGTTACCGTCGCTTATGAACCTTTGTAATGTCAGGGGACACTGAGGGGTCGCTACCTACGACCTAACTTTAAGGACCCTCCTCAAGCCTCCTGCGATGATAAGCCAGGAAATCGGTCCATTCAGACGATTTTTGCAAAAAGCTTAACTTCCCAAGTATCACTAGTACTATCCCAGCCTTTGTTTTCGGGAGTGGTCTTCATACACCCTGTATATGAAATCACAATGCCCACAAATCAACAGTTATAGATTAAACGGGTTCTTACCTTAAATTATTAAATGAGCGATACCGATATTTCAATACTTGCATACGTCATGATCACGGGAACTGACTGGAATTCAGTGGTGTGGAGAGGAACTGTGAGTTCGAGTTCCAGTGGTAGCAAACGAACGAGAAAGAGTAGACAGATTTGTCTGCTCTTAAGTAATCTACCCGCAGTAGATACTCAGTCTTATGGACTGACATAGGTACTGTAAATATTTAAAAAAGGATTAAAAAAAAACAAGGAAATTTATTCCTTTTTAGAACTTTCTTTTTGGCTCTAGTATATTTAAAAATCAGTTAAAATGACTAACAAATCTATTCATTACATTTAACCAAACTTTTAATTACGATAATAACAACTGACACTTCAGTCGGCGACATCAAAGGCAACCGGCGTCTTTGTCGGCTCACATCAAAGTGTTATCGATGCAATCACAGCACGATCGCGAAACGATTATCGATAGGTACTCGAATGTTCGGATGTGTATCGATATTTGATAACGAATAATCTGTGATGTTCGATAAAAAAAACAAATATTTTTTTTTTAGAAATTAAAACACGATTTTGGACTAGATAGGTTTAGGTTCAGTTAGACTTACGTTGAACTTTAATTCTATTTCAGAAATATAATAAGATGAACCCAATTTATAAGTCGTGATGGGGTAGTGGTTCAAGCGCTTGCCTTCCGTACGAGGTCGCGAGTTTAAAACCGGCTTGTACCTCTATTTTATTTATTATATTTTTTATTTATTTATTTGGGAAACAACAGTAAAAGTTATTACATCAAAACAGGGACACAAAAAATTAAAATGAAACTTAGACCAAATAAGTTTCCACCTCTAAACAAGTCAGAAAAGAGATAATGGACGTAAAGAATTAAAAAATAATAATATAAAACTACCTAAATTAATACAATTAGTTTTTAGCTTACAATTTAAAATATACAAATAAGTTCATTCATTCATTTCTTGAACACAATTATATGAATATCGGTCTAAAAAAGTTAGGAACAAACAAAGAACAATTCACAATTAAAGCCTAAATTAAACATACTATAAAACTATTAGGTGCTGTTGAAAGATTGTATCAAGGCTTTCTTATAATTGTGAAAAATATTTATGTGCAATTTTTCACAACACCACTGTCTAAAAAGGTCTTATTAGTTTCACTAGTATCTTTTTATTGTCGAGTAGTCCGACGATCTAACGGTCCATCTGATCTTAAGTTTATGTGAAGTGGTCATTAATTGGCCTTCGCTTCAGAAAGATAGGTAGGTAAGAGTAGGCAATGTCCTCTAAAATTGCAGAAGTCTTGCGACGGTAGCTATGCCCGATCATGAAGCCTTTTTTTTTGAGTTGTAGGAAATCGCCGGATTGAACCGCACTAAAATCTCCAACCGCTCACACTCGGCGTCTGAACCTGAGGCCAGAACCCAGCACGGCGTTATGAGGGGCGGCACGACGCGTTACGCACTCGGCACTCTTTCCCGTCGCACCGCGATCATGTGGCCTGTTATTGTGTTGTGTTTGGCTTTATCGCAAAAACAATTGGGTCGGACACCCTAATGCCCCAAGTTATTTATAGAAGTTTATTTTCAATCGCAAGTCTAGCATTATTTACCTACGTTTTTCATTATTAAAACCACTCTACGTAATTGTGTGTTAATACCTAATTTGGTATGCATAAAGCTGACCAGGGGTGAGGTGTGAAGTGGGGATTAACTGGACAAGTGTAATTATCGGCGGGGTTGAAAGGCTTAAGGGTTGTAGAAACTTCGTAAGGGAAGTAATTTAATTAGATAATGGGACTTGTATTATTTAATTGGTTTAGATGTTTCCAAAAGAATGTGTAAATGTATGTGTTTGTCAAATGACATTAGATGACGTAACTGAGGAGCCTGGAGTTCGTAATCGTTACCTTATTTGAGTGTCTTCTTCATTTGTTTAAATTTTGAATAAACCGTTAATTTTAAATCTAGTGTTTTGGATAGCGTTAGTAGCTTACACAGTATTTTTTTCCAAAAAGAAATTTTCAAGAATGAAAGTGTGCAGTTGTTGTGTTGTATTATAATTTACAATATCTGAACGTAAATGTAATTAGGTTTATTTTTCCGGACTTCTTCCAACTAAAATAAAAGTATGTTGGACTTGAACCCCACTAAAACGCCCCCAAATATAAATACTTCAGTAGTATTGTAAGTTATTTAAACACGATTATTAGCTCTAAATAAAACGATTTCAATAACTTTTGCACCAATTTTCAACTGTAATTCTTTTGTTTCTAGATAGTGGCAGCGAATCCGGTTCCCATAAAAGCGGTCGAGCAAGAACGACGGCCGCTGCCGACGGTAAGCCGACCCGAGTACGGACTGTGCTGAACGAGAAACAATTACACACGCTACGGTAAGCCAGCACCTTTTAAAGGCTTTATTTAACTTACTAGATGTAACTATGTACCTGTAACTGTCTATATCAGCAATCTTTGATTTTCTTATAATAGGACCTTTAAAAATATCTTCTGTCTAAACGAATCATCAAAATCGGTTTACAAATAACGAAGTTATCCGCAAATAAGAAACGAATGGGGAAAACCGAAAATATTACCAATATCAGAACTTTGTGTGTCGTAAATGTATGGATAGCGCATTATATCTAATTATAATAATTCTTGATCTTCAGTTTCCATTACGAAAAATAATACCGATTTTATTTCATTTTTTTTTATTTACTAGTTACCTTACCTACAAATAAAAGAAAAAAAAAAAAAAAAAAACAAGGATTATTAATAGTTTTCCATACATTTCAGGACCTGTTACGCCGCCAACCCTAGACCCGATGCCCTGATGAAAGAACAACTGGTAGAGATGACTGGTCTCAGTCCAAGAGTCATCAGGGTTTGGTTCCAGAATAAACGATGCAAGGACAAGAAGAAAACAATACAACTGAAGATGCAGATGCAACAGGAGAAGGTGAGATATTTATATACTCGTCTGTGTCGAAACTGGGCTCGCTCGGCCGCTGACATTGCAGAGGTCCATGAGCAACGGTAACCGCTTACGATCAGGTGGCCCGTTAGCTCGTCTGCCAAAAAGGCAATAAAAAAAAAAAGTTCGTTCGAAATCACTACCTTGATCGACTCTCTTTTAAAAATGTTTTTTTCCAACTAAATTTTAAGTCCATAAGTAAAACCTAAAGTTTTTGTAAAACAAAAACTTGAGAGGTGTGATGGGGCACCCGAATAGAACGAAGTTCCTTTCGATTAAAACATATCTTATCTATTTTGTTTCCTAACGTAACGCGCGATAAAGAACGTGTTTTAAATGATTTTGATCACAGCGCTATCTAGCAATAATCATCTAAAACAAAAAAAGTGTCGTGACAACTTTTCGTAATATTTTTTTCCGTCTAGCCCCCTTTCACAACGCGCGATAAGGAACTTCGTTCAACAACACAGGTGTTGCCTAGTGCGGGGACCAATGTTCAAATTTATGGCTTAATATTTTAATAACAATACATTTTCATTTCATTTCAAAACAGTTTTTTTTAAATAAATTATCGTATTTCAGGAGGGTCGACGCCTAGGTTACATGTCAGTTGGAGTGCCCTTAGTAGCCGGAGCACCAGTGAGGCACGAAGCAGGCGGTGCTTTAGAAGTGAGCTCGTACCAACCGCCGTGGAAGGCGTTGTCGGATTTCGCGCTACATGCCGACTTGGATCGAGCACCACACCATTCTGCGGCTTTCCAGCATCTTGTTAATCAGGTAGGTCCTTATAAGGTTTTGGAAATGGTAGTTTTGATTTGATAGCGTGGATAGTTTTAGAACATGTGGAAGTCTTGGAGAAGATTTGTGTTTCACATTTTTATTGCATCTTGGGAAGTAGTTTGTGGACTATATACAATGTACACACACTCCAGAGCCTCAGCCTATAATATTACTGTATACTGGTTGTATCTACTGTATACTGTTTAGAAGTCTTCTAAAACCTTGACTAAAGAAAAATAAAGAACATTGAATCCTTCAAGGGTTGCGTTCTGCAGTGCTCTACAAGGTTACCTGTTATCCGTGGAATAGACAATATTTTTTTTTATATTATGCAAACATGTTTAATTATTTGCATAATTACCATTGTCATTAATATCTATAATATATAAGTTGAATTATTTTGATACTGTACTAACCGTAGTCTAAGAAAACCTAAGTGGCTTATATGAATTTCCCATTTACCCTTTGGTCTAAAAAACGCTCCAGCTTACAACATCTCATTTCCAGATGCACGGCTACGACGTGACTCCTCTCGCTGCCCCCCGGGGCCCGGGCGCCGAGGACAACTATGTTACATACCTGGAGAGCGATGACAGCCTGCCGCCGTCTCCCTAGTGTCGCCTCTCTTAGACCCTACAGGGCCGGACTTTACTCGCGTTCTTTGAGGAAGTGCTTTCTCGTGTTTGAGTGACAGTGTGGTTTAATAATACAATACAATAGAAAACTTTTATTGAAACAACACTATTACAAAGTTATAAGTTAAAAAACATTAATAAATAGAGTGTTTCAATCATAATACATGAAGTATTATGCATAGGCATGAACCATTATTATCGTTGTGTTGGTGCACGGTCTTATAGCGAAGAGCTTTCACTTGGGAAGTTCACAAGTCTTAAAGTATTCTTGGTCACCTCTTGTAGAGATAATAAAAAGTGATTACGTGAATGCAGTCAATATCGGTAGGATGTACCTACTAAAAACTAAATGAACTAAACTCAAGTGGAAAAAATTGATTTCTTGCTGTTGTAAATTAAGTTTCGGTTTTAAATTTATCGCAAATATTTCTCAAATTACATGTGGGTAGTTCAATATAAATAAGTATGATACCGAATTAATGTCTACATAATAGCGATTTCCCTCAAGAAATAGATTGTTATAATTGGACTGGATGTGACCACGGCAACATTTACTATCATATTTTGAAATAAACGCGAGACTTAATTATAACTACAGTGTACCCAACACTTACATTTTTTAATGAACGCGAGACTTAATAATAAATTAATGTTTAATAAATCATATCTTAATTGATAAATTGTACAATATAATTTTAAATTTATGCTTAGATAGTTATTGTTCGGAACGCAAGCGATTTTTATTGAAACGATTTAGTACAAAAATAATTTGAGTCGATTAGTTTAAAAATTGATTGTGTACTACAAACACACTTAAACTACCCAGTTATTATTAACTGGGTAGTTTACCCTATAACTCAACCCTATAACTATTTCTCAACAAGAACGATTTTGGCGCGCATTTATTTTTTTACAAGAACGAACGCCTTGAAATAAATTCATATTAATAACATTGTACTTACCGTTTTTACATCCAGAGAGAAATACCCAAAAAGAAGTAAGTTTTTGACGCGCTTTTTAAACTAATCGTTCGAATTTCAAAAAATCATCGCCATTGCGTTTCGTTTGTGATGTTTACCATGTCTTTTCATTTAACGTTTATTTTAATGTTTTCACAGATCTGTTAGTCTATGTAAATATATCTGTAAATAATAATGTATAAAAATAAAATAACTTAATTTTAAGATGTAGCAAAATATTGCCTTGGATTCTATTTAATTAATTATCGATACAATATAATCTGTGGTCCATATCGTGTAAATTATCGAAAAAAAAATTTGATTGTAAAAGAGGGAAGTGCAACAAAAAAAATATATCGATGAGCCATTTTAACTATACTAGTACATTTATGCTTAACCAACGCACACTTCAGCAGTCACAACAATTTATGTATGAAATCCGAGTTTTTGGTGCGTTGCGGCCTACCTAAATGTGCGTTAATTCATACAAAATGTATTGGAGTCGGATTATTATGGTCGAAGCGTTGTATTGCAGCCCGTTATAGTGGGCGCTATATAAGATCACTTTAGTAAATTTTAATACAGTATATGCTCGAATACAGCCAATAATTACAGTAATTTATATTGTTAGTTAATTTAATACTAATAAATACGTTTCGATAATTTACACGAGGACTATTTCTGTATTTATACATTTGTATATAACTTAAAATTACGTAACAACTTCTTTGTTTGTGTAAAAAAATCATCTCACCAATCTCCAGCGTTCAACAGACAGACAATGCATTTTTAAACCTTTATACCCATCTAAAATAATTTAAAACAGTGACTGAATCCGCGTGTCGTAACTAAAGCGTAGAATACAGATAATGCAAATGTCAACAATGGAACTACATCAGCTGTCATCATATCAGATTGTCAAATGTCATTTTGTTTTTTTAATGACTAATACACAGAATGCAAAGCTGTCTTTAACAAACTGTAATGTTTGAAAAATAAAATAACTGTATTACCACAATGTTAATTTATTGTAGTTATAAAATACACTGTGCTTAGTATTGTGAGCATAAATTATAAATAAAATATTGATAATTATCTGTGTTCTGTTTCATTTTATATTGGTGTTCGCTTTAGTAATAATTATTATCTGTTGATTTGAATACAGATTTTTTTCATACCTGCATAATACCTATTCTATTCTATTCTATTTGTGAAGAATCGATGAATTAAGAAAGTATGGATAAATCAATAAATTATGTTGTGCATGAAATTATAGCGTGCCCGCATACTTATCAATAATATTGTCAATACTTTCGACCGAGGGATGGGAAAAGATACTAAAAAATAGCATGTTAAAGAAAGTATTAATAAAAAGCATATTTTCAAAAATAGCACGTGCATGTTTTATGATAAATAATACTTGAAAAACTTAATTATATTTTAGGTTCAAGTTCCAAAATCGTGTAATGCTAAAAATATTAATTTTAACATCGTAAGTCTACTATTCAGGTGGTCTTATCTAATATATAAAATTGTCGTGTCACGGTGTTCGAACTTGAACTCCTCCGAAACGGCTCGACCGATTTTGATGAAATTTTTTGTGCTTATCCGGTACCTATGAGAATCGGCCAACATCTATTTTTCATCCCCTAAATGTTAGGGGTAGTCCACCCCTAATTTTTTTTTTCGGCGCAGACGAAGTTGCGCGAGTCAGCTAGTAATTTATAATATATGCGATAAGGTAATTCAAAATTCTTTCATACTTTTACAGGCTTGACGCTGCCTGAAATTACTTTTTTTCATATCTTTTAGTGCAATACATGGAACTAAACTCACTTGACGTAGGCACCAGGAGGTATTTACAAATAACACAATTTCAATATCTAAAAGATTTTTAATGCATGCTACTCAAACGCTATTATTGCTATTTTTTTCTAACATTCTAATTAAATTGTTATGACTTTTAAATCCCATCTCTGCTTCTGACACAAGTATTGACAATACTTTTTTAGGTGTGCGGGCACGCATAAGTAAATTAAAGATGAATAATATAAATTTTAATAATGACAGTAAGTTGCATATATTATAAATTATAAGACCACCTGAATAGTAGACTTGAACCTAAAATATAATTAAGTTTTTCAAGTATTATTTATCATAAAACATGCACGTGCTATTTTTGAAAATGTGCTTTTAATTAACACTTTCTTAACATGCTATTTTTTAGTATCTTTTCTCATCCCTCGGTCGAAAGTATTGACAATACTATTGAAAAGTGTGCGGGCACGCTAAGGTAAAAATGACTTTTACTTTTGAGTACGGCAAGGATTATAGTGAACGTTACATAAATTAAAAAAAAATCCGCTAAACTAACTACTCCACTCGTCTAAATTAGAAAAACTTTTTTAACTATAAAATAATCTTATTGACTTAAACAAAATTGTACAATACCAATAAACCTTTCAAACCGTTTCAAATCAAATACGATGAAAGACTTAAAAAAATAATTTAAAATTAATATGATTCATTGTTCGAATTTAGATTTTATACAATTTATAATTAGGGCTTAGGTTGAAGATTGTTGTATTCAATGAAAAAAATACAAATTTTTGTACAACTTTTACTTTAATAACTAAACATTCAGGAAATTACCTTTAAAAATATCTTTAAATAATACGAATTGTTTTGTTCAAGTACGGTGTGGAATTATGATACTCAAAACACAGAGATAGCGCGTTTTCGAGCATGACTTGTGTTATAACGATCTTAATTCAAAAATTAAAGCGATGACTTATGTTTTTTTAATTTTAAATTATGTTTATACCACTACATAGTATAAAACAAAGTCGTTATCTATAATACGATAAACAATAAATCATACACACTCTTATTCTAAATTATTTATTTCAAGTCTTTTATTTGGCACGAAAATTCGGCGGTTTGGTAAATAATGTACATGCAAATCTTTGTCGTACAGTCACAATTGTTTACAACTCAATGACAACTCAAAGTTCATAGCAAAAATTGAGGTTATGTGTTGACTGAAAATAAAAACTAACTTCTTAAAAACTCTATAAAATAGGATAATGAATTTTATCGACGATGAAACTAATCGAAGGAGAGGAATTGCTATGGTTAGTAAAAGTAAAGTAACGAGGTTAGTAAAGTAAAGAGGCTTAAAAAAAGTCCTTAAAAGGTAGGCCGTAGGTAGCGGCCCCGCAGTGTCCGCTGACATTGCAGAGGTCCATGAGCGACGGTAGCTGCTTACGATCAGGTGGCTGGCCCGTTAGCTCGTCTGCCTACAAGGCAATAAAAAAAAATACAATTTAACTATTTTTTGCAATAAAGTAAGTTTTAAGAACATTCTTCGCTAATTTTTGTTTTCAAATTAACCGTATCAATCCCGAATCTGTAACTGTTACAAATTGAATTAAATTCTAAACCATGTAGAGAATGTACAAGGCTTCCAACAACATTACATATACTTTAAAAATTTAAATAAATAATTCCAAATTGAATGCAATTTATAGCTTTATACTATTCCATCTTTAAAAGAAAGATAGAAAAAACATTTAATGGTTACACAGTACAGGATAACAACAACAGGAAACAGTAAAATGAAAATATAAAAAGGACAGCACAGTACTGTGTACCATAAGGCTTCAACTCAGCACATGGTGTGGTGGTGCACCACAGCGCTCATTTTCAGTTGAAGCCATAGGCATAGCAAAATGACTATCTTTCATAAAACAATTGTAAAATTTGTCATTAATTCAAGTATAAGTTTTATTTCTGCTGAAAATATCAGTGTAATAATAAAAATAAAATGTTTGCAGGATATTCTTCCTAAATATTCTGAAGTTTCTTTGGACGATGAGGGAAAAACAAAAGAAAAACCAGGACACAATGTGAGTACCATTAGTATTTTTGGTTTTTAATAATGCTCAGATTCACATTTTGATCAGTTGGACCAATTATTAGAGGTATCATGACGTGCCTATCTTGTTTAGCACAAGAGTTCCTATGACCAACTTCCGAATCCATTATCAGATCAGCATAATTTTGTCATATTATTGTCACGCAATGTACATCTGTGTGAAAAATGTCAACTCAATTCAAAACTGGGGAATTCGACCAATTTAGCTTACAAGATTCCACCTGAACTTACATAGTTACATCCAGTGCAATTTAATATAAAGCTTGTAATAAGTGTTTCTGCTTGATGTAACATTTTTTCACCATTTTTATTGGTATAATTTATCTATTCAACCTATGACTCATGATCATTATTTTTTTTTGTATATTCATTTATTCACTTATTTTTTACATTCTATTTTTAAAAATACATTTACAAGAAAATAAATTTAAATACAATATAAAAAATAGAGGGCCACTGCAGGCGGAGTCTACGACCCAAGCCACCAGTGGTTAGGGCTCAAGAGAGAGTTAAATTATTTATTTATTTATTACAAACTTTTATAACGCCTTAACAGTAGTAACCAATACGACGCTATATGTATACATTTCAGTTTAATTTATACTAAAATTACATTTTAAATAACTTTAACTTTAACTACTAATAAAAACAAATTAATATCTACTTAATATAAATTCAAAATATCAGCAATAAAACAAAAAATCATAATTAAATTAAAATAATACAGTCACCTATTATTAATAAATTAAAATTATGGATTAAAAATCTAATAGATTATTATAAAATTAAACTTTATCAGCAATATATTAATCGTGAGCCTCAATAATATATGGATCAGTAAAGGAGATGTCACACTGTGAGCAAACAACTATTTTTGATAAAAAAAAATTGGTTGCCTGTAAAGTCGGTATACGGGCGAAAGTTTTGTGTGACAACGACTCGGGCATGGTTAGCCCGCCTAAGAGCGAGAGAGACAAACATAAAAAGTGAAAGGCACGCGTGCCTCTCACTCGCTGTCATTGTGAGCGCATAACGTGAGCGGAGCGTAACGCAGTTTCTTGAAGTGTCACCCGGCAAACCAATTTATAAGACGTTGTCACGTCAATAATATACTGTAGTGAAATTTAGAGTCCAAACTGTTTTAATATCAAGAGTATATTGTTCTATCTATCTACTCAACCTTAGCTATTTTTATTGTGTAATGAGTTGTACTGTTTTGTAAAACTCCATGCTGGGTTTTGTCCTCAGACATATGATCAGTAGAAGGTTTCAGAGCAGTTTGACTTCCACATAAGTAGCACAAGCCATCATTGAAAAGGCCTATAATTTATTATTTATTCTAAAAAATATATTATTACAATATGATATTTAGTATTGGTATTACATTTTAGTTTACACTATCAGTGACGTCACAACGATAGCAGCGCATCCGGCGGCGATTTTGCACTAAAATTAAAATTTTAATGAATTATTTGGTTTAACAAATTAATTTCAATTGAATTATAAAACTTTCAGAAAAGGGTATAATAGTTTATTCAGCTTATTGTTGTAGCAATTGAGACGTATAAAATATTTTGCAGTTAGACATCGACCTTATTAAATATCTTATCGCAATATAATCAGTCTATGTTCCACAGTGCACTTAAAACGATTATGGTGTTAATGTGGTTTTGTTTGTGAAATATTTAATAAAATAAGGTATATTTTATATCGCAAACCGTTAATGTTGCTTACCGAAAAGTCTTATAAGTATGTATTTTTATCCTATTCCATCTTTATACCTACTTTATTCATTATTTTCTACTGTATCTGCTTCAGTTGCAACTAACAAAATGGAGTCATACTTTTGTTATTAACAAAAGTGCACTGAAGATTATCGCCTTTTATCTATGGGCATATGGTATTATTTATATAAAGTATTTATTATACATATAAATCCTTATGTGTAAGTGAAGAATGAGTATATAAGGGGAAGTTTGAAAGTGGCATCCAGTCTGTCTGTAATAAGCATGAAATTATAACATCTGGAATGAACATCATGAACAACAGAATGAAGTCAATTTAAAGTACACCGATCGAGCGTAACTACACAACATTCTGAATCAACATCATGAATAACAAAGTGAAGTTCAAAGAACTTATGTGTGTGTAATATTTTATTAGTGTGCTAAACGAATTGAGTGTTTTCAGCACCCTCTAACGCCAGATAGTCGAGTTGTTATGCGCGATTGGCGTACTTTCAATTGGCTTCATTCCGTTGCTCTTGATGTTGATTCCAGATGTAATAATTCTATGGTAATAAGTTAGGAAAAAATGTTGGGGTTGTATGGGCATTGGGCATGCGATGAGAAGGGATGAGAGCCATGACTTTTGATTTTAAAACAAGAGAAGAGCCAAGGCAAAGCCAAAGAAACAAGGCCGGAAAAAAGATGGAATGATTGTGTAAAGGATTGAATTGAATTGAATTTTTGTGTTATGGCCCCTGTCGATGCTTTCGGCAATTTAAAGCCAGTGTCATGTGATGGATACTCATGGAAAGAAAATAAAATATTTAAAAGTGTAAAGGATGATATGATGGTTTGTGGTGTGACAGATGATGTACAAGATGGAAAGCGGTGGGGAGAGAAGACTTATTACGTGTGGCACTGTCTAAACATATTAGTAGTCAAAGTAGTCAATTATCCCTAATTCTTATGTTGTCCATGGTACTGCAGCAGACTGATTGTCCAAGGTTTTCTCCACATAAGCCTCGCATTACACAACTTGCAAGCTAATCTTCTTGCACAGCAATCACCATCATTACAGCGCACTTTTTGCACTTTTAGGTACAAAACGAAATGGCAAGAAAAAGGATACATTTGTACGAAACTATCAATCCTGTAAGTTTTTTTCATTTTTCGGGGTTTTTGTAACTTGTGTTTTGTTAGGTTAGGTTACAAGGTGAACTGACCTAGTCTAGGCCGCATGCAGATAGCGCAAGACCAGTCATTGTGGTGAGGTTTGGGAGAGGCCTATGTCCAGTGGACGTCTACAGACTGATGATGAAGACCTTATAAAGATGCCGGCATTTCTCCTCTTTTCAGATACCCAGTCCTTACATCGTTCTGTTATTAGGAGTGTATCTCCTGCTTGGATATCTCACTCAGTTGGTGGAAGATGACATGCCAACACCTCTCAAAGACTCAGATATTAGTAACGTAAGTATGTTACTTTTTGTACCAATCTTGCCTAAGTTACTAATAAGCGATCTCTGTGCATTCTATATCATCTGGTCCATGGGAATGCTCCGAGAAACTCTCTGAGATGATTCCTTCATCTCCTTTTTACCATCGCACCACACGCCGCAGGGGCAAGGTACACCACCTTTACTTGGAACCGCTGCGCTCCTCTACAGTTCGGTTCAGAAGATCATTTTTGCCATTTTTTTATCATCATTTGGTCCTTAGAGGACCAGGTACTCTAATGGTAAGAGATAGGGCTTAAGAGTTTATCTTACAACGGTACCTTACGATCTGGTGACCCGTTGGGTCGTTTTTTCAATGAAATACCCCTGGTCTTAGTTTTTCCAGCAACTACCAAATTTCCCTACCCATATCAACAGGTAATAGACAGGACATCCGAAGAGTCATCATGGAGATACCTCTACGAGATAATGGGTGACCAGCCCAGGGTCTGTGGAACCCAGTACCACCTCAACAAGACCAGAGATATGAAGGAAATTGTGGATAGGATTGCGGCCACAGCCACTATTAATGTTAGGACTGATTGGCAGATTGTTACAGGTGAAAATTATGTTTTGGAACGAAGTTCCTTAGGGGTTGTCCATTAATCACGTGAGGCTTGAAAGGGGGGGGAGGGGTTCGATAAAAATCACGAAAATAACACAAGGGGGAGGGGGGGTGTAGTAAGATATCACGTGTATTTATTTTTTCGTCAAACGCGCGATTTTTAAACAAATATTAAGCGGCACGGCGCGAAAACTTTAAGATTCGTTGTAGGTACTAAAAATACACGTGATGTTGAGAGAAGGGGGAGGGGGGGTGGTCTTAAACCTCACTACGTATCACCGATGGGGGAGGGGGGGTTAAAAAATGCTAAAAAAAGATCACGTGATTAATGGACAACCCCTTATTGCGCGTTATCGAAAGGGGGCTTTTTTTTTTTTTTTTTTTTGTTGGAGGAAATCACCGGATCCCCGCCCGCCCCGCGGGCGGGGTATGTGGGAGTTGAACCTCACTAAAACCTCCAACCGCTCACACTCAGCGTCCGAACCCCGGCTGAGGCCAGAACCCAGCACGGGGTTATGAGGGACGGGGCGACGCGTTACGCCATCGGCATTCTTTCCCGTCACTCCGTCCCCGATCGAAAGGGGGCTAGACGGAAATTCTTATGAAAAGGTTGTCACGACACTTTTTTGTTTTAGATGATTATCGCTAGATGGCGCTGTGATTAAAATCTTTAAAACAATTCCTTATTTTGTTTTATATGATTAATGCTAGGTGGCGCTGTGATCAAAATATTTTATTACAATTCCCTCACTAATTAATGGAAAGGAACTTCCTTCCATCCGGGTGTCCCTTGACACCTCTCAAGTTTTTTTTAAATAAACCAGCATGGTGGATATGTAATCTTTTCAAAACTGAAGAATAGTGAATGTTGTGTCGAAATACTTTTAAGATATTGCATAGCTTTTATCTCGGGTCTTGAGCGCGGGGAGTGAGTGCAGAATTTTCGTAACGAAAAAAAACCTAACGCTCCAGTCATGCGGTAACTTGGTGCAGTGGTCAGGGCCATAGCTTTATTGTGAAGCTCAGAGTTCAAATCCTGGTGTCACCATATTTTTTATTTCTTTTTTTTTTGTTTTTTTGTTTGGTCCACATACCCATGTGGCAGTTGAATCGCACTAAAACCTCCAACCGCTCATACTCAGCGTCCGAACCCCGGCTGAGGACAGAACCCAGCACGGGGCTATGCGGGACGGCGTGACGCGTTACGCATTACCACATTGTTTTTTTTTTCAGGAGATTATTTTCTAAAATCAGGGGCTCCATTTGCTAGTTATTATGACCGAGCGTCTAATATCATAGCGGTTTTGGAGGGGGAAAGCGGTTTCCATGACAACGGAACTATAAACAGTTCTGTACTAGTCAACTGTCATTACGATTCTGTACCTTACGCTTTAGGTGAGTAGAATTAATTTTGCTTGTACAAATTTAAATGAAAATTAGTGAAATTAGTGTTCTAATGATGTTATTAAATTGAACATTTTTTATGTTGTGTGTGGTATAGTAATTCTCGAGCAGATGAACCGATTTTGACAAAAGTATTACTGAGATTTTATTATAAAAATCGATCCAAGATGGCGACAACAAAATGGCGGTTTGAATATATTCTAAAGGAAATATCTTGATTGTTTTCGAGTTTTTTTTTGTATAATAGCTTATATACAGGGTGTATGAAGACCACCCCCGAAAACGAAGGCTGGGTTAGTACTAGTGATACCTGAGATGTTAAGTTTTTTGCAAAAAAAATCGTCTGAATGGACCGATGTCCTGGCTTATCATCGCAAGTATCACTAGTACTACCACCAGTCTTCCTTTTCGGGAGTGCTGGTAATACACCCTGTATACTAATGCGAACGCAACTTTTTTTTTAAATTTTTTTTAACGTCTTGTTATTTCATTTTTTTAAAACTATTTTTATCTTTTTAACAGGTGCATCAGACAATGTCATATTTTGTGCCGCGATGGCGGAAACTTTGGATAAGTTATCGAAAAGAAGTAAAAAATTAAAACATAATATAATATTTTTGTTTAATGGAGCTGAAGAGAATCCTATGCAGGTTTGTCGCCATTTTATTAAAAACTTTTTAAATACAACCTTTAAGATCCTGGATATCATGTATCAGTAGAGTGCTAGCTAATACAAGTAAAACGAGCTCAAACACGACGGGTCTATCTTGTTTAGTACAGGAGTTCCTATGACAACCTTCCGAATCCATCATCAGATCAGCGCCATTTTGTCATATTATTGCATTGTCACGCGATATACATCTGCGTGCAAAATGTCAGCTCAATCAAATAACGAAATTCTGTCAAATTTAACTCGCAAAATTCCACCCGAACCTACATAGTTACATCCAGTGCAAGTTAATATAAAGCTTGTAACAAAGTTTTTCTTAGTAATAAATTATAAAGAGTTGTTTTTCAACACCCTGTATGTTCAACCCTTAGGGTAGTCATGCATTCCTACATCACCCCTGGTCTCGAGGGGTGACTACACTAATAAACTTGGACTCGGCAGGGATGAACGGAAAAGCAACTATATTTCAGGTAAATTATTATTTATTTAACAAAAATGAAGTTTCAAATGCGGTAAAGAAGTGAGAATACAAAAATAAAAATAAAAAACTTGAGAGGTGTCAAGGGACACCCGGATGAAACGAAGTTCCTTTCGATTAATTAGTGAGGGAATTGTAATAAAACTTTATTTTTTTAAGTTATAATAATTAGTTAGTTTAAAACGTCTAAGACTAGCATTAATCATATAAAACAAAATAAGGAATTGTTTTAAAAGATCTTAATCACAGCGTCATCCAGCGATAATCATCTAAAACAAAAGTGTCGTGACAACTTTTTCATAAGAATTTCCGTCTAGCCCCCCCTTTCGGGTACGGTGGGACCTTGCACCGGTTCCAGGTCGTGCGCGGTGTTCCGCAGGGGTCCGTTCTTGGACCTCTCCTGTGGAATATCGGGTACGACTGGGTGCTGAGGGGCGCCCTCCTCCCGGGCCTTAGCGTCGTGTGTTACGCAGACGACACTTTGGTCGTGGCCCGGGGGGATGACTTCGGAGAGTCTGCCCGTCTTGCCACAGCGGGGGTGGCCCTCGTCGTCGGCAGAATAAAGAGGTTGGGCCTCGACGTGGCGCTAAACAAATCCCAGGCCCTGATGTTTCGGGGGCCTCGGACGGCGCCACCAGTCGACGCCCACATAATGGTTGGAGGCGTCCAGATTGAGGTCGGGGTGCAGTTGAAGTACCTCGGCCTCTTGTTGGATAGCCGTTGGACCTTTCGAGCCCATTTCGCGGACCTGGTCCCCCGATTGGTGAGGGCGGCCGGCCATTTGGGTCGGTTGCTCCCGAACATCGGGGGGCCCAGCCACGCGGTGCGCCGCCTCTATGCGGGGGTGGTGCGCTCGATGGCCCTATACGGTGCGCCCGTCTGGGCCGAGCCTCGCGTTCCGGCAAATCTTGCCCGACGCCTGCGCCGGCCACAGCGCATCGTAGCCATTAGGGTCATCCGTGGGTACCGCACCGTCGCTTTTGAGGCGGCGTGTGTGCTGGCGGGGACGCCGCCCTGGGATCTGGAGGCGGAGGCGATCACCGGCGATTATCGCTGGCGATGCGACCTCCGCGCCCGGGGCGTAGTGCGTCCCCTGCGGGAAGCGGTCCGCGATCGGAAGGTCCAATCTCGGCGGTCCGTAATGGAGTCGTGGGAGAGACGGCTGGCCAACCCCACCTGGGGTCTACGGACCGTCGAGGCGATCCGCCCCGTCCTAAAGGATTGGGTGGGTCGTGGCAAGGGACGCCTCACCTTTTGGATGGTGCAGATGCTGACCGGGCACGGGTGTTTCGGTCGGTATCTGCACCGGATTCAGGTAGAGCCGACGACGAGGTGCCATCACTGTGTAGAGTGTGACCAGGACACACCAGAGCATACGCTCGCGCTGTGCCCCGCTTGGGAGCGGCAGCGTTGTGTCCTGGTCATGCAAATAGGACCGGACTTGTCGCTCCCGGGCGTCGTGGCGTCGATGCTCGAGAGCGACGAGTCCTGGAAGGCGATGCTCGACTTCTGCGAGTCCACCATCTCGCAGAAGCAGGCGGCGGGGCGTGTGAGAGAAAGCTCTTCTCTCTACGCAGAAACCCGCCGCCGTCGAGCAGGGGGTCGGGATCGGGGTCTGGCCCGGATTCTGGCCCCCTAAGAGTTTCGGGTCCCCAACGCATGCGAGTGCGAGCGGGGACCCAAGAAAGTGCCGTGTCTCGCTCAACACGCCCTTACGTCAGAGCAACCGGGGGATGGTAGACCGCGTACTCCCCGACCCACGCTGGTTCTGACCCAGCGGGGTATTCCGTGGGAGGGTGACACGCGGTCCCATCTTGGCGGGCTTCGGAAAGCCCGCCGACCGAGAGAGCCGGTGGCCGTATTCGCCGGCGGCTACCGGTTCGGCGTCCGGGGACGGAGCGACGGGAAAGAGTGCCGATGGCGTAACGCGTCGCGCCGTCCCTCAAAACCCCGTGCTGGGTTCTGGCCTCAGCCGGGGTTCGGACGCTGAGTGTGAGCGGTTGGAGGTTTTAGTGAGGTTCAACTCCCACATACCCCGCCCGCGGGGCGGGCGGGGATCCGGTGATTTCCTCCAACTAAAAAAAAAAAAAAAAAAAAAAGCCCCCTTTCGATAACGAGTGATAAGGAACTTCGTTCCAAAAAAATTTCGCCATTACGGGTATTTATTTTGTTCCAAGTCAGTTTTTTCGTATGTTCTTGTTATTTATACCAAGAAAAATAAATGAGTTTATTTAAATAACTAAATAACACCATCTCAGTTCAATTTCAGTGACTATATTTTTTTTTTATTGCTAGGTAGATAAATTAGCATACGGCCCACCTGGTGATATAGTTTATTATTGAATTTAATTTCTTTTTATATTATGATCTTTATGTCTATGTTGAAAAAAAAAACTATTTCATTCCAATTGTGAAATATTTAAAAACCTATGTTATGTATGTGATATTATCACCAGATAAAAAATCATCGGTCGTATCAAACTAAAAAATAAAAATGATTTCAAATATTTATATAACCCTTAAGGTAACAGACCCTAGGGTCCTGTCAGCCTACAAGAAGGGGGTGTCCCGCCCCAGTGCCCAGGGTCTGGGGGAGTTCCTGTTCACATCCGGGGTCATACCGTCAGATACTGACTTCAGGATATTCAGGGACTTTGGGGACATACATGGTAAGAAGTGAATTTAATTATTTAATCTATAATTTTGGTATTCTAATTAAAAAATGTTATGTTTATCTATAACTAGTTGCTGCGACGTCGTCTGCGTCACTTTCAATTAAAAAGTAGCCTTTGTTCTTTTTCAAGATCTAAAAATTGTCTGTGCCAAATTATAACAAAATCGGTTGAGAGGTTTAAGCGGGATAGTGTAACAGACAGACAGACAGACAGACAGACAGACAGACAGACAGACAGACAGACAGACAGACAGACAGACAGACAGACAGACAGACAGACAGACAGACAGACAGACAGACAGACAGACAGACAGACAGACAGACAGACAGACAGACAGACAGACAGACAGACAGACAGACAGACAGACAGACAGACAGACAGACAGACAGACAGACAGACAGACAGACAGACAGACAGACAGACAGACAGACAGACAGACAGACAGACAGACAGACAGACAGACAGACAGACAGACAGACAGACAGACAGACAGACAGACAGACAGACAGACAGACAGACAGACAGACAGACAGACAGACAGACAGACAGACAGACAGACAGACAGACAGACAGACAGACAGACAGACAGACAGACAGACAGACAGACAGACAGACAGACAGACAGACAGACAGACAGACAGACAGACAGACAGACAGACAGACAGACAGACAGACAGACAGACAGACAGACAGACAGACAGACAGACAGACAGACAGACAGACAGACAGACAGACAGACAGACAGACAGACAGACAGACAGACAGACAGACAGACAGACAGACAGACAGACAGACAGACAGACAGACAGACAGACAGACAGACAGACAGACAGACAGACAGACAGACAGACAGACAGACAGACAGACAGACAGACAGACAGACAGACAGACAGACAGACAGACAGACAGACAGACAGACAGACAGACAGAGTTACTTTCACATTTATAATGTTAGTAAGGATTAGTAAGTATAGTATTATAAAGAGGAAAGGTCTGATGGTTTGTTTGTCTCGAATAGGCTCCGAACCTAGTGGTCCTATTTTAAAAATTCTTTCAGTTTTGGAAATATCTTTTATCGAGGAAGGCTATAGGGTATTGTTACGGGATAGGGGTCGTGATAAATGCAAACAATGCGCTCTCAATCTTAACTCGCTTTATTGCAACTACACACACAGTGTACTTACAAACTAATCTCAACACACACAGTCTCTTAGCACTTTGCACTGGTTACTTGTTTTTGATCGCTCTGTATCTGATGACAGACCGCCTTCTCGAGGGACCGCCCTGATATTTATATTGCGAGCCAGGAAGCTTAGAAAGTTCGAGACGTTACAAAAAAAAATGTTTTTCCGCCAATAAATAGCAAAGCGCCTTTGTTCTTGTGGGAACCAATATTCTATTGTTTGTGTCTGTTGTTTGTTAATTCTATTGTTTGATAATGCAAATTCGAATATTCTCGTAACAGTATATTGTTTCCCTTTGTGACGCAGACGAAGTTGCCAGGATCAGTTAATAATACAGAAAAACTAAATTTAAAATGTATATTACACTATAGGTCGGGCATATGGGTTGTTTACCCTAATATCTTTTACAAGCTTTAAATTTACTTGCACTGGATGTAAGTATACAAGTTCGGGTGGAATCTTGCGAGTTAAATTTGACAAATTTGGTTTCCGATCGAGCTGACATTTGCTCGCAGATGTATATCGCGTGACAATGCAATAATATGACAAAATGGCGCTGATCTGATGATGGATTTGGAAGGTCATAGGAACTCCTGTACTAAACAAGATAGACCCGTCGTGTTTGGGCTCGTTTTACTTGTATTAGCTAGCACTTAAAAGCTTGTAATTAAAGTTTTATTTTAAATATATTTTATTTTAAAGGTGTCGACATAGCTTTTACAAAATGGGGTAATGTGTATCATACAAGGTTTGATAGTCCAGAACTAATTCACTCTGGAGTGATACAATGGGCGGGCGATATGGTGCTATCACTATTAATAAATTTAGCTGATATGAACGAAATAGGGGAAAAAGTATGTATATTTTATTTAAATTGTAGGTTCATAGAAAAATAAATCTGGTTTTTTTAATAAAAACAATTGAAATATAAAATAAGTTGAAGTTAGTAATTATTGTTAAGTTTTGAGTAAATAATATTTTGATTACAAAAATGAAAACGACCGACTTTCATGTTTGAAGAATAGCACTAAAAATGCCAGTCAGATCTTTATCAAATTTAGTAGAAATTATGTATAAAAGAATTATCGAAATCGGTTCATGTATAAAAGAAATACACGCACAGCAAATCGTAAAAACTATATAAATATATACATTTTTATACACAGGTCGAAAAGTACTTGTTCGATCTCAAAAAGGACTAAATGAAATCCCACGACAACCATCACCTCTCATGTGAAACTTGAATCATTCAAATCGGTCCACCCAAACCAAAGTTATGTGGATACAAATAAAAAAAATACGGATGTATTGAGTACCTCCTCGTTTTAGAAAGTCAGTCAAAAAATAGATAATTATTTAAAATAATTTTATAACCTTAATAATTATGAAGTTTTTTTTCAGGCGACCCGAACAAGCGCTGTATATTACGACTATCTAAATTGGTTCATAGTTTCGTACTCTTTAGCGATGTCCTACGTGGTCGATACTATGATATGTCTGATAGCTATATTTAATATAGTTTACTATCTGTTTCTAGTTGGTGCTAGTAAGTATTTTACTATTTATACGGCGCGGCGTGCACTCTATAAAAACAAATATGGATTGCATACCCTAACTTGTCGAATCCTACTAAAATTACAAGAATCAATAAATGCGGTATACAGGGTGGATTTGTAAATTTGGACAGTCTGTCGTGGGGTGAATGACCTGTCGAAATACAACTTAGCACCATTTTTATTTTTTGTATGGAAAACGTACGACTATCGTTGCGGTCTTCCATACTATGATGAAAATAATTTTTATCCAATTCCTAAAATAAAAGTGGTTCTTAGTTTTATTTCAACAGGTCACTCAACCAACGTCAGATTGTCCAAAGTTACAAATCCGCCCTGTATTTAATTGATATACACACTCAAAAAATTTTTTTTCTTGTATTTTGTTACTATTGTTGCTAAAAAATGTACTCAAATTGATTGTAGCAAGTGATTTTGAAAATAAAGATATCAAATCTTCATTTCTGCGTACCCTGACTAAAATATGTATGCACGCCACTGTCATACAGGGCGCAAAGGAACTTATTTACTAAACAAGAGTCTATCTTGTATATAGGGTGCAACACCCTGTATATAGGGTGATTTGTTAATGATGGAACATATTGAAGGAAAATGATGAGAATTCTGTTCTACTATTTAAAAAAATAGGTAAATTAATTTTAAAAAAATTCGTAAGAATTAATATTTGACAAAACAATCCCAAACAAAAACAATTTTGGACAATAATTTTGCGATACTTTCATGCATTTTCAACGGGTTCTTACCACGTAACGTTGAAATATCGAGACAACTCAATTAATTAAATATCGTGGTAAGAACCCGTTGAAAACGCATGAAAGTATTATAATTATAGAAAACCGCGAGTGTCTGAATAAGTTAATAATTTTGCACTAACAACCTCAAGTGATCTCACGCACACCTTCGTCACACCAATTAGCTTTCAAACGACAATCGTTTTACAGGAATTTTAGATATTTTTAAGTTGCGTTTACTAAGGCTTCATACCATAATCTTTTTTTTTTGTTGCCATGTAGGCAGACGAGCTAACGGCCTATCTGATCGTAAGCGGTTATCGTCGCTCATGGAAAACTACAACACCCTGTATTTTTTTTTTTATATAATTGTTTTTTTAGGGAAATCAATAATAAGAGAATTATTGTTTTCTATTGGAGGTAGATTATCAGCAATGTTAGGTGGTATTATTACCGCTGGTTTATGTACTTTGCTGATGGTTGCTACTACAATACAATTGAGGTAAGATTTTTATTAAATAGCTTTAATATACTACTTGATGGTAAGTTTTTTTGACGTGACAACGTGTTATAAATTGGTTTGGGGGGTGACACTTCACTTCACTGCGTTACGCTCCGCTCACGTTATGCGCTCACAATGAGAGCGAGTGAGAGGCACGCTTGTTATGTCTGTCTCTCTCGCTCTTAGGCGGGCTAACCATGCCCGAGTCGTTGTCACGTAAAACTTTCGCCCGTATACAGGCAACCAATTTTTTTTTATTGGTATGTAGGCAGACGAGCTAATGGGTCACCTGATCGTAAGTGTTGCTTATAAACCTGTTCAATGCAGGAGACACAGAGGGGTTTTTGGAGCTACATCGAAAATGTAGAGTTTTAATGATTAATGTTTCGCGTATAACTGTGTATTTCTTATTTGAATGAACCGGTTTCCATGATTCATTTTTTTGTTAAAAAACAGATAGTTTAATGTATTGTATTGTTAAAACATACAATTAAAAAAACTGCCTATAATATTACAAAAAAGACATGCCCGCTGAGTTTCTTGCCAGTTCTTCTCAGGACGGTGGTAACTTTAAAGTTTTGACGTCAACAAGAATGAGCATATCATCAAAGTATTTTATTTCATTGACCTGTCAAAATACAACTTAGAACCACTTTTATTTGAATAATCGGTTAAACCTTTTTATAATAATAATATACAGGGTGATTTTTTGGAGAGGGTACATATTGCAGGAGGGTGATGAGTACTCTGTTCTAATACGGAATATTACAAAAAATAGGTAAAATTACAATTTTTGTTTTTTTTTAATCTAATCTAAAATTACCTCAAACATAAACAATTTCGGCTAAAAGAGTATTGACTAACGACATCTAGTGATCTCGCGCACCCCACACCTCCGTCACACCCATCAGGTGTCGAAAAACCATCATTTTGCAAGAATTTTAGATATTTTTAAGTTGCTATTACTAAGACATTAAGCCATATTCTTTGGTAATAATATTTTTACTGTTCGTATATAACCATCAGCTACCATGACCTTCAATATGTACCCTCACTAAGAAATCACCCTGTATTATTCTAATCTGCAAAGATAGTCGTACATACACCATATGATATTTGAAAAATAGTTGCATTCATATATAGCGATAGGTCATTCACTCTATCAGCTGACATTACAGATCCACCCTGTATAAGAATTAATAAAAGTGATTATATGTAATGTTTCAGATATTTATCTAATCCTTGGATAGTGGTAGCCGTGTATTGGATACCATATTTGGTTGGTTCAATTACGGTTTCACATTTATACGACGCTTGGAGAACAACAAAGGTAAAGTTCGAGAGAATTTTAATTTGCCCGTTTTAGTGCGGTTGAACTCCCACATATCCCATCCAGTGATTTCCTTCAACTGAAAAAAAAGAATATTGTACTGAGTTTTCAAAACATATTTATTTCTATCTACAGACGGGTTTAAACGTCTCAATACGCACATTACAATCGGCCGCAGCGACAAGAATCATACAATCGGTTGTACTCGCGTTATTAATGTGTGCGCCGGTCCTTACATCGACCAGGTACTTGATAGGAACACCGCTGCTCATCACTTCTGTGACGTCACTGGTCACACTTACTGCCGTTAGATATGTGCACTTGAGAGGTGAGCTTAAAATTATCTATACTATAATATTATAAAGCTGAAGAGTTTGTTTGAACGCGCTAATCTCTGGATCTACTGGTCCGATTTTAAAAATTCTTTCACTGTTGGAAAGTCCATTTATCGAAGAAGGTTATAGGAAGATTATTCACCTTGTGTTACATATACGATATTTTCATACGGATCCCTAATGTTTTGAAAATAAAATATATTTTCAAAATCGTACGTACGCAATACAGGGTGTAAACAGGGCACTCCCGAAAACGAAGACTGGTGGTGGTACCTGTGATACCTGTGATGATAAGCCAGGAAACTGGTCTATTCAGACGATTTTTTTTTTTGCAAAAAGCTTAATATCACAGGTATTACCAGTACTAACCCAGCCATCCTTTTCGGGAGTGGTCTTCATACACCCTGTATAGTTGCAGAAATAACAAAAATACTAAACATCAAATATGTAAACACATAAGAAGATTATATTTCCTTTTTCCTAATTTTTTTTTACGCGTGATAAGGAACGTGTTTTAAATGATTTTGATCACAGCGCCATCTAGCGATAATCATCTAAAACAAAAAAAGTGTCGTGACAACTTTTCGTAAGATTTTTTTCCGTCTAGCTCCCGACACAACGCGCGATAAGGAACTCCAATTAGAGTCTACTTCGATTTTTTAACATACTAATATCTACTCTTTATAGTGTTTTAGTTAGCTAACAGTAAATTATACTAATGTTTCTACTATTTTTAGCATACTACCACCTACTACTGGAGTTGTTACTATCTCTCCCGGTAGTAATGTTTAGTATGAGTCTCTCTTTGCGGCTCAACGCTATGATCATCCCGATAATGGCGCGCTCGGCGTCAGAGCTCCCGGACTATAATATAGCTATCATAAACATAGCATTCGCTGTGATAGTATGTTCTGCTGTTGTAAGTATATCAGAAGCTTTATATTAACTTGCATTTGTAACTATGTAAGTTTGGGTGGAAATTTGCAAGTTAAATTTGACAAAATTGACGATTGAGCTGACATTTTGGAGATGTATATCGCGTGAAAATGCAATAATATGACAAAATGACGCTGATCTGATGATGGAGTCGGAAGGTGGTCATAGGAACTCCTGTACTAAATAAGATAGACCCGTCATGTTTAGGTTCGTTTTACTTGTATTAGCTAGCACTCTACTGATACATGATATCCTGGATCTTAAAAGCTTATACTTAAAAAGTGAAGTGTAGTGAAGTGAAGTCGTGGTGGGGTAGTGGTCGAAGCGCTTCCTTCCGAACGGGAGGTTGCGGGTTCAAATCCGGCCGGCTTGTACCTACCTCTAAATCTAAATGTGAAAAAGATTTATGTGCAATTTTTCACAACACCACTGGCTAAAAACGGTGAAGGAAAACATCGTGAGGAAACCTGCATGTCGGAAAAGGGTTCTAAAAAACCTTTGAAGATATGTGAAGTCCCCAATCCGCACTGGGCAAGCGTAGTGGACTATGCCTAATCCCTCTCCTGAGGAGACCTGAGCCCAACAGTGGGCAGTAATGGGTTGGTACAGTACTGTACTTAAAAAGTATTCTATACAATTAATTTGCCTTTTAAGTACATATATCTATACTAATAATAATCTTTCCTTCCAGTCCGGTATAGAATTGTTATTTTCCAAGCGTCGTCTGTGGCTCCCCCTCGCGGTGGTCTCTATAATATCAGTAGTATTAATGTTTGTGCCTTTCGAACCGTATTCAGTTCAAGTACCGAGCGTACAACGCCATTATTGGTTTGTGAGTATTTTATTTATTTATAGCTGGCGTTCGCAACTTCGTCTGCGTCACAAAGATTCGACATTTTCATACGAATCCCTTTTTTTTAATATAAAATAAAGCCGTATAGAAAGATTTGCATTTTTGTATGTAACGAATAAACTCAAAAAGTACTGGACCGATTTTAATAATTCTTTCGCCGTTCGATAGCTACATTATACACGAGCAACATAGGCTATATTAAAAAAAAATAGGGATCCGTATACAGGGTGATTTGTTAGAGAGAGTACAGAGTAGCAGGAGGGTGATGAGTACTCTGTTCTAATACGGAATATTACAAAAAGTAGGTAAAATTACATTTTTTTTTTAAATTTAAGTTCGACAAAACTACCTCAAACATAAACAATTTCGTCTCAAAGAGTGTTGACTAACGACATCTAGTGATCTCGCGTACCCCACACCTCCGCCACACCCATCAGCTGTCGAAAAACCATCATTTTGCAAGAATTTTAGATATTTTTAAATTGCTATTACTAAGGCATTAAGCCATATTCTTTGGTAATAATATTTTTGCTGGTCGTATATAACCATCGGCTACCATGACCTTCAATATGTACCCTCACTAGGAAATCACCCTGTATATTTAATCTTTGTGACGCAGACGTAGTTGTGCGAGTCATTTAGCCACCAATAAGACTGAAATTAAAATGTATTAATATTATTTTATATATATTTACAGCACACACAAACAACTACATACAACATAGACAACGTACAAACGGACAGTGTGTCCGGCGTGTTCGTGTCCCGACAAGACGCGTACACGACACAGAGAGTTCTACAAGCGTTAGATAATAAAGGTATCCTATTGTTGTGTTAAATGTCCCCTATTACCGAGGTATCACTATAATGCTGTTATTTTTTTTTTTTTTGTTATGAAAAACTTAAATCTAACTATTTATAACGAAACGCCAAAAATAAAATTTACTAAACAAGAAAATATACTTGTTATGTATCCACTCAACTGGGATCGGCAACAAAATTGGTTTGTTTACTTTTGCCAAGTCTGCGGCAGGAGACAAAACTGAGCACAGTTCTAAAACTTGTTTTGTTTACATTTCTTAATCGTCTCATATTTTACGGAGATGATATATTTTCGCTGAAAATGCAATACAGCGTCGTTTAGTAATAAAGATTTACAAAAATAAAAGGTTTAATTAAAAATCAAAATTAAAAACTATTGGAAAAAAAGTTTTTAAAAAGGGGCTCAAACACGGTATTGATTCCGAACGAAGTCCCCAGTTTCGCCATCTAGCGAATAGTGACGTTCCCAGTTGAGTGGTTACATTTTATAGATTTTTTATATATTTGTGTGTATAAATTAAGATTACAAATTTTAGATTGCTGTTTTTTTTTATACATTTTTCATAATTATATTTAGTCATAATTAATTGAAGTTGTATTAATTGGTCCATGCTCCTAATTGGTACTCTAATATGACTTTAAAGGGAGTTTTAGAAATATTTTTATTTTATTTTTAGTTATAAATTTGACAACGCGTACAGATTTTGAAGAGGACTGTCAGAAATATGTATATTGTAATTTGCCGCTCTATAGAACTTCTTTTGGGAGGAACCTGTAAGTATTTATATACAGGGTGAAGTATGATGATGTATACGATGTTCTTTAACCTTTGTTACACCTACAGCACATCTCGTATATTTTTTTATAGCGTTTTAGATCTATAATTTAGAGTGTTGAATAAATGTTTTTAATTGGAACGAACTTCCTTATGGCGCGTTATCGAAAGGGGGCTAGACAGAAATTCTTATGAAAAAGTTGTCACGACACTTTTTTGTTTTATATGATTAATGCTAGATGGCGCTGCGATCAAAATATTTTAAGTTATAATAATTAGTTAGTTCGAAAGGAACTTCGTTCCATCCGGGTGTCCCTTGACACCTCTCAAGTTTTTTTCTTTCGTATTATTCTCAGAGTTCCGAATGTTTTTAGTAAAAGTTTTTTATTAAATACCTTTATTCACAATTTTGTTTATTATTTTTTTAGACTACAATATCTTATAATAAGTAAAATGTTTATTTATGATAGAAAATGTTATATTTCAGTGCAAGAGGTCTGTTTATATCTATGAGTGGTCCGACTGAGTTCACTCCTCCGTCCAGTTTGTCTATGGACGAGCGTGTTTGTAACCAGGATACTTGTGTTTATAGGTTTACTATGACAGGTTAGATAATTCATCTATACTAATATTATAAAGCTGAAGAGTTTGTTTGTTTGTTTGAACGCGCTAATCTCAGGATCTACTGGTCCGATTTCAAAAATTCTTTCACTGTTGGAAAGTCCATTTATCGAGGAAGACTGTTGTATCCCTCTGTGACGCAGACGAAGTTGCTCGGGTCAACTAGTTAATTTATACAGGGTGGATCTGTAACTTTTGTAAAGCTTAAGTGCGGTTTGTCGGTGTAATTACGATTTTAATCAAAAACAAGTTTGAATACAAAAATCTGTAATAATTTTAAAAGTCCCATATATATTTGCTGATAGGTAACAACCCCTTGCCCTAACATTGTAGAGGTCTTGAGCGATGGTGACCGCTTACCATCAAGTGGGCTGTAAGCTCGTTTATCTATCTTATAATAGAAATAATATTTTTCCCAATTAAAATTCATTTAAAATACTTAACACCATTTTTATTAAACCAGGTGTAGCCCACAACATTATAACCATTAGCCCCACGTTGGGCGCCACTCTAACCCACTGGTCGATATCTTCCCCCGTGTCCCACACCACCACGTGGGAAGGAAGACCACTCTACGTCATATTCCACTCTGTAGCTACTTACACTGAGGAGTTTGAGCCGTTTCAGTTTAATTTGACTTTGAATGTGAGTATGAAAATTTATTTTATTGAAATTAGCTAATATCGTGTACGTCATAAAGTCATGAAATAGGATTTCTTTGTAATTTTAGAAATTCAATTTCATTTCTTAAGACAAAAAGAGATACATAGTAGGGGTGTGCGAATATCGTTCGAATCAAATCGAATATTAAAATTCGAATTTTCGAATTATTCGAAATTCGCCGAATATTCGAAAAATTTCGAATAATTCGAAAAGTTTCGAATATTCGTTGAATTTCGAATAGTATCGAATTTGACTACGACGATGCATCGGAAATAGGACAAGAGATAATATCTTTAATGGGCTAGATGTCTACAAAATAGTCGTAGTCGTCGTAGTCGAATTCGATACTATTCGAAATTCGACGAATATTCGAATCTTTTCGAATTTTTCGAATATTCGGCGAATTTCGAATAATTCGATAATTCGAATTATTCGATCCGAGTTTCGAATCGAATATTCGTATTCGATTCGCAACGAATAATTCGTGAGTTCGAATTATTCGCACACCCCTAATAGATAGCCTTAATAAAACGAAACTTTGTGTAAGAAAACGAAAGTTTTAAAGTAAATTCTGAAGCTATAACTACCACTTTCACTATTTGAAGATCATTAAAATTGGTTCACTTATCCCTCATTGACTTAATTCTAGTTTGGAGTATCATTTAAAAAAAATGATCACCAAAATCGGTTCACCCGCACATTGATTTAACGCTAGCTGCCAGTCAATATTTGTATTTTACTAAAACACATCACCAAAATCGGTTCATTTTTTTCCAGGTGCCGCCATCCCTACAGTCAAGTCCTGTACTGGACTTGTCTCACCACTCGCACAGACTGTACCACCCGGGCCAGTACTCGCGCGAGTACTCGGCCCTAGTACTGGCCATGCCTGACTACTTCAATATAGCTAGTATTATGACGTTTAGGAATAATTATGTGTTTTAAAAAGTTGATTTAATATACTAGATACACGCTTTTAAGTAAAGTGCTAGCTAATACAAATAAAACGAGGCCAAACACGACGAGTCTATCTTGTTCAGTACAAGAATTCCTTTAGCTTCCGACTCCATCATCAGATCAGCTCCATTTTGTCATATTATTGCATTGTTACGCGATATACATCTGCGTGCAAAATGTCAGGTCTATCGGACACCGGGAAGTTTGTCAAATTTATCTTGCAACCACCCGAACTTTATAGTTACATCCAGTGCAAGTTAATTTAAAACTTGTAAAACCACAACTGAAGACTACCAAAATTGGTCTTTTGATCTCATTATTGTGTAACATTTTAGTAATGACACATCTAAAGTGCTAAATATGGTTTCTCTGTCGCGATTGTTTTAAACTGAAGAGTGTTGTCGTCGTTTTGTAAAACACTTGATGTTTGTAGGTCATGTTGTTTGGAGACACTATTATATACTGTTTTATGTACTGTATCTAGTAATATTAAATCGATTTTAAAGGTTGTATACAGGGTGTGAATTTTATGTAAGATAATTGGGATGTTGTTTAGTAAGTTTTTAATCTTTGGCTTCATGATTTTCTGGTAATTTAGACCTTTATTAGAATTGTAATTTTACTGATTTTTTTTTTAATAATGAATATAATCGCATATTCTTAAAAACATCAATAAATGTTTTATTTTTTGAAATATTCTCTACGTTTGTCAATATTAACTTTAATATGGATTGAAATGCTTAAGCTCAACATCTTAAATGAAAGACTGTATTGAACAATATAATATATTGTTTATTTATAAAAAAAATGTTAGCTAGTAAATTGTAATAAAAATGGGACTCCCTGTATAAAAAAAACTTGAGAGGTGTCAAGGGACACCCGGATGGAACGAAGTTCCTTTCGATTAATTAGTGAGGGAATTGTAATAAAATTTTATTTTTTTAAGTTTATAAAGAGAGAGAGAGACAGACGTTTTAAACTAACTAATTATTATAACTTAAATAAAATATTTTGACACAGCGCCATCTAGCATTAATCATCATATAAAACAAAAGTGTCGTGACAACTTTTTCATAAGAATTTCCGTCTAGCCCCCGCGCGATAACTCCAAATAATCTCTCCAATAATCTCCAAAAAATCAGTATCGTTATTTGTCGTTAAAAATTTATATTCCTAAAATCATGGGACTTATTTATAAGGTTATCAAATAAAAAACTACATAATTTCAAATTTCTTTTATTTCAATATCAGTCTTTATATCACCATTTATATATTTACATATTATACAAGGGTATATGTACACAAAATGTAAAAAAGTGTCAAAAAACAATAAAAATTTGACACTTTTTTACATAAAAGATTAAAACACAATTAAATATGATAAAATTCAGCAATTTATTACGAGATCATAAAAAAAGGTATTTTTAATAATAAAAACAATCATTTACGTACATTATTTTTATTATAGTTTTAATACTAACAAAGTGCTACACATATTTTACTTAAAAATCTTATTTTTTCTATAATAATTATACAGGGTAAAAGATGGTACTTATTGAAGGAAAGAAACGAAAATAAAGTAAGGGAAAATATCCATAGAATTATTACATCTGGAATCAACATCATGAACAACAGAATGAAGCCAATTTAAAGTGCACCGATCGCGCGTAACTAAAAACAAAAGTTTAACCGATCCAAAAAATAAAAATGGTGCTATGTTGTATTTCGACAGGTCATTCACCCCACGACAGATTGTCCAAAGTTACAGATCCACCCTGTATATCATGGTTACTAAAGCTTTATATCATAAAAAATATTATAAACAAAGAATGTTTATAATATTTCCCTTTCACATATACCATCAGTTATCACCCTGTATATAAAATAACATGAGTTCTGGTAATTTTGTAACACAATACTAAAAGTATATGAAAAGCTTAAAATCTTATTACATGTAACATAGTATTATTTTAGTTTAGTTTTTCTTACCTATCATGTTCAAATAGTTTTCATAGTATATTTCTTCTAGATAGGTAAAAAAAAATAAACTTCACATCATTGAACAAAAGAAACAGATTTACAATGTTTGAATGTAATTTTAAAGTTCAGTTACATACATTTTTCTAAGAGCATACTTTTAAATATTAAAAAAAACTTGAGAGGTGTCATGGGACACCCGAATAGAACGAAGTTCCTTTCGATTAAAAGACATCTTATATATTTTTTCCTAACGTAACGCGCGATTTTGATCACAGCGCCATCTAGCGATAATCATCTAAAACCAAAAAGTGTCGTGACAACTTTTCGTAAGATTTTTTTCCGTCTAGCCCCCGACACAACGCGCGATAAGGAACTTCGTTCCAATAAATACAGTTTTCCATCATTAAATATTATGCTCTTTTCGACATAATATCTAATTATTAGTACAATTTTGACAATAAAAATTAATACCAGTTTTCTTGATAAAAAAAATAATAATTTTTGAGCATTATTTTTCCATGTCAAAGAAAACATGATCTAACAAAAAAAAGCATAAATCTCCTTATTTTTCTAATTTGTATTCCAAATCCTAAAACAAATCATTTTCTTTAACATTAGCGAAAAAAAAACTGATAAACCTAAAAAACCCTTTAAAAAACTAAATTTAAACCATTTCAGTAATATTAAAAAGGAAATTACATTATTTTAAGTAAATTTACGGTCCACCTGATCGTAAGTGGCGTCGCTCATGGACCTCTGCAATATCAAAGTATAGGACTATTCTCTAGTTAAAAAAAAATAAGACAAACTAAATAGTTAATACCAAATAATACAGAATTTTAACGTTTTACCTAATATAAAAAAAAATGCCAATAAGTTACTTTTTTTTATAAAAAATAAAAACGACCAACTTCCATTTTCCAAGAAAAGCACAAAAACTACCAATCGAATCTTTATGAAGTTCATATAAGGTTATGTCAAAATTATAATTATGCATTAAAATAAAAAAGAATTATCGAAATCGGTTCACCCACATAAGAAATATACGTTAACTCGATACAAAAGAAAAATACGTAAATAATATTTACTAAATATAAAAAGCTACATTATTAAACATAGCTTCAAAAGTACTCGGAAAAATTTAAATGAGACTACACGATGATCAATACCTATCGTATGAAAAAATAGACATCCTAATCGGTCCACCCAAGCTATAGTTATGTGGGGACAATGCTAAAAAATATATAGTCAACTTGACAACCCCCCCTTTTTGGAAGTCGGACAAAATAGAAACTAATCTAACAGTGCACCATTTTAAACTTTTGGTACAAACTTAAAAATAAAAATACTCTTCGCCTACGAATTGGGTAATCCAAAATATGTTTAGTTATCTCAATTCACGAATTTAAGTTAAAAGAACAGAAAAAAAACTGTATGTTTCAAATAATATTTAAATCAATTCAATCATTTTCAATTTCAGATGTGTTGGAAACACATCTGAAATTGAGACTTTGGAAAGCAAAAATGCCCTTTTTATCAATCCTGTACCCACCCATTACTGCCCACTGTTGGGCTCAGGTCTCCTCCGAAGAGGCATTAGGCATAGTCCACCACGCTTGCCCAATGCGGATTGGGGACTTCACATATCTTCAAAGGACTTTTAGAACCCTTTTCCGATATGCTTGTTTCCACACGATGTTTTCCTTCACCGTTTTTAGCCAGTGGTGTTGTGAAAAATTGCACATAAATCTTTTCCACATTTAGATTTAGAGGTACAAGCCGGCCGGATTTGAACCCGCGACCTCCCGTACGGAAGGAAGCGCTTCGACCACTACCCCACCACGACTTTTTTTCCAATGTATATCAAACTAGGTTATGAAGTAACATATTTACGAAAAAATACAATCGAATTGATAACTCCTCCTTTTGCGAAGGTCGGTCAAAAATACTACAATTTATTGAGATACTTTAACAGATTAAGTTAGTTTCTGTTATTACTATTTTCTTCATTTGTGTCATTGTTTATCTTATACCTATTATAATAAAGTAAAGGATGTGTATTAAAAATATTTTTACTGCATTAAAGATTTTTTTTTTACAAAAATTGTAGTTTTTCCAAAATCTGTTGTCTAAATTCAATGTATGTTTAAAATAATATAGATTTTGCTGCATATTATTCGAAATATTGCCAATAATATATCTTCACTGAGAAGCTGAAAATACTGAAGTGAAAATGAGTTAGAAACCATTACATTCAAAACCATTGAAAATTTACACAAAAATTATGAATAAATGGAACATAAATATGTAATTTTACTTTGCATTTTTTAAATAGCGTGTTCGCGTTTTTTTTTTCACTTTTCAGTGAAGATATACAGGGTGGGTCTTTTTTTTACGTGTTACGTAAAAAAAAACAATATACAGGGTGTATGAAAAGCATTCCCGAAAAGAAAGGTATCACTAGTACTAACCCAGTCTTCGTTTTCAGGAGTGGTTTTATACACCCTGTATAAACGCAGTATATTATGATTTTAAATTGTGACTTTTCAAATACATGTCACTATTAAATTTAAACATTTTTGTTTGTGATCAAGCGTTAGTCCAGTGTGACGGTAAGTCTGCTCGCTGCGACCATTTTGTTGTTAAATTTCCTTTTAAATGTTTCTGCGGCTTCTTTAGTTTTAAACGTGACTTTTGCTGTGCGTTCTTCTTTGTCCAATATTAATGTCTGCAAGCAATCCGGGACGTTCAAACACTTATACTATTCTTTTATATATAGATACATTATTCTTATATTATGATATTTCAGAAATACGCGTCGTGTAGGGAAAATGATTTAAATTTGAAAACTCGGAGATTTTTAGTTTTGACACACTCAAAATTATTGGCATTGTGTTTGAGGTGTATTATTTTTTTTTTTTCAATAAATATTTGACATTAGAATATTATTGCTATGTGTGTGTAGCCGTATCAATTAATAAAATAAAGTATATTTCATTATTTTACTACCTACAAAAAGAAATAAAACAACGACTCGACTATCAAAAAAATAATCGCAAATTTAAAATTATTTTCCCTATGAAACATAGTTCTGAAACACCCTGTATATTATAACATCATGTATTTAATACAGTATGTATAGTTCTATAAAAGTAATTGTGATATATTTTACGTGGTACAATATAAAACTAATAAAATAACAAAATACATAAATAAATAATCAACTTACAAACTAACAAACACGCACAGATTTATAAATATAACATTGTTTGTAAACAATAATCATAATTATTTCGTTATTTCTTAGTAAATACACAAAAATGTTAATACATATACAAAAACAGTACTTTAAGATATAATTATAACAATAGTTAATTTCGTTACAAACTTAATTATTTTTGCAATATAACTGTTTTTAACAATGTTAACACCAAATGTTTACGACACTGTCTTATAAAATTTCTACAAAACAAAATACATTTTGTTTTACATTAAAGTACATAATACATATCTATAAAACATACTACATAGACGATTTTCAATAAAACATAATAAAAGATTAATTTGCAAAAAAATAGAAGATAAATATAACAATTCATAATAAAATATGTAATTTAAAAACACAGTTAAAATAACATTACACACACACTATAGAACTTATTTTAGAAAAAAACATAATTCCTAAAAATATAATATTCCACACAGTAAAACACTCAAGGATAAATAGATGACATTAAAAAACTTGAACATATAAAAAAACAAGTAATTAAATAATGTATGAGAATGTTACATCACGTTCGAATTAAATATTCTTAACAAAACTTAAAAAATATTTACATATCAATAAAGTTACAACATATCATAATAATAACACTTTCTTGTAAATCTATCTTTAAAAATAAAATGTAAAAAATAAATGAATAAATGAATATACAGATAATAAACACTAAAAAAATATTTAAACAATTCACAAACATTGTAACAAAACTTATTCAGACACTCGCGGTCTTCTATAATACTTTCATGCAACTTTCACTTTCATAAAATATCGAGACAACTCAATTAATCAAATATCGTGCTAAGAACCCGTTCAAAATGCATGAAGTACATATTGTAACAAAAACTTTTATAAAAAATAAACAATTTGTACAATATTTTTCGATAACATTTTTACAATAAAATAGTATTATGATCTTTAATATTCGATCAAATTTAAATTTGTAAATTATCATCGAAAATTGTGAAAAAAAAGATTAAAAGATTGTTGATTTATACTTGTTTCAGGTCTTATTTAAGAGACAAATCATTGAGTAATAAAACTAGGAAGGGTATTAAATACCTTATTTATATTAATTAAAGCTATGCCATTGTAAACTTTATTTATTAATACTATTTTTTTCCCTTTATCTTATTAAAACATATATGAAATCCTAAAGCGCATTACAAATTTAGTTTTCTACTTTCCTATAATAAAACTAATAATTTTACATGTGAAATATATAATATATGAGCGACGGTTAACATTTCCCAAAGAAAATCAATTATTTACATTTTAACTTTGTAAAATGCACTTCAGTTAAATATCACAGAAACTCAGTCTTATTTTTTACTTATTTTTTGTAGAATATACTATTGTAGTAAATTTTTATAAGTATAAATTAATTAATTTTCTAAAAAAAAAATTGTATAAATAACAATTATAACAACACAATATAAAATTATGTATAAAAAACTTAAACCAATAATACTTATTTAAATTTAGTCAATTATTTACAACACTAAAGAGTTCTTACCACATTAATATTTGAATATAAAAACATATTTTGGTTAGAAGCCAATGCTTTTAAGGTCACCACTTACTATCAGGTGAGCTATGAGCTCCTTTATATGTCTTACAATAAAAAAATTAAAAATTTACAAGAAGAACAAATCTGGATAAGTCATTTTAAGTTTTGTTTGTTTTTATGCATACAAAAATACAGATTTCATTTTAAGTAAGTTATTTTAATACTTTTTAGGATATAATTAGTGATGTTCCGGATATCCGTATCCGTATCCGTATTCGCGGATATCCGAGGTAAAAAAGAAATCCGTATCCGTATCTGTGTCCGTTACTTTTCGAGCGGATATTTTACGGATCTTTTCAGGTGATTAGGTAGAATTAAAAAACGAATAAATTCCATGAATGGAATTTATTAATAGTCTGAAGACTATTTTTATTTAATTAAATCGAATATTTGGCACCTTTATATTGCAAACATTGAGATAGATAGATCTTTATAATGAGAGAGCAAGTTAACATCACTTTTATGATAATGAAATGACTAAAATATAAGTAATTTTTTCTTATATAATTTTAATGAGATCAATATTATATCAAGCTTTAACGTCATTTTATGACAATGAAAAAACTGAAATTGAAATCTACTTTTTCATACAATCACGGGAATATTACAGCAAGCTATATATAACATCATGGTCACTTTTATGCGAGCGCTGACACTAATCGAATAAGAAAATAAAGATCCGTATCCGTATCCGTATCCGCGGATCTTGACACTAAATATCCGTGTTCAGATCCGTATCCGCGGATATACATTTTTAGAGATCCGGCACATCACTAGATATAATACCTTGCATGTAGCATAATATTAATTTAAAATATTGTAAAATCGTGGTAAATACTCTCATCATTAAGATATTATCACATAATATCACAAACAGTTATAAAAAGTCATAATAGTGTAATTTATGTATCATTCAATAACAATATAAGTTTGGTAAATGCCGTTAATGAAATAAAAACATTTTAAGGTACTGCTTAGTAGGAGTACCACTGTACACCAATGATTGATGTAATAATTTTTATGGTATTTGTAATTTTTATGGTAAAGTCATTCATTTCATTTTGTAAATTATAATTAACGATTTTTTAAAAGAGATTAATTTGGTCACTTTACTCCATTTGCCTTTGAAATTCAAATCAACATTTTTTTTTTTAATTTGCCAAATTTTATCTTTACATATATTACACTATTGACTATGTTTTGGTAAAACAAAAACATGAAAAATACAAGCGAAAAAAGTAATTTTAATGTATTAAAATGTATAAAATCTTAAGGATTTAATTTTCTATGCTTATCTATATCATTCATGTTTTTTTCAAGTGTTTTTACTTAATCTATCTATAGGGTTGCCAACTTAATTAAAATGTGCCAAATCGTGTAAATAATAAATATTATACTAATATGTATGTACTTATTATGAATATTTTACATAATATTATTATACAAAAGTCTACTAAAAACATCATTTAATATTTAAATTTAAGACACTTCAATGAAAACCATGACAATGAAAATCAACAAAATTGGTCAATTAAAGAACCGTTTTGTTGACATGAATCTTTGTTATTCTTTTTTAATGTTAGCAAAAAAATGAAATCTCAGAAAATAACATTATTTAAATTTCATATTGTTAAACATCATTTTAACAAAGTGTTTTAAATAATCTCTTCAAATAATAATTATCAAATAAATATCTCATTGCTCTACTTTTGAATAAAAAAACACATCAAACAAATCTATAAAATGGCAACATATACAGGGTGATTTTATTATAATGGTACATACATATTGAAAAGGGGTTATAAGTACTTTGTTTTAATACGGAATATAAATAAAAGAGATTTAAAATCACAAAAAAATATCCCTAAAAATTTCATAAACACAGAACATGGACTAACTTCGCGCACCCATCAGCTGTTAATGACAATAATTGTTTAGCAATTTTGGATAGCTTTAAGTAGCGTTATACCTTTTTTTGTTATAATAATATTAAGTTCAGCTGAAAGTCAGTGCTGCAGTTCAGGCTGTAACTTCTTTCACACAATTTTTATTAGTTTTATAATATTGTTTATCTTTAGTTTTAATTTTTATTTAGTCATATATCCGTTCCTGTGCAAATTGTGTGTCTGAATGAATGTATTTTCTTTCTTTCTTAATGTCAAAGTCAAATCATTTATTTCAAAGTTGATGTGGACACACATACATTTTGAAAGTCAAAAAAAAAAGTTCTACCACCAGTTCGCTAGAACTCCGTCCTGAGAAGAACCGGCGCAAGAAACTCAGCGGGCATGTGCTTTTTTAATTTTTTTTTTTTTTCATTTTTCTTTTTCAATATTGTTTTACAATGTTTTTGTTTAATAAATAAATATAGTCCCTGTTATATGTGACTGAATGAACGTATTTTCTTTCTTTCTTAGTGGTCGTGTATAGTCTTAAACATGTACCAAAATAAATAAAAATCACCCTATATTTAACTATATTATGGCAACCCCAAGTCTATAATATAATCAACAATTTACCTGTAACAAAGGTCCAGCCAAAGTTCTTATCCTTGTATCAGTAATACCGAAGGGTAGGTTTGTGACGGTCGCGCCGTGTGATGGGGGGTCATTCGGGGGATCATTTGGGGGGTTTAGTGGGGGGTCGGCGGGTATTTCGCGTCGTAGAGCGCGGTTCAACATCCCTAGGCTCTCTTTGTTTATTTCAATGCGAGGTTTTTCTTTGCGTTGTAAAATAACTCGTCGATTCGCGAATGTGCGTTTTTCTTCGTCTTTTTCTTGCTAAAAAGTAATATAAATGGTCTATTAATCTATCCATACTAATATTATAAAACTCAAGAGTTTATTTTCGGGTATTAACCCACTTCTCTCTCCCACCACTGTAACTCCTGTGTAGGGGGGATCCACAGCGGCGACCATCGTAATGACTCTGAGCAGTGAAGCTCAGGAACCCGAGGGAAAGATAACTTATCTAACCCCGCAACGATTTTAATGATAAGATGATAAAAGGAGTAGGAAAAACATGAGTTTCGACTTTACAAGAGTTTATTTGTACTTTGTTTGTTTGAACGCGCTAATATCAGGAACCACTGGTGAATTCTTTTAGTGTATCCCTCGTGTTACGCAGACGAAGTTGCGCGGGTGTACTAGTTGTTATTATACAGGGTAGATCTGTAACTTTGCACCAGCTGAAGTGGAGTAAATGACGTGTCGAAATATAACTTATAATCTCTTTTATTTTTGAAATCGGTTAACTTTTTTATTGACTTCAGCTGGATAGTTACATATCCCCATGTTATTTAATTCCAATTTATTTTTTACTAGATGACCCCCGCAACTTCGTCTGCGTCACAAAGGGGTTCAAACAGTACTCTTAATGCTGTTGCGATATTATTTGCGCGGCCCGGGGAGTTTTATACTCGTAATAACTTCTAAACGAAAAGTCCGATTGGAATAAAATAAAAAGTAATTTACTTCTACATTAATACTCTTGATAACAAAATACTTTATTTGGAAAAGGATTAATATAACAAAACTAATTTAACGTTAAATTCATTCTTCGGACGAATTAATTTTATTTTTGAACATAAAAGCAGTTGTTGTGACTAAACTATGATAGTTAGATATATGCTGTCGCGGACTTTTTTGTGTGTTTGTCTTCAAAAGACCTAAAAACCCGTAGTACATCATTTTGTTCTATTGTCAATAGTTTTTGCAGCGTACGCATAAATAGGTTTTTGATTTTTCACCTTTTGTTACATATTCGATATTTTCATGCGGATCCCTAATTTTTTTGAAAATAAAATATAGCCTATAACCTTCCTCGATAAATGGACATTCCAACAGTGAAAGAATTTTTGAAATCGGACCGGTAGTTTCTGAGATTAGCGCGTTCAAACAAACAAACAAACAAACTCTTCAGCTTTATAATATTAGTATAGATTTTATTTCTAAAGAACGTTCTTCTGATATTGAAAAATGTAGAAAAAAGTCAATTATCCAAATCGATTAAGCCGTTCTCAATTTATAGGATGACCAGAAAAAATATATTTGTAGGCATAAATAGCTTTATCAATAACTAGCTGGCCCACACAACTTCGTCTGCGTCACATAAGGAAATTTTCTCACCGTTTAAACCTTCCCTGGACTTCTACGAATATTTCAAGATTAAAATAAGCCAAATCGGTTCAGTCGTTGTCGAGTTTTAGCGAGACTAACGAACAGCAATTCATTTTTATATATAAGAAGATTATAATAGTCACATATTTTACTATACTACACTACCCAAATCGGCTAAACTACGTACCTCTTTATTATCAAAAACGATTCTCTGTCTGTTTTTAGTCGCAATATCTACGTTTTGAACGACCTGTAGAGTAAAACAATAATTATTTGTAATTATTTTAATTTTATTGTTTTTCTATTTAAGAGGAGTTTTAATGTTTGTATTTAAAAATAAGTAGTACTCAAGTTAGAATTATGTTTCATTTCAAAGTCAAATCATTTATTTCAAATTAGATGTGGACACACATACATTTTGAATGTCAAAAATAAAATTAAAAGTTCTACCACCAGTTCGCTAAAATTACACCTCTGTCCTGAGAAGAACCGGCGCAAGAAACTCAGCGGACATGTCTTTTTTTAATTTAATATGTTTTTTTTAAATATTGTTTTACAATATTTTTGTTTTTAACAAATGTATCAATTGAAATGGCCCGGGACGAGCACCTCATTCCCATTTTGTGCAGTCATTTATATAATCATTAAGTTTATAATATGCTTTACGTTTGAATTGACATTTTTGATGACGTATAGTATTGCTATCTCGGGTCATTCACCTTTGTTAATGGTTCAAAAATTATTTTTTACCTTTTATTTATAAATTATATTAAACATACGTTCTGGGATTTTAAAGTACATAACAAATTTTGAAACGAAAATCATTAAAATTGGTTCACAAGTAAAATAGTCAGTTAAAGTTACCTTAATTATTTTATTAGGGACAACTTCGGCTGGATCACTTTTGGTAGATGTCACCACTGGTTTGTTCGGTGGAGATTTATCTGAAACAAAACATTTTTTATATTATACTGTATACTTAAAGAGATTATTTTATTTATGTTTGAAACACATGTATGTAACTATGTAAGTTCGGGTGGAATATTGCGAGATAAATTTGACAAACTTCCTAGTTGAGCTGCCATTTTGCACGTAGCTTGTAATAAATACTTGTAATATATACTCACCATTTTTCTTATCTTTTTCTTTATCTTCGTTGAAAACAATCTTTTGTCTTTCTTGTTTTTTATCTAGAGTTGTTTTGGGAGCGATCTTCGACCGCAGATCTACTGTGTTTTTAGTTGATTGCGGCTCTGATGTTGTAGACCTTTAGATAAATATATTTTATTAATATTCAACAAAATTATGTCAATTTTAATTTAAATTTTTATTACTCATAGGGACATTGTGAGTGTCGATTTTTGGACTTTTCTCAAAAAATCTTGAACTTTTTGTAGATGTTTTTGACCGATTTATAATAATTGAAACTCTTAATTATTTGAGAACGGAATGTAGACCAATCGAGTTTGGGCTTATTTAGTTTATAGCTTATTGGGTTTATTTTAAAGGGTAAGTAGCAAATTTTACTTTGGCTTTGACAAAATTTCCTCTGCATCCATCTAAGTTTTGTCAAGATACTTGCATTTTGTTTTATTCCCATGTAGGCAGACGAGCCAACGGGCCACCTGATCATGAGTGGTTACCGTCGCTCATGAACCTCTGTAATGTCAGGGGACACGGAGGGATCGCTACCTACGACCTAACTTTAAGGACCCTCCTCAAGCCTCGTTTGAAGTAGGACAAGTCATAGCACTCTGGGAAAACTGAAGAATAGGCCATTTAATATTATTGTATAATTAGTTTTAATTAAAATCTTGACATTAATAAGATTAAAAAAAAATTTAAACATTACATTCGACTATTTTGGCTGAAACGCCAACAACATCGGGTGATGCCACTAATAAGTAAACAATATAAAATTGACACTTTTGCGTTTGTTTACCTAGGCGTGACGTCACATGCGACGCCATGTCACTATGAGCTGTTTTCTGTGTTTGAAATGAAATTCTAAAATGACTTGAAACTTAAACTTTGCGTTGTTACCGAAATATAGGTGGAAGGGGATTTCTTTCGTCATGTCTATTAGTGATACGTACTTGTCCTTAAACCGTCCTGTGTCTTCGTCGTCGCTGAGGATGCCGTCGATGTCCTCGAGGATGAGGTCCAGTTCATCATCAGAGGGCGCGCGGGGCAGCGGGGGGGTGCCACCGCACGCGGGGGGAGGGGGGGTCAGGGTCTCTGTAATAATACGATTACAATTGAAACAGTGTGGTAGAAAAGCCTATTACTGTGAAGTGCTGGGGGAAGAAATCTGTCGTGGGGTGAATGACCTATCGAAATACAACATAGCACCATTTTTATTTTTTGTAACGGTTTAACTTTTTCCTAACATTGTATGGAAAACGTACGACTCGTTGCGGACTTCCATACTATGATGATTTTTTTTTATCCAATTCCTAAAATAAAGTGGTCCTAAGTATTATTTCAACTGGTAATTATCCCACCTCTGATTGTCAAAAGTTACAGATCCACCCTGTATATTATGTATCTATTTATATAAAGTTATACCAACAAAATATACACTGTTTATTATTAAATTAATTGTTAATTAAAATAATAATCTTACCACAAGTAGAATTAACTTCTGTGTCATCTCTGATGGGCGTGCCCTCCTTCACAAGAGGAGGGGTCCCTCTCTTCACATCCGGTTTCCTCTCCGGAGATTTCTTGGTAGTATCCGGTTTTATTATTTCTACTGGTTTTGCAATTTTCTCTACGGGTTTGGTTTCTAATGGTTTTTCTGGTTTCGGTTCCGGTTTCGGTGGTGTCTTTTCTTTTTCTTCTTTGCTGTTGGGTGATTGAAATATTATTTTTTTTTATGTGATTGTTATGTTTTATAGTAATGAAAGATAATTTTTATTGTAGCTTTTTTTTGTAATGGATGATTTGAATTATGATTCGGTCGTAAATCACTAACTTATTATTTTTGGAACGAAGTTCCTTATCGCGCGTTATCGAAAGGGGGCTAGCGGAAAAAATTCTTACGAAAAGTTGTCACGACACTTTTTTGTTTTAGATGATTATCGCTAGATGGCGCTGTGATAAAATCCTTTAAAACACGTTCCTTATCGCGTGTTACGAAAGGAAAGAATTTTTATGAGATACGTTTTAATCGAAAGGAACTTCGTTCTATCCGGATGTCCCGTGTCCTCTCAAGTTTTTTATTTTTTTTCTCTTTATTGTTTGTTTACCCCAAGTAAACAATTATTGTTTGTTTACCCCAAGTAAACAAACAATTACACACTGAATAAGTATAGAGAATATTGAGTTACATCTGAGTTAATAAATGTGGAATCAACATCGTTTACTACAGCTCAAGTTATATCAATTTGCTAAGTTGTACATGGTTAAGGTAATAACATTGCAGAAACATATTTAGGGTATCTCTTATAATGCGGAAGAGTATCCCTATATAAATTACTTGTGTATCTAATTAGTAGATAACATTGAATTAAAATGAACAACTGGTTGTAGTAATCATTATTTATTGTCACTCTTTACAATATACAATAATGAATATGATTACAATAATGTGGACGCGAGTGTACGCTATGCTCTTAACGGAACGACTGGGGAGTCGCTGCACTTACACATATATTACTGCTTGTATCAAAAGTGCACATACAAAAATCATTAATGAGTGACTGGGATTACCTATTCTAAGTTATTTAAATATTTTGCTATCGATTTTTAAATTCACTTGGACGTTTAGTTGTTATATCTATAGAGTTAAAATAGCCTATATCGGCTAATTTTTTCGTATTTTCCGGTGACATTTAGAAATTTGTTTTTCAACCCTGTATATGATAAAAACCCTCAAGTTCCTGTCTAGATAGTCAGAATTTGACAAACAGATAGTTAGTTAAGTGAAAACGAGTATTATTTAATATTACATACTTGTCGTGTTGCCTACTGAGTTGTGCGTTTCTACGTCTCCTCTGTTCCTTGGCTCTCAGCACTCGCTCTCGTAATGTTTCCTGTTCTCTTACACGACGTTTATACTCTGATTCCTAAAAAAAAAACAAAATTTTATATATTTTTTTAAATATTTTTAATCCTCTAACTACGCCACACCAATGTGAGAGTCGAACTGCACTAAAACCTCCAACCGCTCACACTCAGCGTCCGAACCCCGGCTGAAGGCAGAACCCAGCACGGGGTTATGAGGGACGGCACGACGCGTTACGCCCACGGCACTCTTTTCCATCGCGCATTTTCGAGGTAGACGAAATTTCAATAATTTACGTTATTTTATTCATCTGATTCTCAAAAACCATTCACATTTTATTTGCTATAAAGTAAAATATGGTTTTAGTTGTATTATCTGTTAGGATGGTAACAAATATAATTTTTTTTTAAATGTAAAAATAAAAATGTAAAAATATCGATATATATTACCTCATCGTTTTCCCGTGGTCTCCGCGGGGGGGAGCGTCGCGGCGAGGGGGGGCGCCGCGGAGGGGAGGGGGATCGCATCCTGTATACAAACAATACGATATAAAACATTCATTATCACTTCATTAAGCATTATCACTAATGAAATAACAATGGTTGTGTCCTTTAGCAACAGAAAAAATAAGTACAATTTTATCATTTTTTTTTTATATTCTGTATTTTTTTTTTAAATGCATAGTAGAATTGTAATTTTATTATAACTGGGGCAGAATAAATGAAGTGTCCATAATAATATTGAAAATAAGGTTCCAAGAATAAAAGTCGTTCTAAATAGTATTTAGACAAGTTATTCACCCCATTTCAGATTGGATAAAGTTCCAGATCCACCCTGTATAATATATAGCGTGCTAGTCTCCGGAACCGCTGCTCCGATTTGAACAATTCTTATATTCTCAGATAGTCCATTTATCGGGTAAGGCTATATTTGTGACGTAGACGCAATAGCTTCAACTAGTTTTCTCTTTAGTGTTTAAGATAAGTTGTGTGCTAAATAAATGTATTTTCTTTCTTTCTAAAAAATAATTAAAATACCTCCTCCTAAGTCCAGCTCTGTTCGCATTAATAAACTCCTCTTGTCTCCGTAACAACTCTTGGTCTTCGGAGGGTGGTGCGCTTGCCCTCACCCATGGGGCGCTCTGAGCAAGATCATTCTCGATCTCTATTGTCGTGTTTTCTATGTACCTGAACAATTAGGTAATAATAATATTAAATATTTGAAATAAGGAAAATAATTAAAGAAGATTATATATTCAAAACCGTTGTGGGGGGTCGCGAGTTCAAATCGGCTTGTATCTTTGCACTGAATGATTTGATTTGAATTTTTGATTTGACCACTGAGCCCACAGAAAACTTTGTGAGGAAACCTGCATATTGAAAAGAATTTTAAAAAATCCTTCGAAGATATGTGAAATCCCTCATCCAATTGCCAGTGCTGGGTACAAGTACAAATTAGGAAAACTACATTTTTTTTTTCAGTTGGAGGAAATCACCAGATCCCTATGTGGGAGTTGAACCGCACTAAAACCTCCAACCGCTCACACTCACGAACCCCGGCTGAGGCCAGGACCCAGCCCGGGGTTATGAAGGACGGCGCGACGCGTTACGCCCACGGCACTATTTCCCGTCGCGCCGCTACCTAGGAAAACTACATAACCATTTGCGTCTCAATGCGGCCCGTCTCCGTGTAATGTGCGCTTACCTCTGCGGTGACCTCCTCTTTCTATTGGCGGCTCTCGCTAAAGCGTTCCTTTGTTCCGCTATAAATCTTTCTGCTGCATCGTCAATGTCATTTAATGGACCTAGAAAAAAAAATACAAGCTTACAAATAACTCCAAAATATAGGGTGTTTCGAAATGTGAGTTTTTTAGAAAGCTTAATTTGTGTTGTGTATCATAAAAGCACTTTAAATACAAGCTTTTAAGTTCCTGGATATCATGTAGCAGTATATTTGTAGCATATCAGGTAAAACGAGCACAAACATGACAGGTCTATCTTGTTTAGCACAAGAGTTTCCAAAGTTTTTCAATCGAAAACCGAAAAACTGGTCAAATTTAACTCGCAAGATTCCATCCGAACTTACCTACATAGTTACATCAAGTGCAAGTTAATATAAAGCTTGCAAAAAATCACTATAGTGCATGCCTTACTTATTCAAACAACACTTTTAATATTATGTACTATTATTTTATTATAATAAGCATGAATAGAAATTGAAGCGAAAACCTACAAAAACATTAAAATAATTGTATGACAGATAAACGAGTTTACGGTCCATCTAATGGTAAGCGGTTATCGTCGCTAATAAAACACAATTTAAATTATTTTTGCAAAATATGTGTTATGATCTAAAATTAAATAAAGTGTGTCACACAAAGCAGTTTTTAAGAGAAAAATATCTAATTTCAATAAAAACTATCAGCCATGCACACACGACAATATCATCGCTCGTTCGTTCACATAGCTTTTATACATTTATTTCTGATTTATAATACAAGAAATGGGTCTGTAAAGTTTAAATAGAAGAATGATTTTAATCAAAATGCATAATAATATATTTGTGTAACCTAATAAAAATCATAAAATCCTGTACTTTTTGTTCAGCTGTTTTTAAATATTTCGATAATAAATGGAACAAGCTTTAAAGTTAAATTAAATTTCTTTACAAACGAAAACCTGTAACTTAATCCCAGTTGAAGCGGGCTGAATGACCTGTCCAAATACAACTTAGAACCACTTTTATTTTGGTTCGGCTAATATTATACAATATGTAACAAAAACCCTGTTGGTCCTTTTAGGGGCTTATACACTTGACTACAGGCACCACAGTAATGAAGTTACAATTAAAAAAAAACAATAATTGGCTAAGCTAGGGATCAAAATCCAATAGTTATTAAAATTGACACATTAGAAATAATGTTTAGAATATCTGATATTAAAATAGCCTACGAGGTCACCGACCGACACGTGTCGTTATCCAGCCGCTTACAAGGTCAAGGTCACAGTCGCACGCGCCTATTTGTCGGAAGTTTTATTCTCTCTGTCTAGGTCAACGACCTCATCCCCTTATGCAGAATTGCAGAGATAACAAATAATGTAAACATTATAAATATTAATAATTAAATATTTATTCTAATTACTTTTGTTGAACGTTTTTTATAAAAGACTAGCTTTATTATATACTTGTGCCGAATCTTAATACGTGAGCAGAAGGAACAACAGGGTTTTTGTTACATACTGTATAGAAACCCACAATTATAGTCATACATACAAAATATGATATTGGAAAAAAGTTAAACAGATCCCTAAAATAAAAATGATTTTAAGTTGTATTTAGGCAGGACATTCACCCCATCAGCTGGTCCAAAGTTACAGGTACACCTTGCATATGTTTTAGATATTATTTGTGAACGAACCGTCGATATAATTTTATTATAATTTACCGATAGTATAGGGCGGTGGAGAACGAGGCGGAGTTTTTTGAATCCTAGTCGGTATATAGGCAGGGAATCCTATAAATATAAAAAAACTTGAGAGGTGTCAAGTGACACCCGGATGGAACGAAGTTCTTTTCGATTAATTAGTGAGGGAATTGTAATAATCTAGCATTAATCATATGAAACAAAATAAGGAATTGTTTTAAAAGATTTTAATCACAGCGCCATTTAGCGATAATTATCTAAAACAAAAAAAGTGTCGCGACAACTTTTTCATAAGAATTTCCGTCTAGCCGCCTTTCGATAACGAGCGATAAGGAACTTCATTCTAATAATTATATACTCATCAATAGATAGTGTGCCGAACAAAACAGTATAGAATAGTGTCTCCAAACATCAAGTGTTTTACAAAACGACGACAACACTCTTCAGTTTAAAACAATCTTTAGCGACAGAGAAACCATATTCAGCACTTTAGATGTGTCATTTCTAAAATGTTACACAACAATGACATGAAAAGATCAATTTTGGTTTATTTGCTACCATTTTTACGTAAATAAAAAGAAGTTTTTCTGTAAGTTTTTTTTTAATATTTGTTATTGCATTAGTTTAGTATGTGTTGACTAATATAAATGTTTTTGTTGTCAGATGAAAGGTGATGAACGTCATGGGGTCTCATTATTTTTTTTTTAAGATCAAACAAGTACTTTTGGATCTGTGTTTAAAACTGTGTATTTAGAACGAACAAAATTTCCCGATTTGCTGTGCGTTTTTGTATTTCTTTTCTATATAAACCGATTTTGATGACTTTTTGGTAGTTTCTGTGTTATGCTTGAGAAATGGAAGTCGGTCGTTTTCATTTTTGTAATAAAAATATTATTTACCTTCTATAGGAGGTTGAAAATTTCCTTTAAAATGCGGATTGATGAGTACTTTTTTCCCGGAAAGTGGCGGTAACACTGGTAACATTCTCACTTCCTGTTGCATTGACACCATTGGACGGTAACCTCTGAAAAAATAAATAGTTTTTCATTTCTAGATGGCATTGGCTACAAGTTTTTAAGCCAGCTAAGTTAACAAAGGTGTTGGGAATGAAAATACTTTTGTAAATTTTGGATTTTATCCTCAATTTGAAGTTTTCAAGTTATTCGTTTTTTTTTGTTTACTACATAATTTTTGTTAGAGAGTGAAGCTGTTTTGATATTATACTAATACAATAAAATAAAAAGTCGAGTATTTTTAGATTTTTGTAACAAGTAAACATTTTTTTTTCAATTATTCAAAAGCAACAGACTATATTTTTATTAAAAAAAAAAAATAAGATTAAATTTTAAAATTAAACAATTTTTAGTAATAGACTCACCTAAAATGTTGGTTAACTCCTCGAGGTTCAAAATTAGGTCTCATTGGAATAAATTGTCCTTCCATAGGAGGCCTGAAAAATCTCGGAGGATTTCTGAAGTCCGGCGGACGTTCAGGGGATATATCCGGTCTCATTGGCACTTCCGGTCGGATAATGCGGATATCCGGTGGCATTTCATTCATCGGCTCGATCTGCGGCCGGACCATGGGGATATCCGGACGGATGTCTTGTATGGGTCGCATGTCAGGTTGGACCGGTCTGATATCCGGTCTGATTTCTTGTTGTACAGGACGGATTTCCGGTTGTATAGGGCGGATATCCGGTTGGATTGGTCGGACCTCTTGTCGGATCGGTCTGACCTCTTGTTGTATAGGACCTGGTTGACCGAGTCGGGGTTCTGGCTGAATGGCTGGTCTGATATCTGGTCGGATGGTTGGTCGTATTTCTGGTTGGACAGTTGGTCGGATATTCGGTTGGACAGTCGGCCGGATATCCAGTTGTGCGGGGGGACGATTTTCTAATCTAATTTGCGGTATATCAGGACGTACTTGTGGGGGTGGGAATGATACGCGTTGATTGAATTTCGCCTGAAAATATACGAAAATAAATGACTTTAATTACACTTTATTGTGCACCAGCTTACTCGCGCAACTTCGTCTGCGTCACACAGAGATATCTATAGCTTTCCTCTATACAGGGTGGATCTGTAACTTTGGACAATCTGACGTGGGTTGAATGACCTGTCGAAATAAAACTTAGAACCACTTTTATTTTAGGAATTGGATAAAAAAAATCATCATAGTATGGAAGTCCGCAACGATAGTCGTACGTTTTCCATACAATGTCAGAAAAAAAAGTTTAACCGATCCAAAGAATGGTGTTATGTTGTATTTCGACCGGTCACCGACGCTATTTCAGATTGTCGAAAGTTACAGATCCACCCTGTATAGTGTAAGAAAAGAAAAATTTGACCAATTCCAAAAATAAAAGTGATTCTAAGTTTTGTTCCGACAGGTCATTCACCCCACTACAGCTAGTCCAAACTTACAGATCCACCCTGTATATTGAATAAAAAGGAACATCGCTCTTGAGACATCTTCAGTTTTATTTTTATAGCGGTTGTTTTATTAAGTTCTTATTTGACGGTAGTTTAACAAAAAGTCGTGGTGGCAGAGTGGTCGAAGCGCTTCCTTTCGAACGGGAGGTCGCGGGTACAAATCCGGCCGGCTTGTACCTCTAAATGTGAAAAAATATTTATGTGCAATTTTTCACAACACCACTGGCTAAAAACGGTGAAGGAAAACATCGTGAGGAAACCTGCATCTCGGAAAAGGATTCTAAAAATCCTTTGAAGATATGTGAAGTCCCCAATCCGCACTGGACAAGCGTGGTGGACTATGACTAATGCCTCTTCTGAGGAACCCTGAGCCCAACAGTGGGCAGTAATGTGTTGGTACAGGTAACAAGAATGTTTTGACCGGTGGTCAGGCTATATGACTCACCCTGTGCATGTAGTTAGTTCTGTAGGGATGGTGGTGCCGCGCGAAGGGAGGCCTCATCCAGGGTCGGCCGCGGAATGAACTGCGCGGTATTACTACTTTATCTGAAAATACATATATTCATAATCGTTATAAAGAAAACTTTTAAATACAAGATATCACGTAGCAGTAGAGTGCTAATACAAAAGGAGCTCAAAAACGACGGATCTATCTTGTTTAGCACAAGAGTCCATCGTCAGGTGAGCGCCATTTTATCATATTATTGCATTGTCACTATGGCGACCAATAATGACGCGCGAGATCCTGAATCGCGGTACAACATTTGCATCATTCGGCCCATATATACGACATCTGAAATCTACTACAGTGGGCTTCGGCCTGACCACCATACACTACCTCGCCTGCGAGGAGATCTTCCTTTGGCCACAAGTCCATTGATAGCCCACAACAGATGTCGTATATATGCACCGAATGTTGCAAATGTTGTAACCGCGAATCAGGATCTCGCGCGTTATTATTGGTCGCCACAGTCACTATACATCTGCGTGAAAATTTTCATTAATAAATAAATTATCATACCTAATGAATCAGGTATATCTCTGACTTGTGGCATCCTCTGCGGGTTTCTTTCTGAAATGAACCTCGGACGAACTTCATCTGAAATATTACAAGAGATACCGTTTTCAGTGTGATAACACAACAAAGTTTAAGTTCAACTCAACTGGGCTCGGCAACAGAATTGGTGTGTTTACTTTTGCCAAGTCTGTGACAGGAGCCAAAACTGAGGAACATGTCACATTAGTTCGGAAACACATATTACAGTATATATGTATTAAGAATAAATACTTAAATACAAAAACTTACTTGTGATTGGTGGGTTAAGGTCTGAAGGAACTATCTGTGGTGATTCCGGTGGTGCTGCTGCCTGAGAAATAATAATGTAACTTAATTGGTTGTGAGATTTTACTGTTTTATAATAATAAAAAAAAAAGTACTACCACCAGTCCCTAAAGTTACACCTCCATCCTAAGAAGTACTGGCACAAGAAACAAAAAACTCAGCTAGCATGTCTTTTTTTTAATTTAACTTGTTTTTTTTGTGAAATCTTCTGTTTTAGTTGTAAGATATTGTGAATATGAATTTAATAGGAAATACAAAAAAGATTATAGAGTATGTGGAATCCAGTGCTAAACACAACAGTCACTAAGGGTTCATGCTCAGAAAGTCTTGTAGATACAGTGAGTGTCGTGATGTGAGTTCGAGTTCCAGTGGTACTACCCAAAAGCGAACGAGAAAGAGGATAGACAGATTTGTTTGCTCCTAAATGAACCCGTCTTCTCGTGATCATGACTTTGCAACAACGTTGAAATATCAAGACAACTCAATTATATATCATGGTAAGAACCCCTTGAAAATAAATGAAAGTATTATAAAAAACCTTGTCTGAATAAGTTTATAAATACAAAAAACTTTGTTTGGAGTACTTTAGAACACTTCAAAATCACGCTGTATAAAAAAAAATCTTACCACAGCTCTCGGTACAGTTCTTTCTGGGTCAAACGAAGGTTCGTATGGTGCATATGTACAGTGACTTCGGTCAACTGGTGTGTTTGGTATTTCTACTGTTATGTTGGGAACTACGCATTCTGGTTCCACTGGTGCTTGGTATACGCGAGGCTGAAATGTGATTGATTATTTAAATTATGATTATTAATGATTAAAGTGGTAATTGTGAAAAGTGGATTGAAGTCTTTCCTTCACAACTATTTCCAAACTTGTTGAAAAATGAACAAGTCATACTGCTGGAGAGACAATGATCATGAATATAATAATATATGATTAGAATATAACTGAACTAAATATAAACTAATAAATCATCAGAAGATATCTTGATATTATTCTACATTTACAAATATTTTAAGTGACTTAAAAACATTTTATGAAATATCTTGTACTGCTGTGCAAAATGACAAAACTTCTTTGTACTTTTACTACAAACTTGTTTACTATTTTTAACATACTTGTTATTATTACAGTTACCTCAGCATCCACAATGCTGTGTCTTGGGTATTCCGCTGGCACCACTTGTCTATCACCGTAACCCCCAGAACTTGGTACATTCTGAGATGCACTTTCATAGTCATCAGCCAGGAGTAAATCCTCCTCCTCATTGCCAGGGTTGAAGTCTGTGAGGCTCTCTCCTCCCAAGTCATCATCTAACCAGTCTTCGCTGTGAAAAAACAGTATTATTTTTACAATTTAGAACACATGGAAACGCGTCATCTATTTTTTTATGAAATTGAAAGTTTTACACGGGGTATTGAGTTTTAAATCTATTTATGCACGTTGTACAAAGCTTATAGAAAGTAAATATTAATGTTGTTTGTTCAAATTGTTTGATAAATAGTGTTTTCTATTTATTTTTGTGAAAATACTAACTTGTCGGACATGTTGATAAAAATTATTAAAAATATTAATGAATAGTGCTAAGAAAAGTTGAGAGTGAAATGTTTCGAATAGCTCATCTTTATCGATGATTTCAGAATATCGATTTTTATTTTTATAAGTTTTCACTTTTGTACCTGTGATAAACTTTTTACATAAATGTCATTTCATTAATGTCACGTTTTGCTAATTAAAACCTAAAGCTAGGTTTGTCTTATTATTTCAATTTAATTAGCAAAACTATCGCTCCTACTTATGGACAAATATCTTAGACCGGATCGGTTCGATGGGGATCCTTCACAAAATTCCTCGACCGCGGAATGGGAACATTGGAAGAAAACTTTCAGCAACTTCCTGGCGGTGCAGGACCCGCCCGCCACCGATCAGGTCAAGCTTACTTTACTTATTAATCACGTGTCTCCGAATGTATACACGCACATAAGTGAATGCGCGGCATACGAGCAGGCATTAAGCCTCTTAAATCGGATTTTCATAAAACCTAACAATATTCTTTACGCCAGGCATGCTCTTGCAACTCGGAAACAAAACAGCCATGAAACTATTGACACGTACGTTCAAGCCCTAAAACAATTATCGAAAGACTGTGATTTTACCGATGTCGACAGCAAAAGAAACCGAGATGACAATATTCGTGATGCCTTCATAGCGGGCATCACTTCATCTAAAATAAGGGAAAGACTCCTGGAAAACTTTTCTTTGACGCTAGATGAGGCTCACAACCAGGCCCGGTCGCTGGAGATGGCTGAAGTCAACACACTACATTATAATAACGTACCCCTGAACGCAACACTTGAAAATACATCTGATAACATCAATAATGCGTCTGTTTCCAGCGGTAACGCCTCCGCCGCAACACGTTCTTTCTCGAACCGAAAATGTTTCTTCTGTGGGGGGCGCGTTCACCCACGCCTTAGTTGCCCGGCTCGCGACGCAACGTGCCAGCTTTGTGCCAAGAAAGGTCATCTAGCCAACGTCTGTCGAAGCAAACATTCAACCAGCGCTGCTGCTTCCACGACTGATTCAGACAATATCGGCGCCTGCATCATCGCTGCTTCACCATCGTCATTACGTAAGGCAACTGTTCCTGCATATATTAAAGGTATACGAGCCGAAGCGCTACTGGATACAGGGAGCTCCAAAAGCTTCATTAATTTCGAATTTTCGAAACTATGTTCGTTGAAAACGAAACCTAGTCAACAGACAATATCTATGGCTTCTCTTAACCATACTTCGTCAGTTAAGGGAGAAACTTGCGTCTCACTTACTTTGGGCAAACATATATACGAAAACGTGCAGCTACTTATTGTGGAAAACTTATGCTCTGATATGATTATAGGACATGACGTTCTAGAAAAACATTCTTCTCTTGAATTCGCTTTTGGTGGACCCAAGGACCCACTTATTGTTTGAAATGTTGCCGAAGCTTCCGTTCCAGCGATCCCCTTATTCTCCAACTTAACTCCTGGATGCAAACCAATAGCTATCAAGTCACGAAGGTATAGCGATGACGACCGAAGTTTCATCGAAGAGGAGGTAAGGAATCTTCTAAATGAAGGCATCATCGAAGAAAGTAGATCACCATGGCGGGCGCAAGTGCTGATTACTAAAAACGCAAATCACAAAAAGCGTCTCGTGATTGACTACTCGCGAACCATAAATCAATTTACAGAACTGGACGCATATCCACTTCCAAGTATAGAGGAACTCATATCTAAAATATCCAAATACTCCGTGTTCAGCGCCATAGACCTCAAAAGCGCCTATCACCAAGTTCCGATACTGCCAGAAGAGAAACCGTATACTGCGTTCGAAGCTGCAGGAAATCTTTACCAATTTCGCCGGATCCCGTTTGGCGTAACAAATGGAGTTTCCAGTTTTCAGAGGACCATCGACTGGCTTATTCGAACAGAAAATTTAGAAGGTACGTTCGCTTATCTCGATGACATAACTATCTGTGGCAAGTCGCAAGAAGAACACAACAAAAATCTACAAGCATTTATCACGGCTGCGAAAAAGTATGGATTAACATTGAACGAATCTAAATCCATATTTAATCAGACCTCTATCAGCATTCTTGGCTATACGATTTCTAACAACATGATCAAACCAGACAATGACAGATTAAAACCTCTACTCAATTTACCCCCGCCGCACGATTTGTCCAGTATGCGAAGAGCCCTGGGCATGTTCGCCCACTACTCAAAATGGATACCGCATTTCTCTGAAAAAGTACATGAACTAACTACAGCCAAGATTTTTCCATTGAGCAATAAAATAATCAAAAAATTCGATGAGCTTAAGAACTACATAGTCAAATCTTGTGTTCATGCTATTGACGATAACGTTCCATTTACCGTGGAAACTGATGCATCTGAACACTCTATCGCGGCGACACTTTCTCAGGCAGGCAGACCTGTAGCTTTCTATTCAAGAACACTAAACCGCAGTGAGCAAAATCATTCGGCAATCGAAAAAGAGGCATACGCCATCGTGGAATCCTTAAAGAAATGGCGGCACTTTCTCATTGGAAAACCGTTTCTTCTAGTCACCGACCAACGATCAGTCTCTTTCATGTTTGACGCTAAGCATCCGAGCAAAATAAAAAATGAAAAGATTCAACGCTGGCGATTAGAATTATCTCCGTACAAATACGAAATCTTATATAGGCCTGGCTCACAGAACTACGCAGCGGATGCCCTCTCACGTGTCTGCGCAAGCGTTGAAGCTCGCCCGGCAAAGCTGCGATCTCTCCATGAGGCCCTTTGTCATCCCGGCGTGACGAGAATGGCGCATTGGGTTCGTTCGAAAAACCTGGCCTATTCGATCGAAGACATCAGAACCATGACAAATGAATGTCGTACTTGTTCAGAAGTTAAGCCGAAGTTTATCAAAGCTGACCCTCAAAATAAATTAATCAAGGCCATAGCGCCCCTAGAAAGATTAAGCATGGATTTCAAAGGTCCAGTACCATCGAAATCAAGTAACAAATACATCCTGACTGTGATAGATGAGTACTCCCGTTTTCCTTTTGCTTTTCCATGCTCTGACATAAGCGCTAAGACTGTCATTCGACACTTAGAGAGTATTTTTAATATGTTTGGCATGCCAGCATATATACACTCAGACCGTGGAACATCATTTTTATCGGCCGAGGTAAAAGAGTATCTTCACTCTCGTCAAATCGCAACAAGTCGTACGACCCCATATAATCCTCAAGGCAATGGCCAAGTTGAAAGGCTCAACTCTACACTCTGGAAAACAATACAATTAGCGCTGAAAACTAAAAGTTTACCAATAGAATGTTGGGAAGATGTTTTATCTCAAGCGCTGCACTCTATACGTTCGCTTCTATGTACTAGTACGAATTGTACTCCCCACGAGCGAATGTTTCGTCACTCTCGACGATCAGCAAATGGAGACTCGATTCCAACATGGCTAACAGGTTCAACTAAAGTGCTCATGCGGCGCTTTGACCGTAGATCAAAGTATCAGCCCTTAGCCGAAGAGGTGGAAGTCATAGAAACTAATCCTGCCTATTCGTATGTTCGGCTGATGGATGGACGTGAAACTACGGTTTCCAACCGACACTTAGCTCCATTGGGATGCAACGGTGAAGAAATCCCCGAAGTCAACGAGTTAAAGGACTCTGAACCCGGAAGACCCGAATCTCCGTCACCATTATTCACACCATTGCAATCATCACAGACATTCCAATCACCCCTTATCTCGCCACCATCGTCATCACCATCATCACCTGAAGTTCTACAACCGACATTCCAATCACCCCTTATCTCGCCACCATCGTCATCACCATCACCACCTGAAGCTCTACAAGAGGCGCCCGAACGAGAAGATCAAGTTGACCTGCACCTAAATGAGCCCGTAATCGAAGAGCGACCCCGGAGATCAACAAGAATACACAACCCTCCAAAGTACCTACGGGACTTTATCTGGCCGGGGTGAATGTGATAAACTTTTTACATAAATGTCATTTCATTAATGTCACGTTTTGCTAATTAAAACCTAAAGCTAGGTTTGTCTTATTATTTCAGTACCTTTACAACTTTGCACTTGATAAATTTTAATTAAATAATTGTAAAGAGACTTCTGATATTATAAAGTCAATATTACTTTCATACATTTTATTTAAAAAAATACAATTCTGTGTATTTTGTTGGCATTTATCGTGATTCGGAAAATAAGATTTTTGCATTTCAACTGCAATTACTGCACATCTCTATTATTTTTAATAGTGCGGTGAATTTTTTTTCTACTTTTCGATTCACACTTTTCTTACAATCGATTTCTACAGTTCCTAAAGCTTTTCGGTCAAAGTAAAATTCTTTCGTGTTTGCAACAATGATGTGCTACTCAACCATCCAATTCTCATCAATATCATACTATTATAATTTACAATTTATTTTGTTGATATTATCATAGTAATATGATTATAATATTCTTTAGCTCATCCTATTCAACTGGTGTCGATGAAATGCATTTTTTCTCTTTACTTAATTTTTTTCATTTTAACTTAATTTTAACTAAGTTTTTTAACACGTCATAATTTCTTTTTCACACAATCTTACATCTCTTCTTATACTTTCCTCTATACTTACATCCAAATAATTTGAAATTTCACATATTTCGTTTTGTGACGTGCTGCGGCGCTCCATACATATAGCTTCTCGTCTTCTCTCATTTTATTAACCCATTGCGTGATTTGATTTTTTTATTCCACAAATGAAACTACTAATTACGCTTTAATTATTTAACATCATCATCATTATAACATTAATTTTCATATTTAATTGTGCAATAAAATTCAAGAATCCATCGCGAGTGCAAACTATATCGATTTTGAATCGACTTTTTTGAACATTAGCAAACGAAGGTTACATTATATCACATCACTACAAAAAAGTAAACAAGAGTTTTTAAACGCTTTTCTATATTTCTGAAAATAAACAAAACAGCCTGAAAATAATGGAAATGCTGGAATCAGAAGGCGAAATAGAATACCTCGAAGAAGACGCCGAAATAGTTCAACAGTGCTTCCAACCTCAAAATGTGCTTCAAACTGCATCAAAACCGGTGTCCATTCTGGAAAGACCAGACTCTTCATTGCTCACAGAACGTCCATCCAACAATTCTTTACTGGTTGAAGTACCACCACTGTTAGTAGAACGACCAGTCAAGAGAAGAAGAATAAAAACAGACGATGATTCCGATTACAATCCTGATGAAGATATTGCACCCATTAGTCCTCCGAGTCCAAAATCGAAAAAGAAAAAAATCGTAACCTACAAAAAGAGGTCCAAACTCGAAACTCCAACCTCCTTCAAACCGAAAAAAGACGAAAAAGGTCCTTTTACTGAACCTATCAAGAAAAACCGACTAAGTTTGGCTGAAGAAAAGACCATATTTAGAAAGCAGTTGAATATTAAGATTCCCGATTACGATGATCCCCTCTGTTTGCCTGTAAAAGCGTATAGACAAGACAATAGTGATATAAAAAGGTTGGATGTGTGGAATAGTGCTTGTATAGAACATTTTAGGCATTGCGATACAATGCTTAAGCCTGAAACCGGGAATACTCATAGCTCCTTTAGGACTATTGTGATGAGAAAGGTTCCTAACAAACAAACAGGTAAATATGTTTTTTGTAATAGGTTCACACAGTAAATTATAAATTATGTCCGTTTATTAAATAAATTTTCAAACATACTTTGCATACTAAAATCTTGAAGTAAAGTGACTACACTACAACACCCACCATTACCCTTCATATGGAACAAGGACCATCTCAATTGGTCTACACAAGTTGATAAGAACCTTCAGGAATCAGTCAAAAAAGCAGGATAAAGAAATGATATGGTGGTTCCATATCATTTCTTCTTCTTCTTCTGCGGTCATCCACGGTTCGTTTCAGGAACACTTTTTTGCCACACACCATCTGGCTATGGAATGAGTTCCCCTGTTCGGTATTCCCAGAGCGCTATGACTTGTCCTTCTTCAAATGAGGCTTGAGGAGGGTCCTTAGGTCGTAGGTAGCGACCCCTCAATGTCCCCTGACATTGTAGAGGTTGAGGAACGGTAACCACTTACTATCAGGTGGCCCGTTGGCTCGTCTGCCTACATGGCAATAAAAAAAAAAAAAAAAAACATGTCTAAAATGTCTAGTAACATACAATACACATACACGTTTTCATTAATATTTTTCCAGGTAAAGTTGAAACAACAATATGGAGCAAAGCTTCCGTTCAAAATCAAGATGGTGACAAGAAATCGGAGATATTCCAGTGTGTCCTACCAAGGTACAGAGAGAAGAAAAAAGTAACTAACTTTGATTTTGTTCAGAAGAAACCTGGCCCTAGAAGCAGAGGCACGACTGACATAGTAAGTTTACTTTGAAGCTCTAAAAGTAATAGTTGGATCTTAGTAAACTTTAAATAGAACTCCATGACATACATCAAAGGAGTCTTGAAGAAAGGCTTTACTTTTATTTTTATTTTATTTACATTATATTCGCCTCCAGGTGGCGGCCCTGCAGTGTCCCCTGACATTGCAGAGGTCCATGAGCAACGGTAACTGTTTACAATCAGGTAGCCTGTTAGCTCGTCTGCCTACAAGGCAATAAAAAAAAACTTGAGATGTGTCATGGGACAGCCGAATAGAACGAAGTTCCTTTCGATTAAAAGATATCTTAGAATTTTTTTTCCTAACGTAACGCACGATAAGGAACGTGTTTTAAAAGATTTTGATCGTCATCTAGCGATAATCATCTAAAACAAAAAAAGTGTTGTGACAAATTTTTCAGCATTATTCTGCATACTATTAAATCATTTTCCAAGTTTCAATAGACATAAATTATTTATATTGTGAGGTATAAAGATCAAACTTGATTTCGCAATAATCATGCAAACAAAAATTATATTTCAGACAATTTTAACGAAAGAGAAGCACAAGGATAGCGAAGCTTTAGTTGTGTACAAACCAAAAGACTGCATTTCAGCTGTATACATGCTTTTTGGACAGAAGTAAGTAACTGTACAGAGCTTTTTTGGAGTTAGCTGCAGGATTCCCTGGGAGTTGAACCGCACTAAAACCTCCAACCACTCACGCTGCGTCTAAACCTCGGCTGATGCCAAGGGGTTATGCGGGAAGGCGCGACGCGTTACGGCAGTCTTTCCCGTCGCGCTGTCCCCGGGCACCGAACCGGCAGCTACTGGCGATGCGGTCGGACTGTACAGGTTGGAATTTTATCATAATATTATCTCCTCCAGAAAAACTTTGAAAACTACAGCTGATGATCAATGTATTAAAATTTAAATCACATGAAAAAATAATCATTCAAAGCGGTCCACAGAAACAAAAGTTAAATATAAGTAATTATTTATTTTCAGTAATAATGATCCCGATGACGATATAACAGACAGAGATGATTCCAAAATGTATATAAAAGAGATGACTTGTTGCAAAGTTTGTGCAGATTGCTATCAGAAGTCATGGCGGGGAGCCAAGAAATCTGACAAGAGTGAGTACTTTAAATTATTATTTCATGTATTGTAAAAAAAAATTTGGATGTTTCTGAGGGGGCGGCGCGACGGGAGAGTGTGCTCAGGGCGTAACGCGTCGTGCCGTCCCTCATAACCCCGTGCTCGGTTCTGGCCTCAGCCGGGCGGAGAACGCTGAGTGTGAGCGGTTGGAAGTTTTAGTGCGTTTCAACTCCCACATACCGGATCCGGTGATTTCCTCCTACTAAAAAAAAAGGATATTTCTGAAAAAAATATGTTTTATTGCCTGACAGAAGCTAATAGGCCACCTGATGGTAAGCGGTTACCGTCGCTCATGAACCTCTACAATGTCAGGACAATGAGGGATCGTTATCTATCAACTACCTATACCGGACTTTTCTTAAACTTTGTTAACATTTTATTTAAATTAAATTATTTTGATTACTGTTTCAGAAGCTCTAAAATGTCCTGTGTGCGGTCGCACCTGTGTGACGGTGTACAATCTGCTGTCACACTTGAAGATGCACAGTGCAAATGATGTTAAGCGATACAAAACGACTATCAACGCTTTACTGGCTGAAGTAAGTCATCTATACTAATATTATAATAAACTTATTCAAACACTCGCGGTTTTCTATAATACTTTCATGCATTTTCAACGGGTTCTTGCCACGATATTTAATTAATTGAGTTGTCTCGATATTTCGTTGTTGTTGCAAACGTCATGATCACGAGAAGACTGGATACTGCGGGTCGATTTAAGAGCAAACAAATCTGTCTACCCTCTTTCTCGTTCGCTTTTGGGAAGTACCACTGGAACTCGTTCTGGCCTCAGCCGGGCGGAGGACGCTGAGTGGGAGCGGTTGGAGGTTTTAGTGAGGTTCAACTCCCACATACCCCGGCGATTTCCTCCAAATAAAACAAAAAAAAACTGAGGAGACCTGAGCCATTTTTTTTTTGTTTCAGATTCTTGATTATCACTATAAATGCAGAATTTGTCAAGAAAAATTCACTTGTATTAAGAATTTAAAACATCATTTGAAGATTCATAAAGGTAAAAATATTATAGTTATATATAACTTGCAACTTCGTCTGCGTCACGAAGGAAGGAAAATTATCTCTCTTATATTATCAAAACTACTATCGTCTCAGTCAAAAATCTTGAATTATATGTTTCGTATTTGCAAAGGTCCAAATATACGCAATATCTCTAAATGACAGTATACAGGGTGTCCCAAAACTATACGACATGAACAGGAAGTACCTTAAATATTGGAGAAAAGTTTTTTGAAATTTAATAATTTGACATTTAATAATACTACTTTAAAAGATTTTACGTAAATTGTTTGATTTGTCTGAAAATCGAACTATCAAAATCGGCAAAAATCACATCCTGTTTTTAATGTCTTTGTTTAGATGAAATATTTTTTTTCAGCTGAAAAGGAGTTTCTGTGTGAAGTTGGAAATCACAACACACGTTGAAGTATTTTTAAATAAATTTTCGTAATAAAATTGAGTACGAATTATTTTTTTATGTAACACCCTATAATCTTTAGGAATGTGACGAATATTCGCAAAAATGATGCAAATATTTATTAGATACCTGTATGTAGAGGAAATTTGACAGAGCCAAAATGAAGGCCTCTTCCTGCCCTTTAAAATAAGTTCATACTCGATGGGTCTATGACCTTCCGTTCAAGATTTGCGGGAGATTTATATTATTTGGTGGGGGAGATAAGTTCACTGCTAGATCTAGTGTGAGTAAAATACAGGGTGTAAACAGAGCACTCCCGAAAACGAAGACTGGTGGTAGTACTAGTGATACCTGTGATGATAAGCCAGGACATCGGTCCATTCAGACGCTGCTGCTGCTCTTCACTTCATACACCCTATATAGAACTGAATCAAATACCCTTTTTAATATACAGGGTGATTTTTTAGTGAAGGTACATATTAAAGGTCATGGTAGCTGATGGTTATATACGATCAGTAAAAATGATTACTAAAGAATATGGCTTAATGCCTTAGTAATCGCAACTTAAAAATATCTAAAATTCTTGCAAAATGATGGATTTTCGACAGCTGATGGGTGTGACGGAGATGCGGGGTGCGCGAGATCACTAGAGGTCGTTAGTCAACACTCTTTAAGCCGAAATTGTTTATGTTTGAGGTAGTTTTGTCGAATTTAGATTTAAAAAAAAAATACCTATATTTTGTAATATTCCGTATTAGAACAGAGTACTCATCACCTTCCTTCAATATGTACCTTCTTTAAAAAATCACCCTGTATAGTATCCGCATTCGCAAGTGTCTGAAATGAATATTCGCATTCTCCAAAGTCTTAAAATCTACAGCATCCCTGATACCTAATATGAAATTGATGGCATTGTAAAATAAATATGATCCGCCATTTTGTAGCGTTCGCCATTTTGGACCGATTTTCACGAAAGAGCTAAGAAAACCTATTACGATCAGGTGGCATGTTGGTTCGTCAACCTACAAGACCAAAAATCCTTCTCTCACCTTCCAAAAAAATAAATCCAAATCGGTTCATCCATAAATAACACCGCAGTTTTTGTCATCAAAAAATACTACGCAAAACTTCTGGTCAAAAACACGAATTACAAGTTTCCACCTTTACTGATCCCTTACATCCCTTATTCTCAAATTACAAGGGTACAAAATGAAATTGTCAAATATTATAATTTGCAACCCTTGTCTGTGGGGTGCATTGAACTCGCCCCCAATGGATGTCAATATTAATTTTATCGAGAGGGTAAGACAGTATTGTTATGAGACATCCCGTTATTCTGATAATTTTGAATTTGAACGGTTTTCAAAAGCGTAGTTTTTTACAAGTTTTTTTTTATGCTATGTAAGTTCGGGTGGAATCTTGCGAGCTAAATTTGACAAACTTCCTGGTTTCCGATTGAGCTGACATTGGACGCAGATGTATATCGCGTGACAATGCAATAATATGACGCTGATCATAAAATGGATTCGGAAGGTGGTCATGGGAACTCTTGTGCTAAACAAGAAGGACCTGTCATTTTACTTGTCTTGGCTAACACTCCACTGATACATGATATTCAGAATCTTGTTTTTTTTAGTTTTCTTTAAAATAAATTATTAATTGCCTCATAGCCACTCAACTGGGAACGTCACTATTCATTAGATGGCGAAACTGGGGACTTCGTTTGAGCCCCTTTTTAAAAAAAAATCTTTCCAATAATTTTTATTTTGATTTTTAATTAAACCTTATATTTTTTTAAATCTTTATTACTAAACGACGCTGTATTGCATTTTCAGCGAAAATATATCATCTTTGTAAATAAGAGACGATTAAAAAATGTAAACAAAACAAGTTTTAGAACGGTGCTCAATTTTGGCTCCTGCCACAGACTTGGCAAAAGTAAACAAACCAATTTGGTTGCCGATCCCAGTTGAGTGGATAGACAGAGGAGCTAGTGGGCCACCTGATCGTAACTGGTTACCGTCGCTAATGGACCTCTGCATTGTCAGGGGATAGTGCGCTACCTACGACCAGGTAGGTTGCCTCGTTTAGTGTAGTAGCTTTATGACGTCAAAAAGACATTAAATTACACAATTTTATTTCAATACTCCAGAGATAGCATTGAAGGAATTTTTTATTACTTTTCATTTTAAAATTTTAATTCTAAAAGCTTATCTGAACACGGTTTAAGTGTAAATCGAAGAGTCATAAAATGCATGTGTCATTTTCTATACGAGACTATCAGTATCATCCCTTATAAATGGGGTTGGATATTGAAGGGTGAGTTTCGTAATTCATTATATTTTATGTCCGTGAATTATACATGTTTTTGTGTAGATAATTGAGTACAATAATTTTGAATACTAACTATTCAGAGGTCATTGACTGTCTTGGGGTGATTTCCGTAGAATGTCTACTTTTCTGTATTGATGTTTCAAAGTAATTAACACTTTTTAGTCTTAAGCGAAATAATGGGATATCGTACCAAAGAAAAAGTAAGTTAAAAATTTATTTTACCAACAAGATAATACTTAAAGAACTCAAAAAATCAAAGCTAAGAAATCTATTGAATAAAGTCAATGAAGTCTCTCAAAAAAAGAATCCAAATGAAATCCATACATACAACCAGACAAGTTTGTGAACGAAAAAATACAGTGACTACTTTGATACTTCCTTCCTTAAAAAATAAGTTAAAAAGAAATGGTAACAGAGAGATCAAATTGATGAAAATTTTTATTTTTACTGACCTATTTTTGTGGATACCGGTTTTTTTGTTACAAAAAAAAGAAGTACATTAAGTTGATACTATGCGCTATGACATGTCCCTCTTTAAACGAGGTTTAAGAAAATCCTGTATCGGTAGGCGATAGATAACGGCCCCTCATTGCCCTGGCATTGCAGAGGTTCATGAGCGACGGTGACCGCTTACCATCAGGCGGGCCGTAGGCTCGTTTATCTGTCACGCAATAAAAAAAATACTCATCTATGTTAAAATAAAATGATTATAGGAAAACAAGGTAAAATAACAAACAAGTTTAGGGATTTTTTTATATATTTAGAACAAGAAATGTATAGTTACAACCATTGAGGATATTAAATATCATATTATTGTATAACCTATTGTATAAAGTGAAGAGACTGATTTCTCACATTATAATCCATACAAATTAATTAAAGACAAAATACGAGAAAAATATTAATGAATACTTAAAATAAGCAAGAAATATTGGTTGTATATGCTTATTTAGGGAAATAACTAGGAATTTTAAACATTCACGAAGAAACACGGACTTCCGAACGAATTCTTCGCAAAATGGCCGTCTTTTGCGCGCTTTTTTTTCAAACAATTCGTTCGAAATTACACCGTTTTAAACGATCTTATAAATAATTACTGGAACAACATTTAGAGACTAAAACGACACCGAATTTTACATGGTTTTAGATTAAAAACGCATTTTATTTAAACACCACGTTGGGCGCCATCATAGAATTTTAATTCTCGAACATACATTTTTAATCTACGAACCATTTAAAATGTTCTTTTCTCTTAACCGTTTTCAAACTAAATTATTATTTACATTAAAATTATTGCTTTGTTTCCAAACAGTCTGATATTATATTAAGCTGACGACTTCGCTTGCTCGATGCTTGCGGTCAGAGTCTAAGCGTTGTCGTCAGCATTAAAATTATAAGTCAGTTAGACTTTATTCGTATTAGTCGAAAACGGATAAGCGTAAAAGTATTGAGTATATTCCACTACATATTGTTGTGCAAACAAATATTCCTCACGAAAGCGAAAAAGGTAATTATATTATCCGACATAATAATTAATTATATAGAATATCTATAATTTAGGTATAATATATCAACTAAACCGGTACATCACCAACACATAGACGTCTACAGCTTACTTTACTTAATAATCCATAAAAAGACAAAAGAATTTTTAAACATTGACATTTTTTTTTAAATCGGAAGATCTTAAGTGTTTTTTAAACTTTTTTTGGTTGTATTTTTTTAATAGTTTTATAAAATATGTATTTCATATCAAAGTGTCGCCAGCTAGCTATAAATAAGGAAAATGGCGGACTTTTTTTTATAAATACAATTGATTTTATTTCTATTACAATCTTAACATTGAAAATGGTAAATACTTAATGAATACTTCCTTGAGATTCGTAAATATATTATCTTACGATGCAATTGTCTAATTTACTATATATTCGATTCAGTTGGAAGGGCTCTTTGACACCTTATTTATATTCGCAAATCGACTAAAACACTAGATCACATAATATCTACTCTGCTAGATGCTTGGTTCGTCCCCATTATGATAATTCTTATAAAAATTATTGCTTACATTTCATACCAGCCCGTATCAGTCGATCGATTACATACTAAATGATTTAGTCGATTATGACTGAAGTAAATCGATGTTAGCGTAAAAGATTCAGACAGTGACAGTATGATAGATTATCGAATATTTACTCGATTACTCGATATCGATATAATGGGAACAAACCATACAAGAGGAAACAACACCGAAAAAGTTTTATAATAGACAGTGAAATTGATAAACATGATATTATATTTTGTTTAAATTCGAACTATTGTTTTTAATAATAATTCGCTAACTCGATACAATCTCTTTTACTTTATTTCTATTCCTGTTCGTGATATTCTATCTACGTGACTTTGGCAGAGTATTCCGCAAGGAAAGAACTCGGGCCAGAAAAAAAAAGGACGTTGTTTATTTACTAATTCATTGGAATTTGCTATCAACACAACATTTTGTACTTCTTCCATAAACTTCACCTATTCTTTCACTGTCTATAATGATTATTGAATGAGGATCGTAAAACACTGTTTCAAAATTCCTGGGGTTTATGTTACGATTATTATAATTTAATATTTTTGGTTTGAGTAAATATTGCATTTGTTTGTAAATATATTTTGGTGGACATAAAAATTTTCTTATACTTCGCGACGATGACTGAGCCTAAAGTAGATAGCTCAAAAAGTGTATTTCAAAAGACTAAATATAAACTACAGAAACAGATTCAAAATATTCAGGGAAGTATGTAATGAGCAAAGGTTACAAATATATTTTATACATTAATACAGCCATTGGCTTTTGAAAAATGTTTTAGCAAAAGTATTGCGTTTTTAACAATATTAAATATATATTTAAAAATCTGACGTATGACGTAGTAGTAACAAGTTATCGTTGTGTTGTTACCTACGACGCGAAACTATCGTTTAGTCGATTAAAATCGATTTAGCGTTCGGATTGAGCGTTACTTGGCCACGAGACGTCTACCAACCGTTTCGCGTGTAGTTTAACTTACTATAATTCCTATGGAAGATTAATTTGAGTCTTAACTATGGGAATGGCGCGACACTGCAGCTGGAGTTTCTTTGTGCTCGCCACAGTGGTCACGCCGCCCCCCCTACCGCACCATAAGCTTAGAAAAAACTCTAAAATGCTTTTATAAATTCCACAATACAGCTATTTCCTATAAACTTTCTCATAGTTTGGACATTTTCACGCAATACGGAATAAAATTTCGTTTTTTATCGTTTGATTTACTTATTATGGGTTATTTAGTTTTGTACGCTTTTGCGCGTTAACTTTTCGTAAGATGCTCGAGCATTACTTTCGAATCAGAATGCTTGCTTCATTTCATAATTGCTCAAGCACAGACCCGTAATAATCGAAGTGTTTGCTCGCGCGATTCCACGACTCCATCCTCATTATATTTTACTTTTAAATTTATTTTCGTCACCTTTATTCATTTTGCTAATTTCACAGCCACATTGTATTAGCCTATGCGTATTATAGTATTGTTTCTGTTATGCCAATTTTTTTTTAAATACCATAAAAATGTTTCAAAACACCATCAAAAAGTAGCAGTAACGATATTGATAGGTATTTCCCTCTGGTACAGGGTTTTATACTTGATGTAGACCGATCATTACCCTTCTTTCGTAAATCCAGATAAAACACGGGACAAAAGTTTTTATAAACGCAATTACATTTAATGTTTTCCATAAGCTTACTTATAATTTTCAGATTTTTCTATTTTCTTTATGAAGTCACAACCATTCGTCAATTTTGTAGGTGCTTATTTCAATTGATTTTAATCACATGACAGATAGGATCTTGATATATAATTGTATTTGAACCCGGAAATCTATTGAACTTTGTGCATCAATAAAAACTTTTTCCCGCCAAAGTAGAACAGCGCCAGCCTTCGCTTAAAACTATGAAGATATGGAGTATAAATTCTTAAAATACATACAAAAATATTATAGACTTGCATAAAACGCTAGTACGGTGTACAAAATTTCACATTATATTATTGCTTTTTGACATTTTACTAAGCTAAATCGACTAAACTATTGAGCATCAGCGAATAATCATTCGATTAGCTGGGCCGTTCTACTATAATCGACTAACATACCTTAACTGCCCTATTATTACCTCGCATTCAGTTTTATAATTATTTATACCTAATCGATGAATCAGTAAATACTTTTTGGTGTTTTCTGTTTCGATGAAGTTCGTCACACTGACGTTTCAAATTAAAAAAAGAATACGAATTTTGAAAACAACGGAATAGTTTCAATACCTGGTATCACCCTCTCTTTCTTTTCTGTTAAGATGAAAAGAGACGGCTTATATTCGGTATTGGAACTTAACAACTGATTTTAGCTTATCGATTCAACCGTCCGATATATTTTACTAATAAATAAATTAATTTGCTTTAATTATATTTATACACATTTTATATACAAATAAAAGTTAGGATATTAAATTTTGATTATCTTTTTAATTATCCCGATTTTTTGCTCTAAGGATAATTTTATCCTGAAATAATGTTTGCATATAAAATGCGTATAAATTTACAAAATTTTAATTAAATATAAGTATACTACGTATTAATTAAATAGACAAGTAATTGCACATACACTAAATTAATAAGAATAACACTACGAACGAACGCACGTAAATTATATTTATTTAAATATTAAGATTACTTTAAACAACATTAAGTCGTAATTTAACTACTCAAAAATATTTTTTATTAATTTTTTTTTCATAAACCATCAAGCGTCTAGTAAAGTTTGAAATTGCTGAAGAAACAACACATCACAACAACTATATATATTTTTAACCTAACAATAATCTAATGACAAGCATATTGTGCTTCATTTTATACTCATAAAGACTCAACCGTACTCACTGAGGCACAGCGCTCATGGTTGCTAATACAACAGTGTCAAACTCTGTCTTAAAAAATCTTATAAAAATCCTAAATTGCTTATCAATCGTCAGACCTTAAACGCTGTGCCTCCTTTCACGAGTCCAAAGTAACTGGCCGAATATAAGCGTAGCTAAAAAAAGCATTCAAGAAAAAGAAAATTCAAAATGTCTTCCCGCGTATTTATCCTCAATAAATAGTAAATAAACCCACACCCACAACATACAGAGTCGAGTATTTAAATATTAAATTTAATATATTTTTAATTAATTAATGGCTATTTATTTATTGCACGTTTTTTACATTAATAAATATATAATAAATACTTGTAAATTTTTTTTAGTCATCTTTGGTAAAACGCTATTAATTTTTGAAATGTTACAAAACCGTTTTTTTTTAAATATTATAAGTAAATATTTTTTACAAAAATCGTAGGGTCGTTAGGACGGCACGATATTTTCTATATATCCATTTTCGATGTTTTATTATAGGTCATATACTGAACATTATGTGTCATGAAACTATAAATTTATATTTACAAATTTCGATTTAGACTAAGACAATTAAAGCCTACGGAACAGACGCAGATTCGCATCCATTCACGATTTAATTAAATACCAGGTACAGTTCGTGTTTTGAGGTCGGGTGTGACCTCATAAAACTAGTGTATGCACCATAGTTACACCGTGAGGGGAGGTCCCGGGCGAGCTTCCCGGAATGAGCTGAATCGATCTGCGCCCTCCCCCCACCCCTCGGTCCTCACCCCCCGCAGCCCCCTTACCTCGACTGTCAAATCCTATGAAACTTAGCAACGCCCTACAGGCTTTTCCGACGGTTTTCCTCAAAATTTCTCTCAAAAACTTGTATATCTATCGTTGGCCGGGTGTGACCCACCGCCGTGTATCCGTTCCAAGTTCATTTTTATAAATTTTATCAAAACCTATCACAGTTTTTGATTAGTTTCATCCTTAATTTTAATATAATGATTAAAATATACGTATAGATAATATAATATTCTTCATATCATTCAATCTTTAACAATATAATACTATTTGTTGTTGGTTGAAGCACTTCGTTAGCGTTTGGCTGGTGTCGCCACCTGGTGGCCGGGACCAGTCACCTACATTTGGCAATCGGTCCTCGTCCTCGCCAACCACGGTACAATCGCACAGTTATACTTACAAGATATGATCGCGTACAAAATTGGAGCGTAATATAGCATTTTAGGCTATTATTGCTAATTTATAATTATATTCGTTAACTATTTTCTCAATAACCACAACCGTTCATAAGCGAAGTTAATATCATTTTGTTATTGACTATTTTACCAATATGTTAGTTTCGATGCGAGACCGGCTCGGCACCTGATGTCCGCCATGCTGTGTCGCGTCATGTCGCGTCATGTCGCGCGGTGGGAGAGCAGTCGAGCGGGCGGCGGGCGAGCCCCGGGCCCGGTGCGTGCTGTCGAGTGTGTGGGTGCGAGCCTGACGTGCCGCCCTAGCGCCCGGCTAGGCCGATGTCCCTGCGATCTTAGATCGTCTTTATCTTGTTGGTCTTGAAGCTGACTTGCAGCACTCTGTTCCCGAGCGTGTACCCGTTCAGCGACTGGATGGCGACCACAGCCTCGTCGTAGTTGGTCATCGTGATGAACCCGTAGCCCTTGCACTTGTTGGTCTGCAGGTCGCGAATCACCTTCACGCTTTGCACCGCTCCGAACGGCCCGAACAGCTGCCAGAGCACGTTCTCCTCGGTCTCCGGAGCCAGGTTGTACACGAAGATACACCACTCCGAGCCCACAGCCCCGGGGATCACTCCTCCCAGCAGCTCGCCGGCGAGCGGGCTGTAGCGCTGGAGTCCTTTGTTGATCGCGAGCAGAGACTTCCCGGAGCCGAACCGTCCGAGCGGTGGCGGGAAGCGCAGCGCGGCCGGCAGGTACGCGGCCAGCGGGGCCATGGCCTTGCCGTTGTTGCTCGGGTTGTTGGCGAATTTCACTGTGATGGGCTCGTTGGCTCCCTTCGGGATGGTTCCATTCAGCTCTTGTATGGCGCGCTCGGCCTCGACGCGCTGGTCGAAGCGGATGAAGCCGACCCCCTTGGACATACCTTGCTCGCCCGCGGTGAAGGGCCGCCCGGCCGAGTTCTCGCACAGAATGCGCGAGGTGATGATGCGCCCGTACGGACTGAAGAGACGCTCGAGCTCGCCCTGGGACATGGTCTTGGGGAGGCCGGACACGTACAGGTTGGCTCCCTTGATGGCCTCGCTGCTGGGGCGCGCGTACGATACCTTGATCGTCTTGTTCTGGAGGCGCAGGCCGTTGAGGGTGGCGATGGCCTTCTCCGCGTCCTCGGGGCGGTGGTAGTTGACGAAGGCGTAGCCGAGGCTCTGTCCGCCGCCGTGCAGCGCGTGGTTGAGCGCGTCGGGAAAGGCCGCGCCTTTGTTCCGGATCAGCTTGCACGACTCGACCTCGCCGATGCTGGAGAAGAGGCTCCTGATCTCCTCCTGCGTCATGCTCTGGGGCAGGTAGTTGATGATCAGGTTGGTCTTGGACTCCTCGGAGCCGTTCTGCTGCTCGCTGTCGCCCTTCGACATGGCGGAAAACAAACGGAAAGAACGAAAGGGAAACGAAAAACGCGGTAAAAGAAAACGCGGCACGAGCGTGGTGTCGGCGCGCGCGGGACTGTCTGCCGGCGGCCGGCGGGCGGCGGGCGGCGGGCGGCGGGTGGCTGGCGGGGTCCGCGCGCGCCGCCCTGTATCGACCGCGTTATGTAACGTTCGTTCACCCCCCGCTTTGGAACACTGTCCGAAAAAACTACATCCACCCCGTCATCGATCGCGCCGGGACTGCTAACCCCGTCCGCTGCTCAGCCTCAACCCCTCGCCTCACATCACCGCGGTTATCTCACCGTACATCGCCATTATGTGCGATCACTTCGTAATATTTGTTTACCGTAACAATTCTAAACTTAAGTTTGTTACGATCTTGGTAACTTTGACTAATCGTAGACAAAGGGAATTGGCTTCATAGAAATGAAGTAGACTTTCCTTGAATTTTAGTTCGATTTCCCAAGATTTTCGGACAAAGAAAACATGCTTATTGATGTTTTAATTAGTAATTCAACAAGACTAAAAATAAGGTATTTTTGATCTGACTGTAATGGTCATATTTGGATAGTATATAGGCTTACAGTTTAGTATGAAACCTTAATAGGTAGGTACCTATTATTAACTCGATTTAAATTTCAATTATCTAAAGTTTTAAAAGCACTTTTAATTCTACATGACCTGGATTTCAGTCACGAAGCTAAGTTATCCACGAAAGGAAATTACACATAAATTACTATAAAATCTAATACTATGGTTTTCAAATTCTTTGTTAGGAACTATGAAGTTAAAAGAAATAAAATAAGTAGATGGTACCTTACTGTCAGATAGACAAACATAAAGTTGATTTAATCTAATATATAAAATTCTCGTGTCACGGTGTTCGAACTTGAACTCCTCCGAAACGGCTTGACCGATTTTGTTGAAATTTTTTGTGCTTATCCGGTATCTATGAGAATCGGCCAACATCTATTTTTCATCCCCCTAAATGTTAGGGGTAGTCCACCCCTAATTTTTTTTTAATTTTTTCGACGCAGACGAAGTTGCGTGGGGCAGCTAGTATTCAATAAGAAATTCCTTTAGGTGCTTGTCTGTATGCTTGTACAACAAAATCCCACAAGATGTTCAAAACCTACCTATACATAGGTTTAAGAAAACTATTAAAGAACGTCTGTGCAAGAAAGCCTACTATAAGGTCAATGACTACTTGGACGATTGCACAAAGTGGGAATGAGTTGCTTGCTAAGGTAATTTCATTATAATAATTGTTTTTTTTTACATTTTGTCTATTTCATCTTTTGTATAATATTGTTAAAATGCTCATAATAATAATACAAAAAAAGACATGCCCGCTGAGTTTCTTGCCAGTTCTTCTCGGGACGGTGGCTATAATAATTATTTTTTGTGTTCGAACTGGTGGTAGCTTTTAAATTTTGACATCAACAAGAATGAGTATATCGTCAATGTTGAAAATAAAGTATTTCATTTCATTTCATAGATCATATGCTTGCTTACTTTTTGCAGTAAATAAAAAGAGAAATTTACTACACATTTTTGACTGACTTCCAAAAAGGAGAAGGTACTAAATTGGTCTGTATATTTTTGTGGTATTTTTTTGTTCCTTCATTTAGTTTTACTGCCTTGATATTTAGTGTCAGATAAAAGATGATGGTCCACATGGGGTTCCATTTTTCTTTTTAAGATTAAGTACTTTTGGATAAAATTTGTGTTTAAAAAACTTTTTATCGGACAAGATTTCAATGGAAGGCTTAAGACTTCTATATAACCTATCATTGCAGAGGTCCATGAGCGACGATAACCAAACAAAATCTAGTGTAATATAAATCATATGCCTAAAAACTCCCTTAAAACGCCCTAAAAATAGGTTTCTTTGATGAAAATTCACACAAAGGGCTTTATTTCAAAACACCTGAAATTCAATCAGGACATCATTTACTTCTAAATTAAGCTATTTTAGACCTTATTTCAACAACTTATAGTCCTTCTTTGTACACAGTAGTTACTGGAATAACTAAATTAAAATGCTTCACAGGAAAATGATCTTTATAACTTTGAAAGCAAAGACGAGTTTCCTCTGCAACTATCATTTCTTTTGGATAAATTTTTCGTCTAACTTAGTTCATGGGACTTTGGTTCTTACACGGTGGAAATAGGGTCGATTTTGGTATGTACAAGTAGATTTTATTAGGGTCTCTCTGCTTGTGCTTTTCAGTTCCGTGTTGTAGGGTGATTCTAATGTTTGTTTCCATTGTTATACGATTTTCTTTTGTTTTTTGTAGGTATGTAGGAAAAATAACATTTGATGATGAATTAGTATTATGATTCAAAGTTTAATCACAGTTAATGTTAAAACCTGCATGTCGGAAAAGGGTTCTAAAAATCTTTTGAAGATATGTGAAGTCCCCAATCCGCATTAGGCAAGCGTGGTGGACTATGCCTAACCCCTCTTCTGAGGAGACCTGAGCTCAGCAGTGGGCAGTAATGGGTTGTCACAGAACAGTACAGTACAGTACAGTTAAAAGCTATTATTTAACTTGCACTGGATGTAACTATGTAAGTCCGGACGGTATCTTGCGAGTAAAATTTGACCAACTTCCCGGTTTCCGATTGAGTTGAAATTTTGGAGACATACTATGTATATCGCGTGACAATGCAATAATATGGTATCTTGGATATAATCTGATTAAGTCGGTTTTGACAGTATTTGAACCGATTTCGATGGTTCAAATGTGTCAATATTTTTAGTAATTATTCGTAATTTTATCATTATTCTGATATAAATATACGAATGGAAACGTTTAACGTAATCAGGGTGAATCCACCCCCTACCCCAAACCACGGGGGTGTCATGGCGGCGGGGTCAATGACACGAGCCCGGCAGAGCCCGGGAAATGATCCTACATTATATTAAATTCTGTGCTAAATTTGGTTTTGTGCTGAAGATTTTCTAGATATTTGTACTGTTTTTTTTAGGCTGTGATGGTCGCTTTGAATATTCTGAACTTTATTGGTAATAGTTTCATGAAAAATTATACTTTTATCACATTCATAATTTCTAACAAAAATGAAAACACAGAACGAAAGAGGATAAATCATATGACACAAGATTAAAATACACACACACACACATTTGTATTTTGAAATTCTTGGATGGATTCTTTGAGCAACAGAAGAGAAATGAAAATGAAATGAATGAATGAAAAAATGAAACGGATCGAATAGTAATATTCGATTCGGAACGAATAATTCGTAAGTTCGAATTATTCGCACACCTAGTATAGACATTTTTATAGATAACTAGCTGACTCGCGCAACTTCGTCTGCGCCGAAAAAAAAATAGGAGTGGACTACCCCTAACATTTAGGGGATGAAAAATAGATGTTGGCCGATTCTCATAGGTACCGGATAAGCACAAAAAATTTCATCAAAATCGGTCGAGCCGTTTCGGAGGAGTTCAAGTTCGAACACCGTGACACGACAATTTTATATATTAGAAGAAGAAAGATTATCTGATCTACAATTTTTGTCTGAGCTAATTTTATGATAAAACTTACCATTTTGTTGAAAATCGCGAAAAACCCGTTTTTGGGACCTTTGACCCCGAGTAAATTTTTTTGCACGTGCCGGATCGATGAGGACTTTTCACATTTCCTTTATAATAGTGTATTGAACAATCCTACCAATATTCAGCCAAGTGGGAATTATTGTAACCTTGGATGTCTAAATTGACCGGACTATAGACACACTGTTCTCGGTAGAAACTCACCTTTATGTAGAATGTGTAATATTGTAAACGACTGTAGTCCTCTCATTGACCTTCATTTTGACTCGACAACAAGATTCCGTAGGGCGGTACGAGACCATTGTCAGAAGCCTTTATAATAATTCTTATTCATTTATTTTCATAATTTAATCAACAACATATTAATTAGTGCATGAGGAGTTCTCTTATAAGTAGTTTCTATACTCTCCATGATGTCTGCAATGTATTAGATTTAAGATTTAATAAGCATAAGGAACTGTTGGGGAACCAAATAAATTAAAAAAAAAAAACGAGACTTAAATTTTTCAAGAATAGCACAAAAACTTCCAATCAGATCTTTATCAAATTTATATGAGAGTATGTCGAAAGTGTCTGCTTTCGAACAAAAAAAGAATTGTCGAAATCGGTTTATCTAGGAAATAAACATGAAAATCCTCACATCTAGGTCTAAAAGGAGTTAAAAGTTTGAAATTAGTTGTAGAAATTAGCACCTAGACAAGTTAACAGGCCACCTGATTGTAAGTGGTTACCGTCATGGACCTCTGCAATGTCAGAGGATTGCCCTGCTACTCTTAAGAACTCTCTATAAGCTATGTTTGAAGACAATAGTGCTCGGGAAACTCCAAGGAAGAGCTTATTCCGGATACTTCATAGTAAAACTTCCTGTTCCTGTACCAACCCATTACTGCCCACTGTTGGGCTCAGGTCTCCTCAGAAGAGGGATTAGGCATAGTCCACCACGCTGGTCTAGTGCGGATTGGGGACTTCACATATCTTCAAGGGATTTTTAGAACCCTTTTCCGACATGCAGGCTTCCTCACAATGTTTTCCTTCACCGTTTTTAGCCAGTGGTGTTGTGAAAAATTGCACATAAATCTTTTTCACATTTAGATTTAGAGGTACATAGTAAAACTTCATCGGGTGTGATTATCGTCGCTCATGGACCTCTGCATTGTCAGGGGACACTGCTCTCTACTCTTAAGGACTCTCTTCAAGCCTCGTTTGACAACAATAGCGCTTGGGAAACACCGAGGAAGGGCTCATTCTGGATACTACATAATAAAAGTGACCTCATCAGGTGTTACCGTCGCTCATGGACCTCTGCAATACTTACGACTTACCTTTATGGAATATCTTCAAGCCTCGTTTAAAGAAGTCATAGCGCTGGGGGGGGGGGAATCTCAAACTACATTAATTTATAATACTTTCATGCATTTTCAACGGGTTCTTACCACGATATTTATGTGAGTTCGAGTTCCAGTGGTACTACCCAAAAGCGAACGAGAAAGAGGGTAGACAGATTTGTTTGCTCTTAAATCAACCCGCAGTATCCAGTCTTCTCGTGATCATGACGTTTGCAACAACGTTGAAATATCGAGACAACTCAATTAATTAAATATCGTGGTAAGAACTCGTTGAAAATGCATGAAAGTATCATAGAAAACCGCGAGTGTCTGAATAAGTGTACATTAATTTATTTCCCTATTCCACGTGTAACTTTCTTCCTTTGTGACGCAGACAAAGTTTGCTCTTATATCTAAAAATATTTACGATTGCCCTTCTTTACCTTTTAGAACAACAACCTACACTTATTTACACCAAAGGGTTAACTTTGAAATATCTATTATCAAACAACAAAAGAATCATCAAAATCGGTTTAAAAACTACAAAGTTATCGCGAACAAAAATAAAAGCATGATGCCTTTTTTTGAAGTCTGTAAAATCAGCTGTAATTTTGATTGAGTATTGTAAAAACATTAAAATAATTAAAAAAAACATGTTCTACCCCCAGCGGAATAAAACGGGACGAGGGTTATAAAAGGGTTTTTTATTACAAACTTAAATAATTGAAGATGCACCCTCTCGTCCTACTTTCTTGTATAAATTACTACAGATTAGCGCTGTCATAGATAATTTTGCCTGTATTTTTTGTAAAATAAATTTCGATAATAATTTCGAAAATAGGGAATCCAAAATAACATTTTTGACATCCAAAACCGTAGAAAACAAAAGTGTTACTAAATCTGAGAGGTAAATGAAAAGTTGTGTACCTAGGTGATAGATAGCTGCTATGTTAGTTGGTGTCTTTAAGTCTAAACTTGTGAAGATTATACGGGACGCAATTTGATTGTTATGCTGCTAAATTTCTTAAGATAATTGTTTTAAATAATTTTACTTAAATTCAAAAATTTTAAATTATCTTTTTGTAAATACTTTTTTATTGGAACGAAGTTCCTTATCGCGCGTTGTGAAAAGTTAGACGGAACTAATTCTTACGAAAAGTTGTCCCGACACTTTTTTGTTTTAGTTGATTATCGCTAGATAGTGCTGTGATCAAATCTTTTAAAACAAGTTCCTTATTTAGATGATTATCGCTAGATGGCGCTGTGATCAAAATCTTTTATAACACGTTCCTTATCGCGCGTTACGTTAGGAAAAAAGTTATAAGAAATATTAAATATAATAAATTAAAAAAAAAAAAATATTGTCACTTAGTAAGATCTAAATTATAAAGTGTATATTGTAACCTACTTAAAGGGAGAGCACTGGCTTTCATAGCACAGTAGTTTTACTACTAGTTTGAGAGCCTGGGTTTAACCTATATAGTGTGTTGTTATGTGTTCCTTAAATAAATAAATAAAAAAAAAAAAAAAAATATAGCCTCCATTTATTCCCTGAGTCCTGACATTTCAAAGTTAATACCATGATGGGCCGTAAGCTAGTTTATAAATAAAAATAAAATATGTTCAAGTGTATTGACTAGCATTTCATTATGTCTCAAGATATCTTCACATTATATAATTAAACTTAAATGTTTAATCATGTTGGGTGCTTACTTTTGAATGTAATTTTAAAAAGCCTTCAATATTATATATTATCTAATGTATTCTTTAAATGTTTTTGGGTATTAATGATGAGAAAATGCGTGTTAAAATTTTATTACATTTATGATTGAGATTTACTGTATTGATTGCTTTGGTTATTGAAATGAAATTAATTTTTTATTTAGAACTGTAAATTAGTAAGTTAGTACTTGAAGAGTTTACATGCTTGATGTGGTATCTAATATGTTCTATGTATGTGTTACCTTTGTTGAGGATCCAAATAAAATAAATAAATAAATTTCAGAATTACAATGAAATAAAATTGCAGCCGACTACAAAAATAAAACCGGTCCTATGTTGTTTTCGTCATTCACTACATTTCTGCTGGCACAATATTATAAATCCACCCTGTATTTGAGTATTCCCTTTTATTTCGATGTCGGTTACAATAATTAATTAAAATGCTATTTTATTTATGTTAATATTAATCTATGCAGGACAGTAGAAGTCACGCGCTAAACAGCATGTGTGATTTGATTCAGAGCTTGAAAACTATGGAGAATGCTTTTTAGAATTTTACTCTGATTTTCTACTTCATATTACTTATGAGATGATCCGCGTAAAATCATCTATATGTCACAAATGGGTTCAAACGGCAATTGCGATGCTGTCGCCATGTTTTGTACATTTCAAACTCTTTTAAATATTCGTATGGATTTTTTTGTAATGGTAGCGAGGTAACCACATACGATCACATGGCCCGTTAGCTTGGCCTAGAACTTTTAGATATGAAAAACAAATGTAGAAACTTTGAGATCCTAGATATCATGTAAAATACGAGCCAAGACAAGTAAGGGGTGGGCCATATAAAGTTTGCATTTTCCAAAAGTTCGACTGTCATGTTGACTGTGTGGCATGTTGCGCCATCCTGTTGAAATCAAATGTCGTCCATGTCATACTCTTCAACTTTTGGAAACAAAAATTCGTTGAGCATGGCACGGTAACGCTCGCCATTGACCGTAACGGCGGCTCCTTGCTCATTTTCGAATGATGCCGCCGGACCAAAACCCACACCAAACCGTAACTCTTTGTGGGTGCATTGGCTTGTCAATGGTGACGCGTGGATTTTCCGACCCCCAGATGCGACAATTTTGCTTATTGACATAGCCTCCGAGGTGAAAATGGGCTTCACCTGAAAAGGTAAAAATGCTCATCTTCGGCCAAACGATCTTCTGCCCATTGGGCGAACCGAAAACGTCCCATTTCGTAAATGTCAAACCTTTAACTAAATTATGAACACAAATTGAATGACATTTGAGCTGTCATTCTCTAAATAAACAGTAGTTCAAAATGCAAACGTTAGATTGGCCCACCCATAAAAACCAGCACAAAATCGACGAGTCTATCTTGTTAAGAACAGGAGTTTCTATAGCTACCGACTCTGATCAGATCAGCACCATGGTTCCATATCATTATATTGTCACGTGATATAAATATGCATACAAAATTTCAGTCCAACTTTAACTGGTAAGATTCCACCCGAACTTACATAGTTACATCCAGTGCAAGTTAAATACAAAAAAACGTAATATTATTATTGTAGTATACTCCATAATAATTAGTTAGTCGTGCGCAGTTATAATTAGCTGTGCCTACCCTAGTTCCGAACACGCGATATGTAGGGTTGTCACGTTTTAGTGCAAATTTATATTTTAATTTATATTCGGGTATTTGCCCACCTCTCACTCCCACCACTGTAACTCCTGTGTAGTCAGGATCCACAGCGGCGACCATCGTAATGACTATGAGCAGTGAAGCCCACGAACCCGAGGGTAAGCTAACTAATAAAAAAACTTGTGTCAAGAGACACCCTGATGGAACGAAGTTCCTTTCGATTAATTAGTGAGGGAATTGTAATAAAATTTTATTGTTTTAAGTTATAATAATTAGTTAGTTTAAAACGTCTGTCTCTCTCTCTCTTAAAATATTTTGATCACAGCGCCATCTAGCATTAATTATATAAAACAAAATAAGAAATTGTTTTAAAAGATTTTAATCACAGCGCCATCTAGCGATAATCATCTAAAACAAAAAGAGTGTCGTGACAACTTTTTCATAAGAATTTCCGTCTAGTCCCCTTTCGATAACGCGAAATGAGAAACTTCGTTCCAATAACAGTTCTGTTTCTATTTTTGGAAACCTCAAAGAAATTATGGAAGTTACTTAGTTATTATTTATTTCGTTATACTGCTTTCAATTTTGAGTTAGAGCAACTTTAATTTAATTTGACATACCGTTTTTAAATATTTCAAAAGGTTAAAATTCAATGTTTTATCTTCTTATTACTAAGTGAGTCTAAGCATGCCATTAGTTTGTTATTGTACTTATGTGCGTATAGTAGTAAATCAGTGGCTTTATTTTTTTAGGCCTATTGATGTACCTATAATAGTATATTTAATGTGTAATTTTTTGTATATGTAATTTCTTAGGTGTGTACAATCTGAACATTTGTGACGTCACGCCCAGCTGAGACTGAAAACCAGCGCTGGATGTTAGCACTGATTTTAAAATCTATGTCGATATTCAGCAATACGCTGAGTCTCGGCTGGTTTGTGGTAAAAATTTAATAGGTTTGATTATGTAAATTGTATTTTTTTTTCTTTCATATTTTGTATCATTTTTACCTGAAATAAAGTATGTCTATGTCTTTATTTAGGCTTTCGCAAAAATTCAGATTTATAGATGTTTGCTCACATAATTATTATTTAAAGTTTACAATACAATTTCGAAGTAACGTTAATCTTGGCAACCCTAGTTTTACATAAGTCAAAGAGCCAAACAACATCAGACAAGTATTTCATTTTTTTTTTTGGTCAACTCATTTGTCGTGAGCTCTTGATACAATAATATAGAAAGATAGATAGAAAATTCTTTATTGCACACGAAAATAAATGTACATGGGCGAACTTAATGCTAAACAGCATTATCTACCAGCTAACCCTGGTGTAATGTAGATAGTATAAGGTAGTGCATGAAACATTTAAGTGATAGGTGAATTATTAAAACAAAATTGTATTCTAAAGAAAAAGCATTTTAAGATTTGTAAACATCATACATAAGATACGTTGATATATAAATAACTACAAATATACGATAAAGAATATATTAGATAAATAAAATCACGAATCATTAAAACATAGTTTGGTTAGCATTTGCTCAATTAAAGTCTATTTTGCAATGAGAGAAAGTGATTATAGGTTTTTTTGAAGATATCTATGGTTGTCACCTGACGGATATCAAGAGGTAGGTTGTTCCATAACCTAACCGCAGTCACCGTGTTTGAGTTGGTGAATAGTGTAGTTTTAAGTAATATATCATTAAGAACTATACCCACTGGTCTGTGTAAATCGGAAACATTACCATACCTGAGTATCATTTTTTTATTGCCATGTAGGCAGACGAGCTGACGCGTCACTAGATCGTATGTTGCTACCATCGCTCTTGGACCTCTGCAATGTTAGGGGACACTGAAGAGTACCTATGACTTAACTTAAAGGATCTTCATTAAGCTACGTTTGAAGAAGGACAAGTCATAGCGCTCTAGGAATACCAAAAAAGGGAGTTCATTCCATAGCCGGATACGCGGCAAAAAATAAATTTTAAGAATGCCGTAGTGCGTAACGCGTCGGGTGTCCCTCATGTCTCCCATACCTAGGTCTGGGTATGCTAGGTTTGGCATCAACCAGGGTTCAGATATTTTAGTGCACTCCGAGTCCCATATACCCATATACCAGCTGAGCAGTTATCGGAGATGACCTTCTACTAAAAAACGCAATTAATTACAAATTAATCACCATAAAAAAAAAAATAGCAAACTCCTAAACTATACAGGGTGACACCCTAACTTATTACAGCAAGGGTTGAACTTGCAAAAATATTTTACTAACTCAAACACCTTATTACAAATACACAAGGTTCAAAATCGCCTAAATTGAACTTTCGTCGAATTACCCTCTTTTAAAAAAGGGCAATACTTGAAAAGCATATTGTATTTATTTGATATGCAGATCGTGATAAATATATGTCATGTCTTCACGGTATGAATTTAGTTTAGGGGTACAATATGTTAAGTAATAAACAGCTGTTTTTGACACACTTCCAAAATGTATGTAAAACTAAATGTAATTTAGTAGTTTTTTTACTTTTTGTATGTAATTTAATTTTGATGATTGTTAAAATTAAAGAAAGAAAGAATGAAAATACATTTATTCTTGCCACAATCTTACATGAAAAAGACGTTCAATTTAAAAAAAAAACAACAATTTCCATAGAAGATGCAATAATACAAAAGATAACAAAAGTAAAATAAGAAATAACAAAAACAAAAAAAAATCTATGGATGATTCGTATCTATGCAAGAGTGGCAATGAAAGGGTGACCAGCTCAGCATAATGCCGCAGCTCAAGGAACTACAGCGCTGATTTTCAGCTGGATCCATTGTGTGAGTCTACGTCTGAGCACCCACCAGGACAGTACGACAATCAGATAAACATAAAAACAAATAAATAATTAGATCCATTAAACTTAGCTAAAGCAGGATACATTACATTTACAGTTACAAGTTTACTTGTTGAGAGTAAAATTTTATATAAATCTTATTTACATTATAAACAAATCATTCTATTGGCATTTAAAAACAATATAGGTTAGGCCAAACAAAACTTTTGCACCGAAAAGCTAAAAAATAAAGTGGGAGTCAAAAATCAACGCTGTCTTGAATCCAAATCTGGTCCTGTCTAGTTCACTGACCCGCTAGCAACGTGCCAATATTCAAACGCTTATTGTTATGCGTCGTTTCTGCCAATTTCTCAACCAAACAACTATTTCTCGATTCTTTACAAGCATTCCCACGTCATAACTTATTTATTCGCTTAATAATTTGGCAAGTAATAGCTTAATCACTATTTCAATCATTCGTCTTCAAATCTCATCGATAGATTTATATTTAGTATCTTCTCGTAATAGTTGCAACCATGCCAAGTACTTCCTCGTGGCCTATTCTATGCAAAATTTCTATAACACAAACAAAAATAGATTCTAAAGTCGTTGGCGTAACGTTTGAAATCGAATATCAAACCATTGATGACATTTACTAATATTTGTCGTGGTTATTTCGAGTTCACTATGCAGGCAGCATATCGGTCAGAACGTCGGCTCATCTAGTACGGAACGGTACTTTCCAAGCTGTTAATATGAATTCTAAAAAGAATAAACACAAAAAACCTAATAAAAGTAATCAGAATTTACCTAAAAAAGAAGAAACAGACGCGACAGTGCCAGAAAGTGCAACAGTAACGGAAAGTGCGGTAGATTTAGCCTGTGTAGTGCCTAAACCAATTACGGAAGTTGCTCCGGTACCTCTCGAAACTGAAGCTCCTAAGGATTTGGAAGCTGAAAGTCCCAAAAAGCCTAAAAGGAACAAAGGTAAAAAGAAAAAAGTTAATGAAGCGGACGGAACGGAGGAAGATAAGTCTGTTGAATCTATTGAAACTAAAATAGAACTTCAAGTTACTGAAAAAGAAGAAAAAATAGCCGCAGAAGAACAAAGTCTTCCTGTAGAGCCAGCTGCACGTAAGAATAAAAATAAAAAGAAAAATCATGAACAAGTAGCAGAAACAGCTCCTCCACCTATTTTACCGCCAGTTATTGAAGTTGAAGAACAAAATGTCGAAATACATACTGAAGTTCCAGAAGAGTCTAAAACAGCTAAAAAGAATAATAAGAAAAAGAAACCCAATGACTCAGATAAATCTGATAGAAATACAGAAGAAGTGTCTACTACATCTGCTTTCGAAGCGCTTTTAAAAGAAGATGATAAAATAGAAGAGAAGCAAAAAGAAACAGAAACAACCAACGTATCTGAAGTGATAGCCGTTGCAGCAGCTATTGTGGAAGTGACAACTCAGGAGCAAAGTGAAATTTCAACACAAGCTGATGGTAAAAATAAGAAAAAAGGCAAAAAAGATAAAAAGAAACAAGCAGATAAAACGGAAGATGTAGCAGAAACCAAACCAGTCTCCATTGAGGAAAAAGTAACTGAATTCACCAAAGTTCCAGAACCTTCTACAGTTCTTAATCCGTTTAAAGTGTGCGAAAGTATTGAAGAATTGATTACTCCTGAGTCATCCAAACAAGAAATTGAATCCAAAGATGAATCTACAGTAAAGGCTAAAATTGCAAAGCCAGTTGAAAAGAAACGTAAAGGGAAACACGACACAGAAATTAAAACAAGTGAAGACGTTATAAGTGAGCCTGTAAAATCTGACGCGATTTTATCTCCTATACCAGAAGGTACTTCAACAATTCCCATAAAAACTATCGAGCAAAGTGTTCCTTTAATAGAGAAAACAGCACCACAAAAGGAAGATACTAGCTTAAGCACAGCAGAAACAGCCGATTTAAAGCTTCAAGAAGAAGTAACTAGATCTTTTGAAGCAGAGAAAGTTAGTGATTCTAAAGAAAATGTAAATCAAGCAAAGAATAAAAAGAAGAAAAAACAAATGAAGGTACCAGAAAATTCTCCAGTGGGTCAAATACAAGAACAACCGATTAACAAGGAAGAAGTTATTACTATGGAAACCAGTCAAGGTCAAGATTTTACTGCTACTGGTAAAAGTGTCCCAATTAAAATCAAAGATGAAATCTTATTTGAAAGTTTAGTGTCCTCAGATCCAGCACCAATTGTTGATGAAAATCTAAATAAAATTATTGAAAGTATTTCTCAATCTGATGATACCACTAAAGATAATGTAGAAACTATCGAACCGTTCCAAGATGTAAGCAGCAGAAAGAAAAAGAAAGGGAGAAAATCACCCAAACCTCCTTTAGAAAGGACAGACGACTTAATCAAAGAAACAGCTACATCAGAAGCAACTGCCACTGAAATGAAAAAAGAGCCTGAACAAATACAAAAAGAAGTTAGTTTAACACCCGGAGATAAAGAAGCAAAACCTACCAAATCTGAAGGTTCTTCTTGCGATATAGCTCCAGAAATCCAGTATCCAAGGTCAACTAGCCAACAATTAGATAGAAACAACAATATGATGATCAGAGAATTATTACAAGAAGTGCCTTCAAATATTCCTACTTTAACTCCTACCAATATTGAAGGTTCAGGCGAAACACCCATTGGAACACCACAAATGATTTCTTCGGATATAAAAATAACTGAAATTGAACCTCCAATCAAAACTGAAGAAAAGACTGATCTGAAATCTAAAATGATGGAGGTGAATCAAGATATGGAAGAACTGAGATTGTCTATCGAACGATCTTTAGCTGAATTTACGTCTATGGAGAAAACTGAGAAGGCCGTTGAAAAACAATTCGAAGACGAGAAACAAATTATTCCACCAGTGATCGAATCTCCTACTGATCATATACCTACTCTTGTAAACCTGGAAGAACCAATTATAGAAAAATCTGAAAAAACACAAGCATCGTCAGACGTTACCGATAAAGAAAAAACTATTTTACCAGAAACCAAAGAAGAGAAAAAACCTAAAGACGATAGTAAAATTGAAATCAAAGCAGAAACTTGTTCTGACTCCACACCTCCTGTATGTCCAGCCAGAAAAGATAACAAAGGCAAAGGTAAAAATAAAAAAGGTAAGCAAGACGCAGCAGCAACTGTGAGTCAAACTCAATCAACCTCTGCAACAACCACTACAACAGAGAAGAAAGATAACAAAACTCAACAGAAAGATAGCAAAACTCAACAAAAAGACGAAAAAACCCAACAAAAATCAGACACAAAAGGCAAACAAAAAGCAGAATTACCTCAACAAGATGAATCGAATCAATTAGAACAAGACAGTCTAACGGAATCATTTGAACCAATAGAAGATTTTGAAGACGCTTTAACATCTATTGACGATGTGGACGTAAATAAATCATTCGAAATGATCCTCAAAGAAGTAACAGAAGAAAACCAAAAAGAACTAAAAGATAACAAACCAGAAATAAAAATAACAGGACCAGATGATACAAAGAAAACACAAAATGTCCCGCAGCCAAAAAACTTATTAGGCCGTCCCAGCATTCCTGTATCATCGAATAGAAAGGATTATAAAAAAGAAAAAAATAAACCGCCGAACTCTAAACAAGCTCGCGTGAAGATAAAAGATTGTGTGGATGTTGAAACGGGAAAAATAAATAAAGAAAACAAGGCTGATTTGAGTAAACTAAACGAATCCTTCTCGCAGGTTAGACTTTACAATTAATTACCTATTCATTATTGTATCTCTATGTGGTGTTACAATAAAGAATTTTCTATCTATCTATCTTTTTTTCGATTCTTCTTTTGTATTACTTACTATTCTGTTACAAGAAATTCACCAAATTCCCGGTTTCCGATTTTTTATTTATTTATTTTTTTATTTTATTTATTTGTTTACACATGAAAATATGAGTTTGTAATAAAGTTAAATGAGAGTATAAATACAAAATAAATTATTGATTGAGCTGAAATTTTGCATGCATAATATTATGAAAGGAGCCATAGGTACTCTGTACCATACAAAATAATCCCGTCGTGTTAAGGCTCATTTTACCGCTACATTATGTTTATCTTAAAAGCTTTTCATTCATTATTTTTAATTCACAGGTGAACCAAAACGAAGATTTCGTCTACAAATATAGTTTTCGAAAGGTTTTCCTTCAAAGTTCTTGTGTTGTTTGCAAAAAAGAACTGTTGGAGAGTAGAGTGCCTTGCAAATGGTGCAACTTGGTTTTCTATTGTAGCGCAGACCATTGCAATAATGATTGGAGACAGCACAAGGAGTTCTGTGATGCTGTGAAGATGGCGTTGAAGTTAAAAGGTAACATGTCCATCTTTAAACGAGGTTTAAGAAAGTCCTATTTAGTAGGTAATTTTTGGATTGGAAGAAACCGCCGGATTCCCATCGCATAGCATCGGATCGCGAGGTATGTGGGAGTTGAACTGCACTAAAACTTCCAACTGCGCACTCAGCGTTCGAACCCCGTACGGGATTATGTGGGGCGGCGAGACGCGTTACGCATTACGGTATGCTTTCCCGTCGCGATAGATAACGACCCCTCATTACTTACTCTGGCTGCTGGCCATGCTGGTATTCATGAGCGACGGTAACCGCTTACCATTAGAGCTCGTTTATCTGTCATGCTTAAAAAAACTTGTTCTTAAAGTTTTTAAGTTGTTACATTATATGATTCTGATTTGTTATTTAATAAGTTATCTGCAAGTAATTTGATCTCGATGTCCAGAACTTACTTAAAAAATATCGTAAAAAAATCTACGATCGTTACCTTTAAAATACTTCTTACAATATCCTACTAACATTTTGAAAGCGAATGTGTGACTTTTTTTACAACATTTTCGTTCTTTAAAAAAGACCACACGATTACCTTTCATCTCGAACAAGAATCATTCAAATCAGTGGGGCTATTACAGCTTTGTATCGTTATCGTAAATGAACTAAATTTTTTTGACATTTTGTTTACGATTACGAATTTTCTTAGAAAGAAACGTGGTTGTGCGCATGACCACTAATTGTCATAATTTTGAATAGTCTGTGTAAGGCTAAGTACACAATGGAGATTTTTTTAAAAAATGCAGAAAAAATATGAAAACATCAAGATAATCTTCTTTCAATCTGTGGATACTGATAACAATACGTTCGTCACTAATTTGAAAATAAGTTGGAGACAATTTGGAAGAGTTCTGGAGTTTTTGCATGAAGACCACTTGCTATACGTAATATCGTGACACAGAATGTGTTTAATGCATTTTTAGTCATTTAACGGTGATTGATATAAATATTTCACAATGCGAAAAATTTTAGAATGTATTCTAAGCCTTTAAATATTTCCATGGTAACGAAACCGAAAAAATAACAAGTTAAAATTGGTATTACAGACAATTTTAGGATATTAATTATGAATAATTCGTCACTTGTTTATCCGAGTTTATCGTTTATAAACGTCAAATGAAAAAGGTACCTTTCGGAGTATCTTAAATGATTTTTAAGTTTACAAAAATGAAATAAAGAATGGGTATCGTGCTTGAATATCTAATGTTATGAAAACTATGTGAACAAAAATTCACTATTGTAGCGAGAAAGTCAAAATTGTTACGTTTTTGTACTATCTTAGATTTTTATCACTTTGAAAATGTAATAGGTACAAACAAAATAAGAGTTCATTTCATTAGGTACTAGAAAGTTAAGTATTATAATAAGGAAAATGAAAAATAAACTACAATTCCGAAAAATAACATGTTAATGTTGCACTTGGTGGCTGCTGGGAGGCAATGCTTTCTCAGAAACTCTTAGCATCGATATACCTCGCACGCTATGATATGTCCTTCAAAGAAATTCAATAAACTCTTTTATGGTAGGCGCCAGGCTGTTGATGGCAGCAAATCTCGCAAGTCACAGTAGCTGGTAGGACCGTTAAGAGTGTAGGAGAATACCGAACACAAAAAACGTGATACATGGATGTTATATAAAAATGATTACCTTAACTTTATTTCATAAATTAAAACAAATAAAGAACAAAAAGTCATAGATTTTTTAATTACATTTATAACGTAAAGCAACATGTATAGTTTTTCATCTTTACACTTAAACGTTCAATTTGTAGTAAATACTATTATACGTTTTACTAGTATTCAGAGACTTCAAATTCGTTCCAACACTCACAGCATCTTGCTTTTAAAAGCTGCTAATTTTAATTTACAAACTACTAGAAAGACCGCTAGGTACTCCAATTTTATTTAAACAAATTTATATTAGCTCCATGTAAATTTAATAAACTTTGATTGACAATACGTCAAATGAGCTAGAAAAACCGTTAAGTTAGTGTCTGGTCAAGAGAATAAAGGTTCCGTACCCATCCCAAAACATCAAGCAATCAACAAATTATACTTTAATTTGTTCGACAGACCTTTTTTTAAAAAGACCCATCTAGCGATATTCCGTAAGTTCGATTGAAAAATCAATCGATTAATGCCAACACTGTTACAGAGACTAAGGTTTATTATTTTGAATATTTTAACTCTAAAAAATTGTTTTTATGCTTTGTTTTTTCTTGGGATTCACTCGTGGTAATTTTTTCATTTGGTTTTATTTGAAACAAAATTTAGTGAAAGCAATCAATTAAATTTTTTCTTCATACCTAGTATGTACTTTTAAGAGCTATAGTAAATTGGCAAAATGATTCTATTTTTTATTTTTCTTTACATTTTACTGAGTTTGGAATATTTTGTGATATGCAGTAGGCAGTTCAATATTATTCTCAAGTATTACTAATTGCGATTTAGTCCTAAGTTCTTAAAACCATAAATTTTTAAACATTATTATTTTTATATACAAACAAACACTTTGATTTTGTTTAGGATATATAGTGTTTTTTGTGACAAACGTCAATAAATGACATTGTGAAATAGAGATGTAACGAATAGTTATTTGACCGAAAACAAAAAAAATCTGTGTTCCGAATTCCGAAACAGTGGCGTGCAGTTTAAACATGGTTTGCATAGCTTATCTTAAGAAGTTTGAATTTAATCATCGAAGTATTCGTTGTTATTTATTTTTGGTATCTTTCCAACTACATTTAGGTGATAATTCAAATATAAATTAAGGTAAAGCTTTTACAGATCTCTCTTTTATCGTCTTTTGCATGAGGAATGCTCAGAAGATTTTTTAAGATGATCAAAGGGATCATCTTCCTCTTATGACTAGCTTCCCACTAGTACTACGCAAGGTGAAACTCGTCATTTTTATTCGAATCTTCCGCGGTAATCTACGTTTCGTTTCGTAAGAACTTTTTTGGAAAACGTTACGTCGCTTTTAAATGGGCTTCCCTGTCTCCGCTTCAGCGTTCCTCGAGCAATATATTTTGTCCATCAATAAGGTTTGAGAAGAGGTCTAAAGTGTAACTAAAATTGGTCAACAATTTCAGTGTCTCTTGAAATTAAGTATCCATGAGTACTGGTAACCACTTACTAACAAGTGGGTCTACTGCACGATATTCGGCCGTAACGTTGAAAAATTTACCGGAAACTTGGAACATCTCTATTTTGTTTACGATACGGTGTTTTTGTGATGCATAATACCAAATTTTGAACAAAATTGTTACGAAATGTCATCTCGGTGACTTGTCTCAAAACAAATCATTATTGTGAATAAAATATTAGTGTCTGTTTGTAAACTATATATTTTTTTAATCAAAATTTATTTCCATCCATTTGAAAATTACTTTCGTTTCTCTGTTTACTTCATCTCATTAACTTCAATCAAAAGAAATGTTTTCCACTTAGAAAAAATAAGAGTTATCAAGTAATATTTTCCATAAATTAAATTTGGGAAATAATAATTTAAGATCTTTGCAAGATTGATGAAGTAGATCATTTTAGACCAATAAACAAAAACGACCGATCCAATTTTTTATAACTTTTTGTACAGGCATACCCATATACTGCAACTTGTTTATCTTTACGTTTGAAGTTGTCAATTAGAAATTTACTAAAGCTGATGATACACTAGCGTACTAAATATATTTTTAACTAAAACAGATGGACGAGCTGACCGCCCACATGATGGTAAGTGGTCACTGTCGCTCATGAAACTCTACCCAATTAGGAACATAACAAGATACCATCAAATGTTGCTTCTTGCTTGCTTGGGAGGAAAGTATATATTATCACATAAAAAATAGCATACTTGACCACTGTTCAATAGCCATTGAAAGCTCCGGGATAATCCTTTCGCCGAATACTCATAGCTAACCGTCATAGAACTGACAAAAATGTTGTCAATAGATAGATGCTACATGTACATGCTCTTACGCTACATGTCATTTTTGACTCTCACCAATGGTGATACATGTTTGTATGATGTGACTGAGCCGCAATTGTCATTAATCTAAATACATAATTATTAAAAATCATTATGTGTCATAAAATATGTGTATGGTTCATGCATTTTCAGGAACATTTTTTCATCTAATGTGTACTTCGTTTTACAATAAATGGTAAAATTATTAAAGTTTTCCCGTAATACCAATTTTATGAAAAATGACGTCATTTGATGTGAAAATAGACGATTACGATAAACGACGCGTCCTGTAATAGCCCCACAGTTCACTCAAACTATAGTCCGGTCAAATTAGACTAAAAAATAGGGGTAAGGTTACAATAATTCGCACTAGGCTGAATTTTGGTAGGATTGTTCAATACACTATTATAAAGGAAATGTGAAAAGTCCTCATCGATCCGGCACGTGCAAAAAAATTTACTCGGGGTCTAAGGTCCCAAAAACGGGTTATTCGCGTTTTTCAGCAAAATGGTAAGTTTTATCATAAAATTAGCTCAGACAAAAATGAAGATCAGATAATTATCAATAAAAAATGTCTAAATACTTTTTTTCCTAAGAGCCACCGTTTTTGAGATATAACGATTCAAAAAGTTGAAAGATATCATCATTTTGATAGATCTGGATCGGCACATGAGCTTTTGCCTGAAAATCTTTTGCTGAAAAAGCTTCTCTTACTCGTGGCATAAGTTCTTCTAGTAAAACGGAATCTTTTGGAGTAACAATTTGAATAATACCCATTATGTGGAGCGTATTATTACCGTCTAGCGTATTTACATTAATATCAGCATTGTCTACAACGTATTGAATAAGTGTGCCACTTTCTGGTCGTAGGACATGAGGAGGACGAGGAAAAACTGCAGCTGCTTCGTACCTTATTGTATCATTATAAGATATATAATATTTCCTCCATTGCCAGATTCGTAGATTCATCTTACGGTAGACCGACTTTAACCCCAGTTTTAGGTCTTAAGAAGGAATTTAAGCAGTCATAATGATACTTAGCCTCAGCAGCAACTAAATCGTATTCGTATTCTACTCGAGAAAGAACAGTTTTAAACACGTGTTTTCACTCCAGAATAATTCGTAAGTTCGAATTATTCGCACACCCCTAGTATTAAGATATTTTTTATTGATAATTATCTGATCTACAATTTTTGTCTGAGCTAATTTTATGATAAAACTTACCATTTTGCTGAAAATCGCGAAAAACCCGTTTTTGGGACCTTTGACCCCGAGTAACTTTTTTTGCACGTGCCGGATCGATGAGGACTTTTCACATTTCCTTTATAATAGTGTATTGAACAATCCTACCAAAATTCAGCCTAGTGCGAATTATTGTAACCTTGGATGTCTAAATTGACCGGACTACTAAAGTTATACGACAGTTACAATCAACTTGATACTTCTCGTTCTGTCAGTCGAAAATACACAAACTACCGCTTAAAACATATTCAATTCCACCAGACCTACAACACATCTACAGCGACGCTCAAGGAGTAACAGGCCACGAGTTCAGACTCCTTCGAATGGAGATGATCCTGGCTTGTGAGAGAGAGCTGAAGAGGCGATTGGTGCCTTGGGAGCAAGAGGTACTATTGTATCCGAGGATGTGCGCTGATGTATGGTGTAGGAGCGCTGATCAGGGGAATCTGAAGGACTGTGAAGGCTGTGGGCAGGTAAGGGATTATAGCTTAGAATTCAGTGCAGATCAATGTGTTTATGACATTGCAAACCGCGAAAATAATCAGTGTTTCTCTATTATAACTTATAACATGCATTCACGAAATAATTCTTCTTGAATCTTTAAAATCGCATCAAAATCCGTTCTGTAGTTTTAAAGATTTAAGCATAAATAGAGAGAGCGACTTTAATTCATTCTATGTAGTGATCTATAAGTAAAAAAAATATATGCTCATAAAAGAAAAAAGCCATGCCCGCTGAGTTTCTTGCCAGTTCTTCTCAGGACGGTGGCTATAATTATTATTTTTTTGTGTCTGAACTGGTGGTAGCTTTTAACTTTTGACGTCAAAAAGAATGAGCACATCATCAATGTTGAAAATAAAGTATTTCATTTCATTATAGTTCATAGTTACATAGCTACTACCAGTGTAATTAAATAAAAGTTTTAAACCACGAAAAGGCTACAAAAATACACAAAACTAGAAATCCCTACTATATTATTGATTGAAAGCACCCTCGTAAAACAAAAGGGTTGAACTAATGAATATGCAACGTCGCAACAACCCCTCGTGGTCAGTAGCTTAATATTAATTATGTACCAATTTAATTAAGAGGGTCGTGATGTATTGGAAAATTATTAATTTCTGAGTAAAAAGGGCCTTTTAAAAAACGTTTTAATTGAATTTTCTTTGAACCGATTTAATTCATTGTTAATTACAAGTTAACAATATTAATTTAAGATGTACTGTAGTTATATTGCGTACAATAATGTAATTTGAAAAAATAATTTAGGATATAAGGAAGTCGTGGTGGCCGAGTGGTCGAAGCGCGTCCTTCCGAACGGGAGGTCGCGGGTTCAAATCTGGCCGGCTTGTACCTCTAAATCTAAATGTGAAAAAGATTTATGCGCAATTTTTTACAACACCACTGACTAAAAACGGTGAAGGAAAACATCGTGAGGAAACCTGCATGTCGGATAAGGATTCTAAAAATCCTTTGAAGATATGTGAAGTCCCCAATCCGCACTGGGCAAGCGTGGTGGACTATGCCTAATTCCTCTCCTTATAAGACCTGAGCCCAACAGTGGGCAGTAATTGGTTGGTACAGTACAGTACTTTTGTAATGTTTAATGATTTATCGCTACTAATATAAATATAATAATATAATACTAATATTATAAATGCAAAAGTAACTCTGTCCGTCTGTCTGTCTGTTACGCTTTCCCGTTAAACCTTTCAACCGATTTTGATGAAATTTGACACAGAATTTTTAGACTCTGAGAAAGAACATAGACTACTTTTTAATCGAAAGTGAAGCAAACGAAATGGCCCGGGCTCACTAGTCAAGTATAAAATAAAACTGCAATTATATTTTTGAAACAGATTTCCTATTGCACCGGTTCAGACCACCTTCCAAAGGCACACCAGCGCTGGTGCAAGTCCTACGCACTCTACCAGAAACTAGTGACGTATCAGCAGACCAAGGGTAGACTTCTGCTGAAGATGCCGACCAGGGTCATGAGCGGACAGTACCAGGTCCCGCAGAACATGAACGAAGTGCTGGCTTCGATGTATGAGGAGAAGATTGGTGAGTCACTGATTCTGAAGAGCTTTTTTATGGCAAAGATATATTTTTATAAGTTTTTTAGGGTTTTAATATATCTAACGATTAGATATGTGGCGCGAGATCCTTAATCGCGGTTACGACATTTGCAGAAATCTTCGCATATATACGACATCTGAAATCTACTACAGTGGGCTTCGGCCTGACCACCATACACTACCTCGCCCGGTCGGAGATCTCCCTTTGGCCACAAGTCCACTGTACCCACAGATATATGTAGGTTAGAGGATTATTGATTACTGACGTGAATAAACTTTCATTATCCTCGATAGTCAAGACAAGTAAGAAGTCAAATAAAGAAGAGAACAAACAAGTCTCTCTCTCTGTCTCTCTTTTTATTCTACGTATGAGACAATATGAGACAACTGGCCACCTGATCGTAAATGGTTACCATCGCTCATGGACCTCTGCAATGACAGAGGACATTGGACACTAGTTACGACCTAACTTAAGCATCGTTTTTCATCATCATCAGCCTATAGACGTCCACTGCTGGACATAGGCCTCCCCCAAACCTCGCCACAATGATCCTGCGCTATCTGCATCCAGTGACCTCCCGCGATCCTTACCAGGTCGTGGGTTCTTCTTGTGCGAGGTCTGCCCACGTTGCGGCTGCAATTCTAGAAGCGTCGTTGGTAATTTGGTAATATTATCCGCAGATATGACAGACATTCAGTACGCAGCTCTGACGCAGATCGCGACGGCCCCACTTACAACTTTGTACTCTTACCAGCTAGTCAGAAACGCGAAGAACAATACTAATGGATTGAGCAAGGTATTTATTTCAGATAAATTCGTTTTAAATACCTACTACTTTTGGAACGAAGTTCCTTATCGCGCGTTATCGAAAGGGGGCTAGACGGAAAAAATTCTTACGAAAAGTCGTCACGACACTTTTTTTGTTTTAGATGATTATCGCTAGATGGCGCTGTGATCAAAATCTTTTAAAACACGTTCCTTATCGCGTGTTACGTTAGGAAAAAAAATTATAAGACATCTTTTAATCGAAAGGAACTTTGTTCTATTCGGGTGTCCTATGACACCTCTCAAGTTTTTTACTTTTCTATCTCCAAATCCTAAAAGAACCTTTTGAAGACTTGCGAGTTTTCTTTCCGCACTTTGCAAGCGTGGTGGATTATTACTTCGTCCTCTACTGACTAAGACCTGTTGGGCTATAGACAATAGGAATGATTTAAAATGACGAAAGATTTTGAATTCTTCGTCCGTAATGTGGGTACACGTTTATTATTAAAGAAAAAACCTAACAAAGTTTTAACTACGTTGACAGCTAAATTTTTCGAATATCAATGCAGACTGTCCATGAGCGACCGTAACCGCTTACGATCAGGTGACCTGTTAGCTCGTCTGCCAACAAAACAACAAAAAAATTTAAAATAAATTAGTATTAGTAAATTAGTAGTATATAGTAAGCCCAACTAGAAACGAAAGTACATTTCATATTGTTTACATCATCCTAAACAGGTTCTTACTGCGATTTTTAATAAATGAGCGATCCCGATACTTCAATACTGTTTGTAATACAAATCGTGGTAAGAACCCGTTTAGTAATTGTGTAAATAATGTAGATGACGAGTATTTAAAGAGCCCTGGTCAATAATTTCATCAGAACACCACCTTCACGATCCACGTGGTGGGAGCAGAGCTTCAGTTCGAAGCGGACATGCTGAACAAATGGGAGGTGTTCTTCCTCCACTTGAAGCCTGACGTGAGGCAGGTCAGGGTCGCGCTGGTCGGTTCGGAGCTGAATCCTGGGAATCTGCCTCTTGAACTATTGGGGAAGACCAGGTATACTGTGAATTAGAATATAAAGAAGAAGGTTTTGAAGTTGATTGTATTACTTTATGTTTGTTCTTATTCATCGCTATTACAGATCTTCAATATTTGGATGAACCGATTTGGATAATACTTTTTTATATGTAAGATGTGATTTTAAAGATAATACTTTGCTTTTGAAGCAGAGTCATGCTTCAAGCAAGTGCCTTGTTTTTGTGTGAACATGTTTTCCATACTTGTGGTTTTTGGAGAAACCGATTTTGATGTGTTTTCTTTTGTTAGAAAATGCATTGGTACGTTGGGCATATTCTTATCTTATATTTATGTATGATATTCCGTGGAGCTGAAAAATTTACCGTTCGTCGGTCGGCCCGTCCGCGAAGCGAAGCTTTGGTCGCCGTCGTTGGTGAAATCCTCACAAATTCCGTGGAATATATCACACAGTCCATAGGTCGCTGGTGAAGTCTTGGATGTGTAGTTTTTGCACTAACAGGAGTGTGAACCTTCGCGTTGGATAATAATTACAACGTTCGCAAGTTCGGCTGTTACTTGCGCGTTCAAACATGAAGTCTATATTTTTATTTATGTTCGCGGCAGCCAATGAGCGCGCGACGCACTAGGCTTCTGGCTGCCAGAACGAACGGCTTGTCCACAGCCCACGGAAACATATTCCGATAAAACTACATCTTGTGTGAGTACAGTATTGCAGCTCAGTATTACGACCAATAATAACAATAACAAGAAAATAGAATTAAAAGCTAAAACCTGTGAACACGATATCTGTTCCAGTACGGAACAATTTATATAAAGACTTCACAGAATTTACAGAAGTTTTTGCTATTTTAAAGTATTTCTAGATATTCGACAATTTTGTGAAAAATATGACTTACTTGTTAGGAAGTTAATTTCTTTAATCTACTGTATTTCTTTCTCAGAATGTGTGAAGATTGTCGTAAGAATAAAAGGAAATTAATTCTCAGTTTTCACGACAAAACTACTTATCACAACTATATGAACAGTGACGATTTCGTTTTACCAGACATTGGTAAGTAATTTGAAAAACATCTTTGTATTTTAAGTAAAAACAAAAAACTTGAGAGGTGTCAAGGGACACCCGGATGGAACGAAGTTCCTTTCGATTAATTAGTAAGTACAAAAAAGAATAATAATTTATAATTAAAAAAACATGTCGTATGAAAAGTAAATCATTGAATTATTAAATTAATATTAAACGATACAAAACACTTATATTAAGATATTATGAGTTAAGAAAATAATTAAAAATTGAGCGATATTACAAAAATAAAACGTTTTGACTTGAATAATGTTCATTCCTTCATCATGCTATTTTATAAGTTTTATATTATAGCAGTAGATGTAACTATGTAAGTTCAGGTGGAATCTTGCGAGTTAAATTTACTAGATTTAGTGTAGGTAAAATGTAGCAGCTGACTTATATAAAGTCTTCTTCGAATTCAATTTTAAATTTTCTTAATTATTGAAGAAAAGTAGACCGTGTGATATTTATTTATTTTAAATGGATCGATTTCCGGCTGTCCTATGATTGCAGTATTTTCCAAAGTAAAAGAAACGTCACAGAAAAAATCTTCAAAATCACTATATGGACTATTTTACCTATATAAGTAAATAAATATATATTCTATGTATATTGTACACTTCTCTACCTTACATTAAAGTCTACTTACTGTATGTTTTGTTTTGGGTTTGCTGTAAGAAAACTCAGTATTGAGTTAAGTTCGCCTTTTGTGAACATTTTTTTTTATATAATTTATTTTTCTGTCGTGTACAATAAAGTATTAAATAAATTAATAAATGAATTTATTTCCAAATTCCACCCCATATTATTAAATTAGTATTTATTTTCTAAATTTCAGTATGCGCCTTCAATCCAGCAATCAATCGCTCAACGATCTACAACGGGAATGACCCCTGGCCTTCTACCTTAAAAGCCATCACCAGACTCAAGGTCCCTCTGCTGGTCACAGCCCACACCATCACCGAGCTCCAGAGAGACCTCCTGAGGGTCAAGGAGTGCTGTGAGGTCCAAACAGTAGGGGACCTCAAAAACAATCCATTTGCAAGCGTGAGACCGGATAGGAACTTCATAACTGATGATGAGACTCCGCTGTTGTTTAAAAATTATTGTTTTATGATTTTGACTGCTTTTTGAGTGTTTTTTCGTTAAAATAAATGTGTTTTTTTGTGTTTTTTATTTGTGTGAATTGTAAGATCCTTAAAGTAGAACTAGTTTCTGAAATTCTTAGGGCATCTTACGACATATACTTTTTTAAAGAAATAAGGATGTATTTCAGTCTCATTTAATGGTCTAAGAGCCCGTGAACCCCAGACTTTCGTTATTTTATAAATGCTCAGATCTTAAAAGCTTGTATTTGAAAAGTTTTGTTTAAAAAGTTGTTGATAGGTCGAACTCCTTATCAGACAAGCGTGTAGGAACCGTATATCTTCCAAAGCCACTACAACCCAAACTTGTCAACTGGCCATCGTTCATACCTGTGTTATGAGCATATGCTGACAAGTTCTCAGCCTTTTTAAAATGACGAAGGTCTGGGGTTCACGGGATCTTGCTCTATAAAGTTTAATAAGAACTGACAGGTAACTTTTTATACCAATTTTTAAGTCGCGATTATTTATATTAGTTATAACAATCGTGGTAAGAACCCTTTTCATATCATTGTTTAAAAACTTGAGTTCTATCCATGTTTAATTTTTGTTTTTTTGAAGTTACCAATTTCAATATTTTTTTTTTGATGGGTACTAAACTATAAAATCATAACAAAAAACGATAAAAATATATTTTATTAAACTGTAAGTACATGATACTAAACATTTATATTATCACAGATATTTGATATTTTACAACAATATAACATAATGTCATTTAAAACGTAAATCTAACTTATTTATACAATAACAATTTTATACAGGGTGTCCAGTATGCTTATTATCTAATTTCTAAAAAAACTATATGAATAAATATTTTGGAAAATGTTGAAAAATTAATCAATTAAAATGAGCTAAATATTGTCGTATACCACATAAATAGTGCTACTGTATTTTAAAAGATATTTGATAATTAATACGAGTCTGACAATTTCACGACACGATATGAAAATACTACCAATTTTTCATTTTAATGGTATTTAATTAGCGAGATTTTACAAACTTTATATTGACTATGTAGCTATGTAACTGTGTAAGATCGGGTGGAATCTTACGAGCTAAATTTGACAAACTTCCCGGTCTCCGATTGAGCTGACATTTTGCATGCAGATGTATACGTGACAATGCAATAATATGACAAAATGGTGCTATTCTCATGATGGATTCGGAAGGTGGTCTTAGAAACTCTTGAGCTAAACTATTTTTCGTATTCTCGCTACCAATTAACTAATAAAACGCCGAACAGACATTTTAAAGCAATAAATGCACAATCGTACCAAAAAACTCAAGGTGTTTAATTTATATTCAGCTACAATTACGGAAACATACAGTGAAAAAAACATATTTTTAAACCTGAAAGTGAGTTTACAATCCAAGCTACCAGTGGTTTACCATAGTAAATGAATTTATCTCTCACCTGATGGTAAGTGGTCACTACTGTATAATCGACTACATTACATAATCGACATAACTTAAAATTAGGTACATACAATATTTAATAGCAAAAAGTAACTAGCATTTTTCTAATTAAAATATAATATTATTATCGAATGTTTTTGTGACTTAAATAATACTAAATATATTAAATACTAAAATAATTTGTGATTTCCTTTTAAATATAATGTTAATTCACTTTAACTCAATTTTATTGATAAAAAACGAACTTAAGATTTTAAGTGAAGCCTTTTGATTGCTTCATTTAAGTTCTGTGGTAACTTTTAAGAAAATGAACTGTACTGTAACAACCCAATACTGCCCACTGCTGGGCTCAAGTTTTCTCAGTAGAGGGATATATAGTCCAGAAAATTAAGTGGAAAATGGACATTACCAAATGTTTTAGCATTTTAGTTTTTCCCCATTTTTGTTTCTTTATCAGTTACGTTGTTTCAAGTTGGTTATTACACTTGTAAGTATTAGAAGATTTATAGTATAAATTTATGTCAAATTAATCATTAAAATCAGTTCATTTTTCAATAATCACAGTTTACTAATATTTGATTCAATCGAAAAATAAGTACTTTTTCAATACAAATGATTTTAGTCTACTTAATTTGAGGTTCTAAAAACCATGTTAGTTTTACCCAAATTTACAATATACATACAAATATATAGAGATATAATATCTTAGATATATGTAAAATGCGTCCCAAAGCGATGTGTGATGAACCCGACACCTAAAAATGAAGATTCTATGTGAAAAATTTACTTTAGTCTTAAGTTCAAAACAGTTAGTAAAGTTTGGAAGAAAACAATATATGTACAAAAGTGTAAAATTAGTAATAAATAGAATGAAAAAGAAACAACATCCCTCCCTTTTCGGCACAAGCAAAGTTGCCAGTCAGCTTTTAGTAACAAATAATTTAGGTTAAAGATGTTAATTTAGGCTAGCTAACTAGCTAACTTTTGTATCAAATCAGACAATGAACATGCAAAATAAATTAGTTTAAAGCGCAAACAAATACATTGAAAGCAAATTTAAATATATTAAATAATCGATATAATATTACTAGATTGTGTACCGAACAAAACAGTATAGAATAGTGTGCCCAAACAACATGACCTACAAACATCAACAATCAAAACGACGACAACACTCTTCAGTTTAAAACAATCTTAAGCGACAGAGAAACCATATTTAGCACGTTTGATGTGTCATTTCTAAAATTTATCTTCGCGAACGACAAACCAATGATATCAAAAGACGGTAGGAGTGTTAAGATGATGCCATTTTAACACTCTGATCGTCTAACTGGTATTATAGATCAAAGAATAAATAAATAAATATAAAAAAAATCATAAAATAAATAAAATTAAAGTGACTGTGTAATAGCAAAATAATCAGTTTTACTGTATATGCACATGATTGTACATACCTACCAAAATAATATATTGGAACGAAGTTCCTTATCGCGCGTTATCGAAAGGGGGCTAGACGGAAATTCTTATGAAAAAGTTGTCACTACACTTTTTTGTTTTAGATGATTATCGCTAGATGGCGCTGTGATTAAAATCTTTTAAAACAATTCCTTATTTTGTTTTATATGATTAATGCTAGATGTCGCTGTTTTAAACTAACTAATTATTATAACTTAAAAAAATAAAATTTTATTACAATTCCCTCACTAATTTCGATAAAGGAACTTCGTTCCATCCGGGTGTCCCTTGACACCTCTCAAGTTTTTTATTATTATAGGAACTCCTGTACTAAACAAGCTAGACTCATCGTGGGCTCGTTTTACTCGTATTAGCTAGTACTCTACTGATACATGGTATCCAGAATTGTATATTGAAAATTACTTAAACACTAGTATTTGAAATTATTTTTACTTTTTATTTGCAATTTATGCGTGATTGGGTCAGGTATTGTATTAAAAAGCAAAGCAACATGGTTATTAACAAAAGGAATACCTTATTTATTTAAAACAACCACCTGACTTTTAGTAGACCCTGTTGTACTATTCATTTCCAGTTCCGGAGTTTCAGATTCTACGATATTGTCAGTTGTATTGTCAATATTATCATCAGTAACAACAATAAAATCATTAAATGTATCTTCGTTGAAGAATTTGAAATTATTTCCATCTGTTGTAGTTTTTATTTCATCTGTAATTGTTGTTTTATCATTGAAGACAACAGTTGTGATTTTGTCATTGTCTGTTTCTGTTGTTTTGTCATTTTCTACAACTGTTGTTAAATTGCCGTTATCTGTGATTGTTGTTTTCTCAGTATTTGTAGTTGTATTGTCATCAATAACAACTGTTGTTGACGTATCATTATGATCAACAGTTGTTAATGTAGTATCTTGATCAATATTTGCTGATGTATCATCATGATCAAAATTTTCTGATGTATCATCATTATCAACAGTTGCTGATGTATTATCATCAACAATTGGTGATGTATCATCATCAACAACTGTTGTGATTTCTGATTCTACATTATCATTTTCCACATCATTTTCATGTTTAACAAAATTATTAAGTACTAAATCTATTAGTACACTATTTTGATTATTCAAAGTAATTTCCTCACTATCATTTCCTGCTTTATTTTTCAGTTCATTATCAACATATTTCTTAATGTTTTGTTCGTAATTTTCAGGAGGATCCCAGTAATAATCTGGATCAAAATTTACTGAGCTTGTGCTTGGAATAGCAGTCGTTGTTTTAATATTGTCTTCTGGAATATTCTTGAGTTGTACTTTAGTGTATTTAGCGACGGCCGGACCGAGTGTGTTTTCTATATATTTGTGTAGTTTATTACATTTATCTACTGTGTTTACGTCGTTTGAACTTCCCCATAGAATGAAGCCTGATGCGCTTGATGAATATATTGCTTTGAGAGCGGCGTTGAGATCTTCCTGGAATTAGAAAAATGGTACTTTAACTGTAGTACGTAAATCTTTGTTAACGTCAAAAGTACCTATATTTTCTCAAAATTTAAGGAATGTTTATTATCAGCAAAATACAATAATATCACTAGAGTATTTTCTTTTAACAGGAAATTTATACATTCTTTATATGTCAGTTAGCTAGTAAGACATTTTTAATGTTAAGACGTTTTTTTTTAGTTGGTGGAAATCACCGGATCGGATCGCGGGGCGGGCGGGGTATGTGGGAGTTGAACCGCACTAAAACCTCCAACCCCTCACACTCCGCGTCCGAACCCCGGCTGAGGCAAGAACCCAGCATGGGGTTATGAGGGACGGCGCGACGCGTTACGCCCACGGCACTCTTTCCCGTCGCGCCGTCCCCAATGTTAAGACGTAGAGCCTTCTTCGTGATTTTGTTTTTATCACTTATTTTTCAATTTTTGTGTGTCCAAAAAAGTTCATCTACCATCTTCTATGCATTTTTTGCTTATCTAATTTCTTTCTAGTTTCCCTTACCTCACTCAAATATCCTCCATCTCTATACCTAAACCAGAAATAAGGTAGTATAGGAACACCATTTCTGTTAACTCTATCAGCTTCCTTGAGTCTTCCTCGGATCATTTTGAAGAGTTGTGATGATGTCAGCTCTTTAGAACTGTATATGGAGGGGTAGAGCGCTGTGCTCTCAGACCAGAGCCAATCTAACCTGGAAGATGATTTTTTTAAATTATACAGGGTGTAGATTTTGTTATGAGTAATGTAAAGGGAGCTATGGGACTCTTTGTAGTTTTTTTTGTTTTGTTGTTTTCGGTTGGTAAATGTTATGCAAAAACTAAGGAGTAGACTTGAATATATTGTTATGAGAATGTCCTAAGGTTGAAATCGAATTTCAATACTTATCCCGAACTTAAACTTACAATATATTCATAAAGTAACAAGAAAGTTTATTAAGCTTTTTTGAAGGATGAAATAATGTTACTTTTTAACGAACGTAAACCAGCGTTTTCTGAATTAAAGTATAGGGAACATATTTCATTTTCGCAAATATCTCAACGCTGATATGGCCCGAGAACTAGTGCCAATTTTGGGTATGTATTTGAGGCAAACTGAAAACTTCATCGTTCTCCTGATATACCCTAACTCGGAACTGCAGATCTGGTTTCCGACCAATAAAAAAACTTGAGAGGCGTCATGGGACACCCGAATAGAACGAAGTTCCTTTCGATTAAAACACATCTTTTTTTTTTTTCCTAACGTCACGCGCGATATAGAACGTATTTTAAAAGATTTTGATCACAGCGATAATCATCTAAAACAAAAACAGTGTCGTGACAACAAAAAAAGTGTCGTGACAACTTTTCGTAAGAATTTTTTCCGTCTAGCCCCCATTCACAACGCGCGACAAGGAACTTCGTTCCAATACTACTTCTACCATGGATCAAGTTTTCAGCTTGCCTCAAATACTCAAAAATTGTCACAAACTCTCGGGCTAATAAATTCGCCATTGGAAATATATCTACTATCTTACCTATCATTTTCCTCGGGCACATTCTTAGCACAGGTCTCCTTCATATTATTAGCGGCCATGTTGTAGCAGTAAGGGAACCCGTAGTACCCCCACACAGCGCTAGGTCTCATTTGTTTGGCGACAGACAATGTGGTCTGCATAAACGATTTTGCTGACACTTCGAAACGTTGGATTGCCTGAAATTTAGAGAAATATATAGGTTAGTAATGAAGAAGTTTAACTATGTCACATGGGAGGGAATAATGGACCGAGAGCTAGTATCAATTTATGGGTAGCTATTTGCGACAAGCTGAAAATTTGATCCATAGTCATAAACTTATTCAGACACTATATTCTATAATACTTTCATGCATTTTCAACGGGTTCTTACCACGATATTAAAACGATATTTATAATTTATTATTGAGTTGTCTTGATATTTCGTTGTTGTTGCAAACGTCATGATCACGAGAAGACTGGATACTGCGGGTAGATTTAAGAGCAAACAAATCTGTCTACCCTCTTTCTCGTTCGCTTTTGTGTAGTACCACTGGTCCATAGTTTTCCTGATACATTACACATCCTTTATATGAACTTCACTGGATGTAACTATGTAAGTTCGGATGGAATCTTGCAAGCTAAATTTGACAAACTTTCCGGCTTCCGATTGAGCTGACATTTTGCACGCAGACAATATATCGCGTGAAAATGCAATGATATGACAGAATGGCGCTAGTCTGATGATGGATTCGGAAGGTGGTCATAGGAACTCCAGTACTAAATAAGATAGACCTGTCGTGTTTGGGCTCAGTTTACTTGTCTTGGCTAGCACTCGGCTACATGACATTCAATATCTTAAATGCTTGTATTTAAAGCGTTCTTTAAAATATTTTTTTATGAACTTAAAATGTGTTTGAGGCATCTTGCATTTTTATCATTTCTTTTAAAATATGCCTTATAGTTTGAAGAAGGGCAAGTGCCTAACTGATCTTAATTGGTGCAATACTCTCTTAAACGGTTGCTCCATAGATCAAGATGAACGCATCATAACAAATTAAGCTAATTTAGACACAGTGATAGCTATGCAGCTATTTAGGACGATTGCAACACTAATCAAGAATCATATAATATATGGGTCGACATATTTCTTATTGTAATCTATTGCTGTGGGCTCTAAATCTGTATACAGGGTGAATTGATGGTGGTATGTATTAAAGGCTAATAATAATAATAATATAACCAAAGCAAGTGGTATATAGGGTGTCCCAAAACTATGCGACATGAACGGGAAGTACCTTAAATATTAGAGATATGATGTTTTGCCGAAAGGAAATATGATTTTATTTTTGATGTTTAATAATCTTTCACAGATTTTTTGTAAATTTGTTTGGTTTGTCTGAAAATCGAGCTAACAAAATCGGCAAAAATCAACACCCTGTGTTTTTATGATGCCAATCGAAAGAACAATTAATTATCTTTGCTAAATAAACTCCTCCATATAGTTAGATAGATCTAGATAGTTTTTTAATGAAATTCAAGAACACGAGGCGAAAATAAATCTAAATTGTCAAAATCAGTTTAAACCACAAATAAAACACTTACGGGCTTAATAATAATTAAAACTAAATTCCTACACAAAATAATCATCAAAACTGGTTTAGCACACTATAAATAGAGCTAAAATATTTTATGTATTTTTGGAAATTGGAGTACTTAGTTATATTTCGATATGAATATTAAAGTACACTTTAATAGTTTTAACTATTAAAATTCCAGTAGTTTTAATTATTTTCCATTAAACGATTCAGATAAACGTTGTCCTAATTAAGACATAGATAACAGATTATTTTAATGAATTTAATGTGTGTTATGATTAATTTAATGAAACAATTACCGTACTGTACCAACCCATTACTAAGCTATTGCAGTGATTTAAGATGTCGCTCATGGACATCGGCAAAAGCAGTTGATTGATGTAATTATTGTTTTTTAAGGAATTGATCAAAATTGTTTTTATTGTCGTGTAGGCTAACTAGTCACCTGATTATAAGTTACCACCGCTCGTTGACCTCTGCAATGAAGGACTATACCTAACTTTAAGGACCTTCCTTAAGGCTTGTTTGAAGAGGGACAAGTCACAGCGCTCTGGGAATACCGTAGAGGAAGTTCGGTCTATAGCCGGATGGTCCCGCACCATACGCAAAAGAAAGAAACTTTACTTTTCGAGCTTTCATAAAGCTACTAGCTTTGATAAAATATACTAGAAACACGATTGGAGCTTAATAACAAGAAATCGAAAATAGCCTTAAACACTGATTGAACTATTTCAACGGACAAAATTTCTTGATTTGCTGTGCGGTTTTGCGTGTATTTCTGTTCTATATGAACCGATTACGATGATTTTATTAGGAAGCAGTCAATTTGAACATTATCTGATATAAATTTGATAAAGATCTGACTTGTAGTTTTTATGATATGCTTAAGAAATGGAAGTCGGTCGTTTTCATTTTTATAATAAAAATATTATTCTACTTACTTCTGATTGCACCCAATGTTTCGGCCACCACCAATGCAGTTTCTTTTCAATTTCAATTGAGACATCTTTATATGGCACGAGACTACCAAAGTTTTGCCTGAAGATTGGACGCCATGATTCAAAATCAATGATGCCCACACCTGAAATGTTATGAAGTAAATTATTAAAAAAAAAACGATCATCGATCAATCGGTTCATATAAAAAAAACTTGAGAGGTGCCATGGGACACCCGAATAGAACGTAGTTCCTTTCGATTAAATGATATCTTATATTTTTTTTTCCTAACATAACGCGCGATAAGGAATGTGGTTTTAAAAGATTTTGATCACAGCGCCACCTAGCGATAATCATCTAAAACAAAAATAAGGAACGTGTTTTAAAGGATTTTGATCACAGTGCCATCTAGCGATAATCATCTAAAACAAAAAAAGTGTCGTGACAATTTTTCGTAAGAATTTTTTCCGTCTAGCCCCCTTTCACAACACGTGATAAGGAACGTCTTTCCAACAACATTTTAAATACAAGCTTTTAAGATCCTGGATATCATGTAGAAGTGGAGTGATAGTCAAGTAAAACAAGCCTAAACACGATGAGTCTATCTTGTTTAGTACAGGAGTTCCTTTGGCTTCTGCCTTCATCATCAGATTAGCTCCATGGTACCATATTATTGCATTGTCACACGATATAAATTTGCGTGCAAGATTTCAGTGGGTACATTAGGAAACCAAGTTCCACCCAAGTTCGTCATTTACTGATATATAATGATGATTTACCATAAAAATGATAGCTAGGTTTTCCATGCATGTTTTTAAATATAAACAACCCTATGTCTATTAAAAAGTCGTGGTGGCCGAGTGGTCGAAGCGCTTCCTTCCGAACGGGAGGTCGCAGATTCAAATCCGTCCGGCTTGTACCTCTAAATCTAAATGTGAAAAAGATTTATCTGCAATTTTTCACAACACCACTGGCTAAAAACGGTGAAGGAAAACATCGTGAGGAAACCTGCATGTCGGAAAAGGATTCTAAAAATCCTTTGAAGATATGTGAAGTCCCCAATCCGCACTGGGCAAGCGTGGTGGACTATGCCTAATCCCTCTTCTGAGGAGACCTGAGCCCAACTGTGAGCAGTAATGGGTTTGTAGACTGTACGGGTCTATTAAAAACCGCATTCAAATCTGTTGCACATTTGTAAAGTCAGCAGAAAGCGACTTTTTTATAGTTTAAAACTATAGGTATCTAAAGGATGGAATTTTGAAATGCCTTCTTCAGGGAAAGTACTCTAAATTTCAATTTTACCTTTGTTGAAAGGAAAGATTCCTTTTTTATTGCCTTGTACGCAGACGAGCTAACGGGCAACATGCAAGTCAATATAAATCCTGTAAAGTACCACAAGATAGTACCATCGTCATCACTGTCATTGACATTGAAAAACAGCTGATGGACAATGAGTAAGATAAAGACTCATCTCAACTCAGAGAAAGATAACAAGAAAACAGTGAAAATGATAACAAGGAAGTAAATTAAGTACACAACAAAAACAATGTGAAGACTGATGTTTTTAACAAATAGGACTTGTTTTATTTGTTGACCGACTTCCCGAAAGGAGAGGTTATCTGGTTGACTGACCTTTTTGTACCTATTTTTGTAAATATTTTTATTGAATGAAAAATATTTTATTAGTATTTATTATTTGTTTACACATGAAAATAAGAGTTCGTAATAAAGTTAAATGAGAGTATAAATACAAAAGAGAAAGTACATTTTCTAACAATACCGTAACATCACTTTCGTTTTACAAAACTATTCTACAAATAATAATATGTTTCCAGTGGCCCTCACACTAGGCCTGACCTGTATCGTAAAGACCTGATAGGGTCATAATATCAATCACAATATTAATATATTGTTTACATGGGTAGTTAGAATGATGCCAAGAATAATATGTTACACGAGCAAAAAAAAAAAAAAAGAAATAAATGACTTTAGTGATACTAATGCGATGAATGAGGTGAACTAGAATTAGTGTGAATAAAAACACGAAATTATTATTAGGCTTAAAACAATCACAACATTTATTACAGTAGCGACTGTGCCTAAACTAAGCTGTAAGGCCTGTGTTCAGATCTTAACGCTCCTCGTCCAAGAATTACAATAATTATTGTCTTAAGTTAACAAACAGATAAAAAATAAAAAGTAATGAACTCATTATTTTATGAAGATTTATGTGTGCAATTTATAACAATATTAATTACTGAAACAATGCACTAACATTTTATTTTTGCTTGAGCAACGGTACCCGCTTACGATCGGATAGTTAAACTCGTTAATCTATCTAGCAATAAAACATGAAGATTTTCTATAGTAATGAATTAGTTTTATTAATCTTGAAATATGGAACATATCTTCACAGTTTACCTAAAACAGGTGCATCGTGTCTAAATTTAATAACAAGATTACACACGTATTCATAGTTTTAAACAATGCTAATTACACTAGACAAATAGTCTAATACTTTGTATTTTAATTATTGAAACTGTTCGGAGACAAAATAGCTCATTTGAGATTATTAACAGATAAAGAATCTACATAGTAATGGGTGGGCCAATCTAACGTTTGCATTTTCAACTACTGTTTATTTAGAGAATGACAGCTCAAATGTCATTCAATCTGTGTTCATAATTTTGTTTAAGGTTTGACATTTACGAAATGGGACGTTTTCGGTTCGCCCAATGGGCAGAAGATTGTTTGGCCGAAGATGAGCATTTTTACCGAAAAATCGTATTTTCAGATGAAGCTCATTTTCACCTCGGAGGCTATGTCAACAAGCAAAATTGTCGCATTTGGGGTTCGGAAAATCCACACATCACCATTGAGAAGCCAATGCACCCACAAAGAGTTACGGTTTGGTGTGGGTTTTTGGGTTTTGGTCCGGCGGCATCATTCGAAAATGAGCAAGGAGCCGCCGTTACGGTCAATGGCGAGCGTTACCGTGCCATGCTCAACGAATTTTTGTTTCCAAAAGTTGAAGTAAGTATGACATGGACGACATTTGGTTTCAACAGGATGGCGCAACATGCCACACAGCCAACATGACAGTCCAACAAAACAAAGTCGCTTAATGCTGTCTATCTCTATGCATGCTTAAATCTTTAAAACTACGCAATGGATCTTGATGCGGCCTTTAATAGATATCGTGATTTAAGATTTAAGTGATTTATGTGTATAATACATGCATGATATAGTAGAGAAACTAGAAATAATATTTTTTTTTGTGGTTTTTGATGTGATGTCGTAAATAAGCAATTTTTGAATCGTCCCTTTGTGACGCCGACGAACTTGTCAGTTAGTAAGATTGTAAACTGCACATGAGAATTTTTTTACTAAGATTACCTGTCCTTTTTTTATTGTAGGCTAACGAGCTAATGGGCCACCGGATCGTAAGCGGTTACTGTCGTTTGACCTCTGCAATGTCAGGGGATACTGCTCCGCTACCTACGATTTACCTTTAAGGAGTCTGCAAGCCTTAAAGAAGGAGATGTCGAACTGACCTACAAGACAAGTCTCAACCGTTTGTCAAACTCACCGCTAAAATCTTCAGGTACACCTTGCTCCAAATCCTTCCTAAATACTTCTAAATGCTTCTCCAAACTGCCTTCCTGAGGAACCCCTCCATTTCTAAAGCTATACTCTCCACTACTCTCATTCTTCAACAGAGCAGGAAAGAGTCCAGGGTCATAGAGAATTGACACAGCATTTCCCCGAAAACTGTCATCTGTGTTTTGGATTATCCCGAATTTTTCGTACAGATCTTCGAATGGGATCTTTTTGCTTCTGCATTGCATTGTGGGGACGTTCCAGTAGACCTGGAAGGGTTTCTTCGAGTCCATTGTGTGGTCTTCCGTCATTTCGACGACGAAGTAACTGTGGAAAGTAAATCAGTTATTAGGTATTTTAATCTTTGTTATAGACTCCCGCGAAACTTCGTCTGCGTCACAGAGGGATACAAAATAGTCTTCCTCGATAAATGGACTTTCCAACAGTGAAATAATTTTTCAAATCGGACCAGTAGTTCCTGAGATTAGCGCGTTCAAACAAACAAATAAACTCTTCAGCTTTATAATATTAATAAGTAATAAGTATAGATTAAAGTTTGGATAATTATAAGTCAGTGTTTCCGGAGCGCAATGACATGTCTCTCTTCAAACGAGGTTTAAGAAAAGTCCTGTATGGATAGGTGATAGATATCGGCCTCTCATTGCCCTGGCATTGCAGAGGTTCATGAGCGACGGTAACCGTTTATTATCAGGTGGACCGTAGGCTCGTTTATCTATCATGTAATAAAAACATAAACCTTCCTCTTGAATCACTATTTAAAAAAGTCGCATCAAAATCCGTTGCGTAGTTTTAAAGATTTAAGCATACATAGAGACAGACAGCGTGAAGCGACTGTTTTAAATTATGTTGTGAACCGAAATAATTATTAATGTTATTAAAACTACTTACTGAAATGGAAGTTTGTAACAAAAAATAGTTTTTGTTAATTTTTTTCTTGAAATTGAAACGTGTCACAAAACGAACTAGACGCAGAATGCGATAAAATATTATCTTTAAAGGTGCTGTCACATTAATGGATGAGATATTTGTTGCTATATAGATAAGAAAATGGAGTAGTTGGTTCAAATGAGTATTATTCATTAGGTCAGCATTTTTAGATTTCCTGCGATCTTAAGGTCATTTCTTTTCATTTATTACAGTCAAAGTAAAACCTTTTTTTATTTTAGCAGATTCGACTTCTGGGTATTTTAATAGTTTTATAAACTGCATATGAATGTAGTGGTATTTTATAGTAATATTATAAAAAGGAAAGGGTTGATTGTTTATTTGTCTCGAATAGGCCCCGAAATTGGTCCGATTTCAAAAATTCTTTCAGTTTTGTAAAGTTCATTTATCAAGGAAGGCTATAAGATATACTATTTCCCTTTGTGACGCAGGCGAAGTTGTCAGCTAGTCGTTTCACAAAAAACACATGTTTAATTAATTTTCGGCAAAATTCACTAAAATATCAAATACGTCGGTCTACGATAGAATTTGTTAGCTAAGCTCATCATTACATACTCTATGCCCAAGCGACACAACGCTATAACATAGCATAGCGTTATCTACAACAGCGCCTTTAATTGATACGTCGATTCTCGTTAGCGTTAACAGTGATTCCGTTCCACTTACGATCAATTAGCGCCTACACTTAGCCAACACGTTACGTAATACAAGGTCATTGCCGTTTATAGATGTTATGTTGTTCTATAATAGTTTTGGGGATTTTTTGACTCTATTTTTAAGTCTATTTTAATGGCTGAACCGATTTCGTTTGCGTGGTGATTAGTGAAATAATTGTAACAAAATTGAAACCGATTGACTTCTATTTTTTAAGGATAGCACAAAAACTATTAGTCAGATCTTTGCTAAATTTATATGAGACTATATCTTCTTCTTATATATAAAAATGAATTGCTGTTCGTTAGTCTCGCTAAAACTCGAGAACGACTGAACTGATTTGACTTATTTTAATCTTGAAATATTCGTAGAAGTCTAGGGAAGGTTTAAACGGTGAGAAAATTTCCTTATGTGACGCAGACGAAGTTGTGTGGGCTAGCTAATTCAAAATATATTCTACCTAACAAAAAAAGAGTTATCGAAGTCGGTTCATTCAGAAAAGAAGTATAGGTACCTACGCAATTACGTACTGAAGCTATGCAAAGACAAACATAAAAAATACAGAGTCTTGTAGATACAGTGAGTGTGGTGTGTCGTGATGTGAGTTCGAGTTCCAGTGGTACTACCCAAAAGCGAACGAGAAAGAGGGTAGACAGATTTGTTTGCTCTTAAATCTACCCGCAGTATCCAGTCTTCTCGTGATCATGACGTTTGCAACAACGTTGAAATATCGAGACAACTCAATTAATTAATTATCGTGGTAAGAACCCGTTCAAAATGCATAAAATTATCATAAAAAACCGCGAGTGTTTGAAGTTTATTAAAAATACAGTCAATTTGATCTCCTTCTTTTGAGAAGTCGATAAAATAACAAAAAAAATCTAGAATTAGTCATTACCTTTCTAATACTTTCTAAATTTCTTGTATCATTAATCTTGACAAACGAAATCAATTTCTCTTAATTTGCATAACATTTTTCAATCAGACTTATCTATATAAAATATTAATCAAAGTGTTCGTTGATCATTTTAAAGTGACAGATTTTAACATAAAAACTTTTAAGTTGTTAAACAACATAAATTATATTTTGGAACGAAGTTCCATATCGCGCGTTGTGAAAGGGGGCTAGACGAAGAAAATTCTGACGAAAAGTTGTCACGACACTTTTTTTGTTTTAGATGATTATCGCTAGATGGCGCTGTGATCAAAATCTTTTAAAACACGTTCCTTATTGCGCGTTACAAAAGGAAATATTTTTTTTTAAGATATCTTTTAATCGAAGGGAACTTCGTTCTATTCGGGTGTCCCATGACACCTCTCAATTTTTTTTTTAGGTCTGCCTAAGTTTTTTACCAAAAGTATCCCTAAAACTATATTAGGTACTAATCTCATATATTTATGTAAATATTACATACCTATGAAAAGTAATGCCTTTTAAAAATTAAAGGAATCAACAAAATCATAGAATAAATTAAATTGTGTTCATAGTCGTGGTGGGGTAGTGGTCGAAGCGCGTCCTTCCGAACGGGAGGTCGCGGGTTCAAATCCGGCCGACTTGTACCTCTAAATCTAAATATGAAACAGATTTATGTGCAATTTTGCACAACACCACTGGCTAAAAACGGTGAAGGAAAACATCGTGAGGAAACCTGCATGTCGGAAAAGGGTTCTAAAAATCCTTTGAAGATATGTGAAGTCCCCAATCCGCACTGGGCAAGCCTGCTATGCCTGATCCCTCTCTGAGGAGATCTGAGCCCAACAGTGGGCAGTAATGGGTTGGTACAGTGCTCATAGAAAATGACTTAAAACACAAATCGTGAGGAAACCTGCGTATTGAAAAAGGATTCCAAAAGCCCTTTGAAGAGATGTTCGATCCTCAGTCTGCATTGGGGCAAATTTGGACTATGATACCTCTACTCAGGAGACCTGAGCCCAGCAGTGGGCACCCAAAACTCTTCCCAAACCTTAAAGATGGACAAATGGGCTTGTCCTTCTTCAAACGAAGCTTAAAGAAAGTCCTTAAAGGTAGGTCGGGAGCAACGGTAACCGCTTACGATCAGGTGGCTCGTCAGCTCGTCTGCCTACAAGGCATAAACAAATGGAAAATGTATCGTCATCATGAGTCAATTGACTGGAATATTTTTGTTGATTCAACGGAAAATCCTTACGTAAACAAACAGTGTTTATTTGATTTTAAAATGTAGATATTTAAATTATAGTTATTTGCGGCTCAGTTATCGGTCACAAGCTCTGTGGATTCAGGGTTCCGTTTTATAAAACATAGTATTTCTTGGTCATCGTTTTATGTGTTTCACCGCTGTGGACTTTTAGAGAAAAGTAATAGAACCACTCAAATGGGATCGGCATCAAAATTGAAAAGTCTGTGACAGAAACCAAAATTGAGTTCTAAAACTTTTACTTTTACATTTTTTAATAATATAAAATTTATAGCTGAAGATAGTTTACTAATAAATATTCACAAATATATTACCTAAATAAGATTAAAAATCTAAATTAATTTTTATTGGGGAAAAACGTTTAAAAATTCGCCACAATATTCAAATCGGTCCACCCAAACTAAAGTTATGAAGGAACAAACAAAAAAAAAGGTTTAAATTAAATTTATACGGAACCAACATATAATATGAACATGAATCTAACCCGTATATCACTCGGTTCGTGACCCAGATCTGCTCAATCGATACACCGACGTATGTATAGTAAATGTTTGTTTGTACCGTCTGTTTGTTGATCGGTTTTGGAGATCATTTCGACATCATCGCTTCAATTTTGTTTTTTGACCTTACCGTAAAGGATTTAATTCAATTTGGATGATGTAGCAAAACAAGTTTTAGAACGTCAAGTCGAGGTCAATTTTGGCTATTGCAAGGTAGATAAACGAGCATACGGCCCATCTGATGGTAAGCGGTCACCGTCGCACATGAACCTCAGCAATTGCAAAGAGGGGCCGTTATCTATCGCCTACCGATAGAAGACTTTTCTTAAACCTCGTTTAAAGAGGGACATGTCATAGCGCTCCGGGAACACCGCGGACGGGAGTCCATTCCAAATCGGAATGGTGCGGTTTATGTCATTCATATACTTGACATAAACCAATTTTGGTCCTAGTTTAACGTAATATTTTTTACGAACGAATTAAATACGTAATATTTTTTTGATCATCCCCACGGGTATGTGGGAGTTATACCGCACTAAAATGTCCAACCGATCACACCCATCTGAACCCAGCACGAGGTTATACGAGGTAGTATGACGCATTACGGCATTATTAACCATCGTGAAGCCCCAGAATGTATGGCTAGACTAGATATACATATAAAACGTTGGTAGTATCGATCTGTATGTCACGCGAGATGGTGTGATGTCAGACGATTTACTATAGATTGATGTGACTGGGTGTGTCTCATTTGTCATGAATAGGATAGATTTGTTTCGTATAAAAGAGGGGAAATAATGGCTTTAGCTAACTTAGATATTAATGTACTTATAGTATAAAAAGGCACTGTCTGTCAATAATTCTCGCTAGTATCTGCCGTAATAAAAATGTATGCTTATATTTAAAATGACTATTTAAAGATATTACGAACATAACATTATTGTGTTTAAAATTTTCACTATCCGAAACTTAAACTGGGAAGTGAGTTAAATTTAACTTTCAAGAGTCATAGACATAGACATAGACATTCTTTATTTGTAATGAAAAAAAATAATCATACAAAGATAAAAAAAAATACACAAAAAATAAGAGACAATTTTTTTTTATTGTCATGTAGGTAGACGAGCCAACGGGCCACCTGATCGTAAGTGGTTACCGTCGCTCATGAACCTCTGCAATGTCAGGGGACATAGCGAGTAATTTCTCTTTCACCACAAATCAGCTGTGATTCAGCATAATGCTGAACATTGACACATACCAGCAGGACAAATGCCAATATCCAGCGCTGGTTTTCAGTCCCAGCTGGCAGTGACGTAACAAACGTAAATAAATAAATTAAAAGTTTTGTAACACACATGTAAATATACCTTACACCCCAATAAAACTCAAGCAACATTCTTCACTTTCAATACTTTTCCCAGAGAGAGTCCACCCGAACTTACATGTGACCATACACAGCTATTGGGTATTGGCCCACCTCTCTCTCCCACCACTGTAGCTCCTGTGTAGGTCGGATCCACAGCAGCGACCATCGTAATGACTTTGAGCAGTGAAGCCCAGGAAAACCCGAGGGAAAGCTAACTTATCTTGGGCCTCGCTATGAATTTAATCAGAAGATAGAAGGAGTAGGAAAACACAAGTTTCATACACAGCTACATTACATCCATCATCATCATCAGCTTACAGACGTCCACTGCTGGACATAGGCCTCACCCAAACCTCGCCACAACGACTGGTCCTTCGCTATCTGCATCCAGTGACTTCCTGCGACAGGTCGTCGGTCCATATAGTGGGAGGTTTCTAAAAAAGGAGATCCGCAGGAGGTCCCAATCAACCGACATAGCCCAAAGAATTGCATCTTTGACGTGACAATGGGCAGGATACATTGTGCGAAGAACGGATGTCCGATGGGAACGAGAAGTTCTGGAGTGGCGACCACGAACCAATTACATCCAATGCAAGTTGAATAAAGCTTTTAACTTTGCAAATATGAATGAACCAATATATTTAAAATGTAGATCAATAGTTGAATAAAACGATAAATCTTATAACAGTTGAGTCATCGAAACCACAAGTCGATCGAGATGAACCGCAAATAAACATCTTCATACAAATATTACTGGTTAAATATAAGGAGTACGAATGTATGTATTGAATGTAAATAACGGAAATTTGTTTTATAAATAACTAGCTGACCTGTACTTCGTCTACGTCACGAATTCAGTTAGTGCAGAGCAACAACAAAGTGTTTCTCTACCGTATCATGCATCTATTATACACATAAACCTTCCTCTTGAATCGCTCTATCTATTGTAAAAGTGCATTAAAGTCCGACCGTTTTAAAGATTTAGGCATACATAGGGATATAGTGACAGACAAAGCGACTTTGTTTTATACTATGTAGTGTTGTAGTGTTTGTTTTCCAGACTTCGAATTCGTCTCGCTATGTAGTCAGACGAGGTGTATTACGTGGGCCCAACACATTCCTAAAAATATCGATTTTTTTTGCGTTGATTGAATCAAGATGGCTTAGTTTCCAACAGGATTTATATTTGTTTTTCATGAACTCGTGATTTTTCTTAATTTCCATTGAGCTATTGATTGAGAACTAGAAAAATCCCCAATGAGTTTGTTTCGTTCATAAATTAATAAGATATTTTAAGGTCTTCCTATAAAATAGAATGCATATAAATCTTATTTAAATTTGTAATGACGTGTTTAAAGTAATTAGCGAAATAGTGGAGGAAAATATTAAGGAAACTTAATGCAGGCCCTTCAGAAATGTTATGTGAAGTCCCCAACCCGCATCAAATACGAGTAATATAGGCTTGAAGAATAATTGTTTTGTATGATTAATTCACTAATGACTCAGCTAGATTTTTTTACATGACATGAAATTAATTATTTATTCTCAACGTAAATGAAAATTATCACGTTAGTTGTTATCATTTAGACAGATGAAAAGTACTTATTCGATCGTAAATAACATTAAATGGGACCCCATGACGACCATCACCTATCACCTGACTCCAGAATCATTCAAATCGGTAAAAGTGTGCAGGTACTGTAACATCCCGTTTCTGCCTACTGCTGGGCTCAGGTCTCCTCAGTAGTGGGATTAGGCATAGTCCACCACGCTTGCCCAATGCGGATTGGGGACTTAACATATCTTCAAAGGATTTCTAGAATCCTTTTCCGATATGCAGTCTTCCTCACAATTTTTTTTTCACCGTTTTTAGTCAGTGGTGTGAATTTGCACGTAAATCTATTTTAAATTAAGATTAAGAGGTATAAGCTGGCCCTGGATTTGAACCCGCAACCCGTAGCGTGTATACCCAAGATAGAAGATAATATAATTGTAGTAGTTGCAAGTTTTATATAGATACTGGTTGGATGCAGATTGAGATGAGTAAACAGGAAGACACCGTAATAATGCTACTTTATCCAGACTACTTCATGTAGCTCAATGGTATTCTAATAATATTCTATGACCTCTTTGATTATTATTGTTAATATCCATATTGTGATTTTTACGTTTTGACCGATTTCCAAAAAGAGGAGGTACTCAATTTGTCTGTAATTTTGTTTTTTTTTTATGTTCATCTTGTTTATGTACATAAGTTTTGTTTGGGTGGACCGATTCGGATGATTCTTGTGTCAGATGAGCGGTGATGGTCGTCGTGGGATCTATTTTTTTGAAGATAGCACTAGAACTTTTGAATCTGTGTTAATAATGTATTTTTGTATGTACTTGCGTGGACATAATCTACTATATAAAAATAAGTCCGGTTTTCCTCCCTGACGCTATAACTCAAGAACGCATGGACCGATTTGGCCAATTCTTTTTTTAAAATGTTCGTTGTAGTTCAAGGATGGTTTGTACAGCAAAATTAGTTCGAATACGTGCCGGAAAAATGATATTTTCAATTTTTAAGACGATTTTAAAGCAACGCCATCTATGAGAATTATATCGAATTACGTATAGAAGCACTTTTTCGATATAAATAATTTAAATTTGATTATGTCATTGCATTGTGGGCGACGTAGTGATTTTCGATTGTACTAGATGGCGTTAGGCATTTTCTGCTTAAAAATGTTTAATTAATTCGTTTCAGAGATTAGCAAGACAAATAAGTAAATGTATTTATTAAACTTAAGTGGGATGTAGGAACTAGCTAATTTTAAGAGCTCGAACCAGCGCGCGGTAGTATAAATACACAAGAATACTCCGTTCTCTTTCTAAATCTTAGCGTGGAGAGAGGTGGACAGGTGGTGCTTCTGAGTCTGTCGGTAGAGTTGTATCCAGCCTAAAAGAACTCACTGTGTGTACTTTTTTTTAAATGCTGGAAATCGCGGCGCTGCGCTTGAGATATGTGGTACCTAAACCGCACTAAAACCTCTAATCGCTCACACTTAGCGTCCGAATCCTGGCTGAACCAGACCCCAGCACGGGGTAATGCGGGACGGCGCGACGTTTTACGCACTACGGCACAAATTTTCCATCGCGCCGCCCCCGAACACCAAACCGGCAGCCACCGGTGATACAGCCACCGGCTCTCGCGATCAACGGGCATTCTGAAGCGGGACCGCGTCTCACCCTCCCACGGGATACTGGGTTATACCAGTGTGGATCGGAGAGTGCGGTCTTCCAACCCACGGTTGCCTTAACGCAAGGTGCGTGCTAAGCGAGACACGACACCTTCTTGGAACCCCGCACGCTGGGTAGTGTTGAAAACCCGAATCTCTTAGAGAGGCAAATTCCGAGCGAAATTTCAGTTCCAGCGCCCTGATTGGTGACGGCGGATTCCTGCGTGGAGAAAAGAACTCAGTTTCACACGCCCTGCCGCTCTCTTCCGAGATGGTGGACTCGCAGAAGTCGAGCCGGTCGAGGCCAGACCCGTAGAACCATAGGGCCTGGGGCTTATTTAGCGCCACATCGAAACCCAACCTCCTAATTATGCCGGCAACGAGGGCCACACCCGCTGTGGCTGGACGGGCAGACTCTCTGTAGTCATCCCTCTGGGCCACAACCAACGTGTCGTCTGCGTAACAAATAACGCTAAGACCCGAGAGGAGAGCACATCTCAGCACTCAGTCGTACCCGATATTCCAGAGGAGAGGTCGTGGACCGTCCCATGTGGAACACCGCGGACTTGAAACCGGTACAAGGTCTCATCGTACACTGTGGTACTACAACATCAGCAGAATTCTTGAGTGTGCGAGCGGGCATTTTGCCGCCCAAAAGTGATAAGGACGTAACGAATGCATTCTTTCCGAAATTGAGAGGAATTAAAAAATCACACGTCGTTATGCAAGATGACACATTATTCTATGAAATTTCTGAATTCTCTATCAGCAAGTGTACTTCCAGTGCATACCATCAAGCTAAAGGTGGGTGTCCCAATTATGGTTCTTCTGAATCTATCCCCGAAGTTGTGTAACTGCTGCCTTAAAGTCATCTCAACTTGCCCGCTGCCTTAAAGTCAGACACACCATTGAGGCAGAAATTCTTTTGAGTTGAGGCTTTCGCGACGGGAAAGAGTGCTGTAGTACGTAACGCGTCGCCTCGCTCCGCATAATCACGTGCTGGGTTCTGTTTTCAGCTGTGCTTCAGACCCTCAGTGTAAGCGGTTGGAGGTTTTAGTGCGAATCAACTTCTACATATTCCTCAACTAAAAAAAAACGGGATGAGGATTAGGCGAGGCTTTATTTACATCATGCATTCTTCTCACACCTCATAACTTTCTGTTCAAATTCAAGAGTGTACAGTTTCCCCGTTAGAGTTTGCTTCGCAGTGATTAGAAGCGTCCTAATGAGATCTTTACGTAGAAGCTGAATGTCAAGGTCTGATGATGGAGCTGGAAGGTGGCTATAGGAACTCTGTCAATAAGCAAGATAACCTCATCGCGTTTAGACTCTAATGAAGCGTCTTTATGAGTTCTTTGCGTAGAGGATAAATGTCAAGGTCCGATGATGGAGCAGGAAGGTGGCTATGGGAACTCCATCATTAAGCAAGATAACCTCATCGTGTTTAGGCTCTAATGAAGCGTCTTGATGATTTCTTTGCGTATGACATGAATGTCAAGGCCTGATGATGGAGCTGGAAGGTGGCCACTGTCTGTTTGTTCTGGCTAATCTCTGGAATGGCTAGACCGATTCGGACGGGCTGACTTTCAATGGCTGATAGTTTATGTTATAAGGAGTAACTTAGGCTATATTTATTTTAGAGATTGTTGTTTTTTTAAAATTCTCGATGAAGTTCAAGGATAGTATTTACAGCGAGAAAAAATCGAATAGTTGACATTTAATTGAGATTGGCGCAGACGAAGTTGCGCGGGCCAGCTAGTATATAATATATATATAATATTAGATACAAATCTGGCTGGTAGTTTAATGCTATTTTTCAAAGTGTCCAATTTTTAACACAAAAAAAAATATCTAAATAATAAAACCGAACTATCATCAGCTCAATTTTGGCTCCATATGTAAACAACCAATTTTGACGCCGTTCCCAGTTGAGTTGTTATGTGACACATACTGACTGTCAACATCACACGTGCCCCTACACCTTCGTGACACAAACCGCTGACCAAGTCAACGACATTTCGAAAATAAACCGACAGACTGCCAAGTTTGTAACAAAGAAATACTCGGAAACCAGTACGGAAGTGTTGTGACGACTTAACGTCACGTGGGACGGTAATTAGACAATCGTTAGTGATGTTAGTGTAATTTGTGAGATCATGTTTACATATCGGCTCGCCAACGTGTAACATCTGTACCAACCCATTACTGCCCACTGTGGGCTCAGGTCTTCTCAGAAGAGGGATTAGGCATAGTCCACCACGCTTGCCCAGTGCGGATTGGGGACTTCACATATCAGAAAAGGATTTTTAGAACCCTTTTCCGACATGCAGTTTTCCTCACGATGTTTTCCTGTACCGTTTTTAGCCAGTGGTGTTGTGAAAAATTGCACATAAATCTTTTTCACATTTAGATTTAGAGATACAAGCCGGCCGGATTTGAACCCAAGACCTCCCGTTCGGAAGGACGCGCTTCGACCACTCGGCCACCACGACTATAGTAACACACGTATAATTTATTTTAAAGAAAACTTTTTAAGTACAAGCTCTTAAGACCCTGGATATCATGTAAGGTGGTCATAGGAACTTCTGTACTAAACAAGATAGACTGATCGTGCTTGGTCTCGTTTTACTTGTCTTGTTTAGCTCTTTACTATGTATGTATGCATGCTCTTTGTATGTTTGTTTTTCTTCACAAATAAAGAATGTCTATGTCTATGTCTAAGTCTACTGCTATACGACATCCAGAACCTTAAAAGTTTGTAATTACTTTTTTTTTTAATTTTGAAAATTAGGATAAAGAAGCTCCGAACTATTTTTTATGTTTGTTTATAGGTAGTTTCGTGATTTTGGTTTAGTCTGGCCTTACCGGATGATTCTTTATCCTTAGATAATAAAAGTGATCATCATTGAGGAGTCCCATTTTTTTTTAAGTTGAAGTGTTACGCTTGAAACAAGTAGTTTTTTGATTTGTGTGTTTCATGTTTGCATATATTTATCTTGGTGAACTGATTTTGATAACTCTTTTATATTAGAAAGAAATACTAAAGAATTGACTAGTTGATTTGATGTTAATCTTGAAGAATTGAGTTTGTTATAAATATAATTACTTAATTTAAAAAAAAAACATCTAGTGTACAAAATCGATTATTTTTTTATTTCATTTTATGCAATTCTACATCTGTATTGTATTTTTACGATTTCCTTATTGTTTTTATAATTGCTGATTTACACGGTTTTATCACGAGCCCATACATAAAATACAATCAATAATAAAAAAAAAACTTACTTGCTCTCGTCGCATTTAACAGCGCTTCCCGCCAAAATAAATAATAACAAACATTTCATTATAACAAACAAACCTAATAATAATTAATCTTAAAAATCATTAAAATATATAAGCAGTTCGTCCCATTAAAATAAATAAATCCAAAAAGTTCTTTAAAAAAAGAAAAAAATGAGCTTCACATATCACAAAATCACAAACGAAAAAGGTTTAGATTTAAAAAAATAAATTTAAAATATCGAACTCTTTTCCCGCCAATTCGGAACCAAAATGGCGTGCGTTGTGATCGAGAACGCAACGGCTACTGGAATTAACTTAATTTAGTCTTATATTATAGTATGATTTATACTCATAACTACATCTACATCATAATATATTATGATGACGACATAATCTAATGAGTTTAAGCTTAGTAGGAAAAAGCTAATATAGTAGTAACCTAGGCACTATTTTTTTGTGATAAAGACGATAGTACTGAACCAAACGAAACGGTATAAAATAGTGTACCTATTAATTTATCAAAACGTCCTGAAAAGTTTTAAGTGTAAAACAATTTAATTCTTAAGCGACAGAGAATCTTTGTTCTGCATTTTACATGAACTGATGACTGACTGTTTTTTAAATTTCTGACCAACTGAGACTGACTGACTGACTTGAGATTGAACTAGAAGGTAGCTACCTACATACCTACGTATGTATACTTTTGGATCTGTGTTTAAAAATGTTACTTTTTAGCGGGCAAGGTTTTACGATTTACTGTGCGTTTTTGCATGTATTTCTTACTAGCTTTTGCCCGCGACTTCGTTCGCGTGGACTTCAGGTTCGTCTCGTCTAGATTATTATCAAAAATTGTAGCCTATGTGTTATTCTGATGTATAAGCTATATTGTGGTAAAGTTTCATTCAAATCCATTCAGTAGTTTTTACGTGAAAGAGTAACAAACATCCATACATCCATACTTACAAACTTTCGCCTTTATAATGTATATTTTATTATGATTTGTATGAACCGATTTCGATGATTATTTTTGTTATGCAACTTTGGAAATTATCTCGTATCAATTTACAAAAGGTACTGGTAGTTTTTGTACTGTGCTTGAGAATAAAAATATTATTGACTAGTGTTTAGTTACTACCATTTCCGCTCTAAGGATGTATCTTAGAATCGAAAAATCTTCGTCAAAAAACTATTTTTTACCAAAAATATATCCCTACTCATCATGATATATTGTGAGCTGCCAATGAACTGGAACATTCGACGTGCTTAGAATTATGCATAGGAATTTCCAACGAAATGCTCTCGACTCGTCCTAATGCCTTCAGTACATGCAATGCGTTTTTAATTGCGACACATATTGTAGTCTATTAAATTTACTAATATTATAAAGAGGTTATGTCGTGTTTGTGACGTTGGAGGAGGTCATCTTTGAACCGATTTCGTTTTTTTTTACTATTAGGAAACTACGTTGTTTATGTCAGAGTCGAATAATTATAAAATTCAAAATATTTGTTCGAGATGTGTTCGCATCGAAGAAGTTGCATGACGTTTCTAGATTTATGACAAAAAAACACTAAAAATAATGAATTCTTAAACTACTTACTTGTTTTTATAGTTGTGTAGACAAATCATCTACAAAATAGCCTGACAATTTGGCCATGATCGCGAGACCGAGCATAGGACCGGTCGTTGTGGCGAGGATTGGGGCATGCCTATGTTCATCAGTGGACGTTAATTAGCTGATGATGATGAGACAGACAATCAAAACCAAGGCTTAGGTCCCTGTCACTTTCAGAATCTTACACTGAAACATAAAAAAAGTATTAAAAATAGTCGCAGCAACTAACGCAAGTTATACATATGAGTCTTAACCTGACCAAGTCATTTGGAATGACAATCGGCCCTTCATTGCTTGGTGGAGAGTCTCCATAATAATAAGCTGATACGAGCTACTATTTTAACTTGTTTTGATCAAAATTCTTGAGAAATACATTTTATAACCTAATAGTCAGACTGAGTGTTTTAAGGAGTTCTTTTAACCAAAAATGATATGACTGGTTTCCATTTTTTAATAAAATTTGCATAGAAACTACTAGTTTAATTTTCATCAAATCAATGAAAGACGAAATGCATTATCGGAAAATCATCGAAATTGGTTAATTCTATCGGTGTTAAATACGCACAAAATCGTCAATTTTCATGGCAAAAACTAAATATTTAAATATAACTCAAAAAGTAGATAAATTTGAAAGTACCATTTAAAAGTTACTAGTTAAAGAACGGCCTCTGGAATTTGGAAGTTATTCAAAATATAATTGATTAAAATATATGAGAGACTGAGTCATCCAAATCAGTTCAAAAGGTCATAACAACATAACAGGGTCACAATATAAATTATCTCAAAAACTAAAGATTGACACAATCATTTACCCAAAGAGTGCAAACTACATTTAAATTGAATTTGACTGATAAACCCAGTTATTATTAATAATTAATTAATAATAATAATATTATTGTTTCTTATGACGTTATTACGAATAATAGTTCAGATATTCTTGAAATTATTATGTTTGATATAAACATTGTTGTTGTTTTCTAAGAATTATTATTACGATCTCAGATTGCAGTTAAAGGTTGTGAACTATATTTTATATAATAGTGGAATTTAAATCAAAATAAAAGTTGCAAATTTTACTCTCAAAAGAGAAAGGTTTAAATTGTTTTTTTTTTTTGGAGGAAATCCACGTTTTAGGGTATGTGGGAGTTGAACCGCACTAAAACCTCCAACCGCTCACACTCAGCATCCGAACTCTGGATGAGGCCAGAACCCAGCACGGGGTTATGAGAGACGGCGCCACGCGTTACGCCCACGGCACTCTTTCCCGTCGCGCCGCCCCCCAAAGAAGGTTTAAGTAAAGTCTTGTATGGGTAGGTGATAGATAACGACCCCTCTTTGCCCTGACATTGCAGAGGTCCATGAGCGACGATGACCGCTTACCATCAGTTGGGCCGTAAGCTCGTTTATCTATCTTGCAATAAAAAAATGTTTTTTAAAAGGTGAACTGATTTTAATGATCAAATTGTTCTTTGAAAGGTGATTCTTGGTGCGCAGAGATCAAGTCTTGTAATGTAGTTTTTGAAGTAGCTAATTGTAATTTAAAGGTAGGTCATAGGTAGTTGGGTAGTGTACCCTAACATTGCAAAGGTCCAATGGTGGGCTTACCATCAAGTGGACTGTTATTTGGTCTGACAGATCCTGAATCGCGCTATCGATGTTTGCAACGTTCGGGGACATAAATACGACATCTGAAATCTACTACAGTAGGCTTTGGCCTGACCGGACATATACTACCTTGCCTGGTCGGAGATGGCAAAAAAAGGTTTTCTTTACTAACCATTTAACGTAATTTCCCTAACAATAAAAGGCCCAAATTAATTTGAACGATGAGGTAATAGTCCAGTTTAGATCTATCTGAAATCAAGGTCATTACAATATTGTTCATTAATGCCGGAAACGAACGCTCATACGATGATTAATCATTTTGCTGACTTTTGTAAAAACTGTCATTCAGCGATTACGTGGGAATGTCAGTAATACGGTATTTACTGTCGGTATTTGGAGAGAAAAATAATTTATTTATTAAGCACATAATACAAAAATGAATGGCAAGTGTGTTGGTCAGCACATAACTCAATAACGCGAGGTCCCATTTGGTCAATTCTGTTTTAAATGTTCGTTGAAGTTAAAGGATGGTTGGTCTAATTTTACTTTTAAGATTCCACCCGAACTTACGTAGATGCAAGTTTAATAAAAGCTGTTAATAAAGAGTAGATTACAAACATCGCGTTTTTTTGCACGTGCTGTACTGTAACAATCCATTGCCCATTGCTGGGCTCAGGTCTTAGTAGAAAGATCAGGCATAGTCAATCACGCGACCATTAGGCGGATTAGGGACTCAAACATGCAGGTTCCCTCACGATGTGTTCCTTTACCGTTAGCCAGAGGTACTGAGATAAATTGCACATAAATCAATTTCAAATCAAGATTCAAGCTGGTTCGAACCCGTCTACGGTAAGCAAGAGCTTCAATCACTACCCCACATTTTTGCATGTGAAAATTTTCTAACACTACTTTGCCAAAAACGGTGAAGGAAAACATCTTTAGTAAACCTGAAAATTCTTAAAATCCTTCGAAGATATGTAAAGTCCCCAATCCGCATTGGGCAAGCGTGATGGACTACCTGATACCTCTTCAGAGAAAACTATAGCCCAGTAGTAATGGATTGTTACAGTACTACGCTGCAATGAAGTTATGTAGGTACTTATATTGTTTACAAACAAAGCTTTTCATTTCGCTATCACATCACTTTCGGTGCCATTCATAATATGTGTATTATGTCACGTTTGTTGACGCTAACGTTACAATATTGTCACATCAGAATACTTGGAAATGTTTGTTTCTTCCTCATTTACGTATTAAATGGGAAATTAATATTATACCTTAACACGTTTTCTGCTAAACGAGGTGTAAAGGACCCCTACTGCAAATTTCGGGGAGGTGGGGTCTAATAGAGCGCTTGTCGCCCTAACCATGGGGCAAGCCGATAACACCTCGTATCACAGCTAACGAACGTGTTAAAGAAAACACTTTATTTGCAAGCTTTTAAAATCTTGGATATTCCATGGTACCATATTATTGCATTGTCACGCGATATGCATTTGCGTGCAAAATGTCAGCTCAATCGCAAACCGGGAAGTTTGTCAAATTTATCTTACAAGATTTCACCCGAACTTAGGTTACATACATCGTTACGTACATTAACGGTAATCCTAGTGTTTTTTAGTGACATTTTATTTATTTATTTTTAAGGAAAGCTTACAGACTAATAACATAAATTTGACTTATTAAAGACTTATAATTAAGTATAAAAAACATTGCTGATTACAACCTTCCATAAATTAATGAACTAATAAAGCACTTGATCCGTTTAATTAAGTTTGCTATGAACTGATACAAAACACACTATAACAAAGGGTTAAAGTTACTTATGTCACCGGATTAAAGTACTTTTCACTCATCAGTCTCTTGATATTGGTTGAGTCTGTACAGACAAGATCAATATCTAAATCAGTAGACATATCGTTAAATAGTGTCGCGCTACGAGAGAAGAATGTGTTCCGTCTGTAGTTGGAGGATACAGCGGGTACACTGAGTAATGGGTTGCGCCTGAAACACCTTGTACCGGTACGTAAGACAATATGTTTAAGGAGTTCAGGGCAATCAATGGTACCATTAGCAATATCCACCAAGAAACAAACATCACTAATATTACGTCTGCATTCTAATGGTAGAAAATTATATATGTTTTTATAGTCCACTTGATAGCCTCCTCCTTTAAAAGTCGGTAAAAAATTAGCAAACTTATTTATTGAGTTGATTCAAAAGTATTTCATCAATGTTGTCACGGAAACGAAACGAGTTCACGAAATTGTAAACGGATGTTCAATTGACTTTCTTCGTGTTATCGAAGCGATTGACAGCTTCCGGTTTAAGTTTGACATATTTTTTATTTATATTTGTAAAGAATTTTAATGTAATATCTCAATAGTAAGGAATAGGTGCATTTTTGTTAAGTTTGACTTAATTACCAACTCATCTATTTAAGTTTGTTGTTGTATTCATCTGTTTGTTGTTTGTTAAAACCTTGTTTTTACACTCTCTCTCAAACTCTCATTATTTTTTATTTTATTAGGTTATTTTATTTTTTATTTTTTAGTATTAATGATAGGCCGCTTACGATGGGTCTTATCAGACGACTCAGAGTCACTCAAAGAGCAATGGAAAGGGCTATGCTGGGTGTCTCTCTGCGTGATCAAATAAGAAATGAGGAGATCCGCAGAAGGACTAAAGTAACCGACATAGCCCAAAGAATTGCATCTTTGAAGTGGCAATGGGCAGGACACATTGTGCGAAGAACAGATGGCCGTTGGGGCCGAAAAGTTCTAGAGTGGCGGCCACGAACCGGTAAGCGCAACGTTGGTAGACCCCCCACGAGATGGACCGACGATCTGGTCAAGATCGCGGGAGGTCACTGGATGCAGACGGCGCAGGACCGGTCGTTATGGCGAGGTTTGGGGGAGGCCTATGTCCAGCAGTGGACGTCTATAGGCTGATGATGATGATGATGATGATGATGATTAATGATAAACAGGTATTTACCCACTTCTCACTCCCACCACTGTAACTCCTGTGTAGCCAGGATCGACAGCGGCGACCATCGTAATGACTCTGAGCAGTGAAGCCCAGGAACCCGAGGGAAAGATAACCTGTCTTGGCCCCGCAATGAATTTAATCAAGATGATAGAAGGTGTATAATGACAATTCTAATTTACGTGGCAATGTGAAAAGTGAATTCGTGAAAACAGAAACGCGTAACATTAATTGGTTTTTCAATTAAACCGGTCCGTTAATTGTTATGTTTACGCGTTTAATTCCATTAATTGCATTAAACGGGTCTGGGTCACAGGTCCCGTTAGTCTGTTTACATGACAATTAAATAAAAATTATAAATGTTACTCATAGATTTTAATTTTTTATCTGAATTTACCTACTTACTCGTATTTTAAACGGTTTTATTTAGCTCACCCAGTTTTTATTATTTTTTTATTTTTTATTCTTTTTTTATTTTTTATTCTTTCTTGCGTCAAATTTAGTACTACAAATTTCACCCTCTTCCTGTCAATCGATTAATCTGAAATTTTGTGTACACTTTGGATTTTGGTGACAATACAATTATGTTTATTCATTATCGTTATAAATTCAAGATAGCGGCCGCTACAAAATGGCGGATAATTTATGATTTATTAATCCCATCATGGGTTTTATAATTCCCACGACTGTTTCTATTTATTATTTTTTGGTTTTTAGTACATTTATCTTAAACATTGCAATGTATGTTTAACATAAAACCCTTTAACTTAAAAAGATTTTTTACCTATTTTTATTTTTACTTTAAACTAGTTAATATTAATAAATAAATATAAGTATATGTACTGCCCCCCAGTAATTTTTAATTTATTGCAGTTGATAGCTTTTTTCGGCTAATTTTATATTTAGCAAATGTTTTTGACAAAAGTAATTGGAGCAAGATTACCTACGCGGAGGTTCATGAACGTAATATAAAAAAATAACATTAGATATAACACGTAGAACCGATGGCCGTTGGAGCACGAAGGTTCTGGAGTGGCGCCCACGTCAAAGCAAGCGCAGTGTGGGACGACCAACTGCAAGGTGGACGGATGATCTTGTTAAGATCGCAGGAACACGCTGGATGAAGGCCGCTACCAACCGGTCTCATTGGAAATCTTTGGGGGAGGTCTATGTCCTGCAGTGGACGTCTACAGGCTGAGAATGATGATGATGATGAACATTAGATATTAGCTAAAATAAACTTTTCTAGTAGAAATCATCATCATCATCATCATCAGCCTACAGATGTCCACTGCTGGACATAGGCCTCCCCCAAACCTCGTCACAATGATCCTGCGCTATCTGCACCCAGTGACCTCCCGCGACCCTGACCAGGTCGTCGGTCCATCTTGTGTGAGGTCTGTTCACGTCGCGCCTAACGTGGCTGCCACGCCAAATCATTTAGGCCACATCGACCATCAGTCCTTCACCCTGTACGTTCTCCAAATTATCTTTAAGAGGTAATCTTGACTAAATTAAAAAGTTAATATCTCATCAAAATACCTATTTAATGAAGGTATACCTGAGCGAATATGTTACAAAACTACACGGGTATCTCTCTTCATTTCCTATGTCCCCAAGGTGGGGCAGAGGACCTCCACAGTGCTTCTCCATTTTGACCTGTGTTGAGCCACGTTCTTTAGCTCCGCCCATGACAACCCGGTCGTTTTAAGATCGGCCGCGACAGAACGCCGCCACGTTTGCCTTGGGCGGCCACGCTTTCTGGAGCCCTGAGGTGTCCAGTCCAGGGCCTGCTTTGGTATGTGACTAGCGTCTCTTCTAAGCGTGTGGCCAATCCATGACACGGACACGGGTATACCAATCAACTTAACTCTACCTCTAAGGTATGTCATGTAGGTCACCTATACAGGGTGGATCTGTAACTTTGGACATTCTGACGTGGGGTGAATGACCTGTCGAAATACAACTTAGCATAATTTTTTTTTGATCGGTTAATTTTTTTTCTGGCATTGTATGAAAAACGTACGACTATCGTTGCGGATTTCCATACCATGATGAATTTTTTTATCCAATTCCCGAAATAAAAGTGGTTCTAAGTTTTATTTCGTCAGGTCATTCACCCCAGATTAGATTGTCCAAAGTTTCAGATCCACCCTGTATGTATACCTAGAGCCCGTTACGAGTCATTACAATTAATCTCCAAATTTTGTAAAATAGGTCAAAGTACTGCTTAAGCACGTGTTGTATAAATATTACACATGAACCACATGTCAGGATCATCGACCTATCTCGATTCTTTGTTTGGGAAGAATAAACACGGTATACTTTGTATTTTCTTAACTGTCTTTCTAAGTGGAAAAACAATTTGTCATCAATTTTTTAATAATTCTACATCTAATTATCAAACTAGTACAAAATTGCGCAAATTGGACACTATCAAATAAAAATGATATTATTGAAATCGGTTTATTCAAAAATAAAATAGGTACGTGATTTATGTACAGTAAATGATAATTGACCGTTGCAAAAACGTAAACACTGAACTGGGATGGGCAACAAAATTGGTTTGTTTACTTTTGCCAAGTCTGTGGCAGGAGCCAAAATTGAGCAAAGTTCAAAAACTTGTTTTGTTTACATTTTTTAATCGCCTCATATTTTACGAAGAAACTATATTTTCGCTGAAAATGCAATACAGCGTCATTTAATAATAAAGATTTATAATAAAGATGGCTTGGCTCGTAGACTCCTTCTCCAGTGGCCCTCTGTTTTTTATATTGTATTTTTAAATTTATTTTCTGGTATATGTTTTTTAAAAATATAATGTACAATATGAGCAAATAAATGAATACTGAAGATTTATAAAACTATAAGGTTTAAATCTAAATTAAAATTCATTAGAAAAAATATGAGAAGAGGCTCAAACGGGGTAGTGTCCCCAGTTTCGCCATCTAGCGAATAGTGACGTTCCCAGTTGAGTGGTTAAACTTCTTGAATAAATTTGGGTAGGATTTCACAACTAGCAACACCATTAATAAAAAATAATACAGGTTTGGAAAAACAAACTTTATTTATTTTAAACTTAATTATTTACTAATTTCCTCAAAAATCAACTTAACGTAAATTTTGTATCAGTGAAATAAATAACAGTTCCCGCTGACCTTTTATTTAAAAACAATAAAAAATAACAAATTCGAAACATCAAATTAGTTCAAATTGTTCACTAAATACAAGCTTTATATTAACTTGCACTGGATGTAACTTTGTAAGTTCGGATGGAATCTTGCAAGCTGAATTTGACAAACTTCCAGGTTTCCGATTGAGCTGACATTTTGCACGCAGATGTATATCGCGTGACAATACAATAATATGAGAAAATGGCGGTGATCTGATGATGGATACGGTAGGGGTTCATAGGAACTCCTGTATTAAACAAGATAGAGCACTATTACTCTACGCTTGTATTTAAAGTTTTATTTAAAACTAGCTGGCCCGCGCAACATCGTCTGCGTCACAAAAAAAATCCCGGGTATTTTCTCACCGTTTAAACCTTCCCTGGACTACGACAAACATTTTAAAACCAAAATCAGCTCAATCGGCCGTTCTCGAGTTTTAATCAGACTAACGAACAACAATTCATTTTTATTTAAATAGATAGATAAATTATACATATTATATCAAGCTATAGAGTATTTTATTTATTTCTTTGAACGCATTAATCTCAATTCCTTCCAATTTAGCCACAGGTTAAAATTAAAAAAAAAAACAGTGTTGTATAGTTCCATTTATAGAAGGCTATGTAAAGGCTATCTAGAGACTATCACTGGAGAATACGAAGAATTGTCACTTGTTAAGTTCCGTTAAGTTTCTACAAAACTTAATAAGTTTCGTACGATAACAAGAGCTCAAAGAATTGGCTTACGATAATAATATTTTTAGTACAAAAATGAAAACGGCAAACTTCGATTTAAGGTAAAATTATTAAAATAATTAATTATTTGAGCGCTTGTTATCGTACGAAACTTGTTAAATTCCGTAGAAACTTAACGGAACTTAACAAGTGATATTTTTCATATTTTCCGGTGACAGCTATATTATTCTTTATAAAATTCGGATCATCTAGTATTTAATACATATCAATTATATTAAGTAGTAAGAACAAAGTAACAATCATTGCTTCAACACCCTTAACTCCTGATCCGGTCTTTCATTCACATACTTTTCAGGGTAAAACCTTCTAAAGTTCCACCCAAAGCTCCTCTGGGTGCCGTTTCTATTCAAAGTTGGACTCGAAGGTAAAGACTCTATTTTCGATACTATAGATTCGTCCTGGCTTAAGGACATTTCTGTGGGGGAAATGGACATTTGGGGGGTGAAAATGGTGGGGGTGTTAGAGTCTTTGATGTTCTCTTCGAATTCTTTGAGCCGGCTTGCGCTGCAGAGTGGAGTTTCGACTTGTTCTACTGTGTCGAGGTTCTCTGTGTCGATTGTGTAGGCTTCTTTCTCTTTTGAGTAACTGGAAGTTGAAATTTAATGTTATTTTTGATAAAATACAGACAATTATTATAGCTTAAACATGGTATTAATTAAAATGTTGAAGTGGAAGTTTAAGAAATGTCTTGTAATGTCCTAGTCGGATAGATAGTAACAATATTTTAAATTTGCAGAGGTACACGAGATTCATTTTAATTTTTTTGTCTCGAAAGTATCTCGAAAGTATAATTTTGAGACATTGTCTAACATTTCATTGAGAACAGTATATCTTGTTATATTTTAGAGCAGGCATGAGTATTGACAATATTATGGTGTCAACAATAATACTGAAGATGTAGAATTTAAATAAAAACGCTTTTATGAGGGTAACTACTTACCACAAAATGGTTGCTATTTTTACCTATCGGGGTAACAACATCCCTACTTGCTGTGAGGGTAGTTGAAATGACTATAAATACAGACGTCGTGTTAAAGTTGCTTAATTATCGAGGCGAACGGACCTCTTTTAGAAGTTTTTATTCGAAAGTATAGGTCATCCAAGTGGACATAGTGACGTCAGCGCTAAGTTGTAATCTGACATCATACCTGTCAAAAACCATGCGATGATCAGCTATACTATGCCGTCATGCCCTGTAAGATAATCAATAACTTACTGCAACACATTCTTGAATCTGTATCCCCAAATGATTTCTTTCGACAGATAGGAAGTGCGACTTTGTGTGACTGTTCCCATGTTCTTTGATGATCCTGTCAGGCACACCACGATCTCAAACCTGAAAAATAATAATTTATTTTAAAGAAAACTTGTTATAGCTTTTATGATCCTGGATATCATGTAGCAGAGTGTTAGCTAATGCAAGTGAACAGAGCCCAAAGACGACGCGACGGGTCTATCTTGTTTAGTACAGGAGTTCCTATGACTTTTGAGTCTATCATTAAATTTATGGTACAATATTTTTATTACATTGTCACTTGATATAAATGCGATTTGTCCAAAATGTCAATTAGAAAGCTGGAAGGTGGTCAACTTTAACTTGTAAAATTCCACTCGAACTTTCATAACTTTTTATTGTATTTCTTACGTAGAAATCGTGGTGGGGTAGTGGTTGAAGAGCTTGCCTTCCGTACGGGAAGTCGCGAGTTCAAAACCAGCTTTAGTACCTCTAAATCTCAATGTGAAAAATGTTTATGTGCAATTTTTACCACTGGCTAAAAACGATAAAGAATCCTGAGGAAACCTGCATATCAGAAAAGGGATTCTAAAAATCCTTCGAAGATATGTGAAGTCTGCAATCCCCACTGGGCAAGCGTAGTGGACTGGAGTCCTAAGCCCAGAAGTGGGCAGTAAAGGGGTGTTACAGTCTTACCTATAATCCATCATGTCTTGAGCTGAAAAGTCGTATAGGGGACTTCCTGCATCGATGACGTGGACAACAGTTATAGGCCACAGGAGGAACGCTCTGGACTCCTTCAACTCCAACTGATGGATGTAATTATGGACTAATTCACCTTCTAAAGTACTGAAAAATAAATCAAATCAAATCAAAAATCATTTATTCCGAGTATTAAACAAAGAACAGAAAAAAAACTAAAACTAAAAATAACAATGCCCGGAAATGGTTACCGACTCAGCAATGTCGCAACCACCGCACAACACGGGGCTGCGACGCTGATCTTCCGTCGGCACCACGCGTAATAGATAGATAATCTAATAAATATTATAAAGGCGAAAGTTTGTAAGTATGGATGTATGGATGTATGTATGTATGGATGTATGTTTGTTACTCTTTCACGTAAAAACTACTGAATGGATTTGAATGAAACTTTACCACAATATAGCTTATACATCAGAATAACACATAGGCTACAATTTTTGAACCTCTTTGTAACGCAGACGAAGTTGCGCGGGTCACCTAGTATATAATAAAGGCGAAAGTTTGTAAGTATGGATGTATGGATGTATGTTTGTTTGTTACTCTTTCACGTAAAAACTACTGAATGGATTTAAATGAAACTTTACCACAATATAGCTTATACATCAGAATAACACATAGGCTACAATTTTTGATAATACGGGACGAACCTGAAGTCCACGCGAACGAAGTCGCGGGCAAAAGCTAGTAATAGAATATACTCGTAAGACTAAACTGACTAAAATGACTTCCATTAATCAAGAATGTATCTTGATCAGTATGTTTTCTAACAAAAAAACATCGAAGTATTTCATACATAACAGATATTTCATGATTTGAGATTGTGCATAAAAATATAGGTACATTTTTACTTGTTTGATCTTTAAAAAATAAATGGGGCCTCACGACGACCATACCCTGTGAAATAAAAATTATCAAAATCGGTCTCACCAACTTAGTTAGAGCTAATGGTGCGTCAAATAATGACATAATACGTAACGCGTCATGCCATACTACATAACTCTGTGCTAGGTTCAAATCTTAATTGGAGTTCGGACCTAAGTGTGAACGATATAAGGTTTTACGTATCACGTAACGCGTCGTGCCAGACTGAAATGTTCATTCGTACTGGTTTGTGACTTTTCATCTTGCGCGCACTCTTCTACTGGACGCTCTTCTTCAAAATACTCATAAACTCGTAGGTACACACACACACACACACACACACAACACCTACAACCACTACATACTCTCATCATACGCAGACTACTCACCTTTTTGCTATTGAAATTAATAATTGCCTATGTTGTTGTCTCACTAGACACTAAGAAGTTATTTTCTGTTTTTCAAGATTGTAATTTGGTATCGATACAACCGGTTAGTTAGATTGATAAATGTATTAGATCGGTCTCCACGAGACAGGCTTGACCTAGTGTGGAGATCTAATGGTTAATTGTATATTACACTGTAATTTTTTGGCTCAATAACTATTTTTAATCTTTTTTTAAATCTTTTAATACTATACTATAACTCCATACTAAGTTCTGCTCTCAATCAGAGTTTGGGGTCTAAGTCACACCGGTAGGAGAAGTGCGGTTCGACTCTCAGATTTTTTTTCTTACCGAACTGGTTTCAAGATATATGCTGTGATGGTGCTGCCAATCATGTGGAGGTTAAGGAGATCCCATACCCTGAACTGGAGACATAGTTCACCATCACGAAGACAAACCTGGAAGTTTTAAATACTGGCAATTAGTGTTGTTATAAGAGTCGAGTCTTCGATTCCTACACCTAAAAAAGTATTGTCAATACTTGTTGCAGAAGCAGAGATGGGATTTAAAAGTCATAACAATTTAATTAGAATGTTAGAAAAAAATAGCAATAATAGCGTTTGAGTAGCATGTACTAAAAATCTTTTAGATTGTGTTTTTTGCATATACCTCCTGGTGCTTATGTCAAGTGAGTTTAATTCCATGTATTGCACTAAAAGATATGAAAAAAAGTAATTTCAGGCAGCGTCAAGCCTGTAAAAGTATGAAAGAAATTTGAATTACCTCATTGCATATATTATAAATTATAAGACCACCTGAATAGTAGACTTACGATGTTAAAATTAATATTTTTAGCATTATACGATTTTGGAACTTGAACCTAAAATATAGTTAAGTTTTTCAAGTATTATTTACTATAAAACATGCACGCGCTATTTTTGAAAATGTGCTTTTAATTAACACTTTCTTTAACATGCTATTTTTTAGTATCTTTTCCCATCCCTCGGTTGAAAGTATTGACAATACTATTGATAAGTGTGCGGGCACGCTAAGTCTGGGCTCGAACCATATTGCTCTCTCTCGAGTTTTTAATTGAGCTCTGTTTTCAAAGCCTCACTACACAACATTGTACACAAATCTAGTTTTAACTTGCAATGTTTTTGTAATTTTGGTTCTATAAGAAACTATTAAAGAAGAATATTATTATATTATTGTAACGAAAGGAATCTTAGTAAGTTTGGAAGCAGTTGATCTCAAAAGTATTGCTTTTTTTCAATTAAGGAAATTCATGAATTTCTAAATATGTTAGACATAGACATTCTTTATTTTTGAAGAAAAATAAAACAAAGAAACATTCAAAGATACAAAAAATAATAATACTAATACACAAAAAATGAGAGACAATTGCGAGTAATTTCTCTTTCACCACAAATCAGCTGTGACTCAGCATAATGCTGAACATTGACACATACCAGCAGGATATGTTGTATATTTTTTATTTTTCCAAATGGTCTTTGAAAGATGAAAAATTCTACTAATTGCCGGGAAAAAAGGTATATATACCTAATCTTAGTTGCTGTATAGGGTTCACGTAGACGACGCCAGCAGCTAGTTCTAATAGCTAGCTAGCTAGTACCAATGATCCTTACACTAGGCAAAGCCTGTATCGTGAGGACCATGCTAAATGAAATGTTACTTAAGAGGAGTTGGCAATGCAGAGGTCCATGAGCAACGGTAACCGTCGATCAGGTGGCCCATTAGCTCGTCTGCCTACAAGGCAATAAAAAAAAAAGTTAGGCAATATTAATCACGAGCCAATAGGATGCCAATAATAATTATGAAAAAACCGTTTGAAATTAGCGCCTGATGATATAAGAGCCAGATTATAAAACCCTAGATGTATTTTTAAGGAGTTCAACATATTAAATACAAAAAATTTTAAACACTCACGGTTATCTACTAAACGGGTTTTTACCACAGCAACAGTGATGAAGTATCGCGATCGCTCATTTAATAAACTTCGTGGTAAGAACCCGTTTAGTACTTGTGTGAGATAGTTAGACTTACTGTAGCTTTCTTGCTGAATCCAACCGAAGAAACATGCCGGTTTGGTCGCACTAGTTTTGTAAATAATAAACTGGATAGACCACCAGACAAGGCAGTACCTGCTACAATCTGAAAAGTAGAAAATAGGTTTATTATTAATAGTTTTCACTTTGATTTAAATCATTACCAGAATCCATCCTTATCCTTACTAATCCTTGCTATATATCTATCGATTATCTATCTATCCAGGTATCTATCCAGTGCTATTTATCCAGTGCTAAACACAACAGTCACTAAGGACTAAGGGTTCATGCTCAGAGAGTCTTGTAGATACAGTGAGTGTGGTGCGTCGTGATGTGAGTTCGAGTTCCAGTGGTACCATCCAAAAACGAACGAGAAAGAGAGTAGACAGATTTGTTTGCTCTTATATCGACCCGCGGTATCCAGTCTTCTCGTGATCATGACGTTTGCAACAACATTGAAATATCGAGACTAGTCAATTAATTAAATAGCGCGGTACGAACCCGTTGAAAATGCATGAAAGTATGAAAGAAGAAGTAGAATAAATTTACTCTTACACAATCAATTATTTCAGTACTTACTTCAAAAACCATTATTATAATCGCCTCTGGACATTCTTCGTTGGGAAATCTCGAACCATAACCAATGGTCATCTGAAATATCCATGTGTATAATATCTACAAGTACCCTATGATAATCAAGTAATATACTATCACAATCCATTACTGCCCGCTGGACTCAGATCTCCTCAGAAGAGGAATCAGGCATAGTACACCACGCTTGCCCAATGCAGATTGGGGTCTTTACATATCTTTTTTTTTCTTTTTTTTTTTTTTTTTTTCAGTTGGAGGAAATCACCGGATCCTTAGATCCGGGGTATGTGGGAGTTGAACCGCACTAAAACCTCCAACCGCTCACACTCAGCATCCGAACCCCGACTGAGGCCAGAACCGAGCACGGGGTTTGGAGGGACGGCGCGACGCGTTACGCCATCGGCATGCTTTCCCGTCGCTCGATACCGACCGAAGCACCCGTGCCCAGCATCTGCACCATCCAAAAGGTGAGGCGTCCTTCGCCACGACCCACCCAATCATCTAGGATCGGGCGGATCGCCTCGACGGTCCGTAGACCCCATGTGGGGTTAGCGAGACGTCGCTTCCACGCTGGTCTTTACATATCTTAGCAGAATTTTTAGAATACATTTTCCCAATACGCAGGTTTCCTCGCCATGTTTTCCTTGACCGTTTTTAGCCAGTGGTGTTGTGAAAAATGGCATATAAATCTATTGTAATCTATTTCACATTAACCTTTTTTTATTGTCATGTAGGCAGACGAGTCAACGGGCCACCTGATCATAAGTGGTTACCGTCGCTCATGAACCTCTGCAATGTCAGGGGACACTGAAGAGTCGCTACCTACGACCTAACCTTAAGCCGGTTTGGAACCCGTGATCCGTAAATATATATATTTTTTATAAACTATATATATTACCTGTGTCTCCACAGTCATGAGCAACAGCCCAGCGAAAGACGAGGTACCAGTGACGCAGTGCTCCTTCCCGTCCCCTATATCATCGGCGTAGGAAGAGGCCACGGCATACCAGATACCAGCAAAGATGAACCAGAAGACGAAGTGGGCGAAAATCATTAGTAGGATGATGAAGCGCCATTTGCTGTTGATCTGAAATTGTTTTGTTGCAAAAATGAAAACGAGCTTCCTTTTTTCTGGAATAGTACCTTAAGTACTAGGTTTTTATCAAATTTATGTGAAATTAGGTCAGAAGTGTCTGCTTTAACTCTCGGATATTCATAATTTTAACACTAGGAACAAACACAAGCTTGCGTTGCCAGCATCTAGATTACATAAAATAAGTAATATGTGTATTCTGGTGGTAGAACTTTTGATTTTATTTTTGACTTTCAAAATGTATATGTGTCTACATCTAATTTGAAATAAATGATTTGACTTTGACTTTGCTTTCTAATGAAAAAAGAATCATCGAAGTTGGTTCATCTAGAAGTGAAATACACGCAAATACGCAAAGCAAAACGTAAAATCTTGTATGTCAAAGATTACCATTTTGAACTCAAATCCAAAGATTGTTCGATCTTAAAACTAAATGGGATCCCACGACGACCATCAAATTTCTAAATCAGTCCAAAAACATACAGACGAATTAAGTAGCTCTTCCTTCTTGGAAGTCCTCCTCGGGCGCTATGACTTGTCCTTCTTCAAACGAGGCTTGAAGAAAGTCCTTAAGGGTAGGCCGTAGGTAGCGGCCCCGCAGTGTCTTCTGCCAATGCAGAGATCCATGAGCGACGGTAACCGCTTACGATCAGGTGGACCGTTAGCTCGTCTGCCTACGATGTAATAAAAAAAGTTCCGATCTGGACCGGTCGTTGTGACGAGGTTTAGGGGAGGCCTCCCCTATGTCCAGCAGTGGACGTCTATAGACTGATGATGTGAAGGACTAATGACATTACTTACGACAGTATTCATTAAATCTCGCATGTATTTTATAGATTTAGCTGGTATATTGCTTCGTACAGGTACATTTTCTTCGCCGTCTTTGTTGACTGCTCTTCTAGACCGAGTAGGACGACCTGGTCTTCTTCTGAAATTATTGACTGCTGTATTAGATTTTTATATTTTTATTGCAAGATAGATAAACGAAACTAGGGCCCACCTAAGCGCTTACCGTCGCTCATGAACCTCTGTAATGCAATGAGGGGCTTATTACTTTACTTAACTTAACCGTTAATTTTCTAAACATTATTATAAAACACATACAGGACTTTTCTTAAACCTCGTTTATAGAGGGACATATCACAGCGCTGCGGGTGATATACTATACATAGTGACATACTTTCCATTATTCAATTTAATGCTCCTGTACCAACCCATTACTGCCCACTGTTGGGCTCAGGTCTCCTCAGAAGAGGGATTAGGCATAGTCCACTACGCTTGCTCAGTGCAGATTGGGGACTTCACACATCTTCAAAGGATTTTTAGAATCCTTTTCCCGTTTCCGGTTTCCTCACGATGTTTTCCTTCATCGTTTTTAGCCAGTGGTGTTGTGCAAAATTGCACATAAATCTTTTTCGCATTTAGATTTAGAGGTACAAGCCGGATTTGAACCCGCGACCTCCCGATCGGAAGGACGCGCTTCGACCACTCGGCCACCACGACTTAATGTAATTTAATGCTCAACGCCTGGATTTATCGAGTAATGTTACATTTTGAGCCTCAAGTGCATTAAATTGTATAAAGTAAAATTTCTAGGTGCGAAAATTTAGGTCTATATTAGACAGTAACTGGGTCAAAAAAACATTTTTTCCAATCGTAATACAAAACAATTCACATCTTTTCTTTCGATAAGAATTCAAGGAATATTGATAAGATAGCCACAAAAATAATGTATTGATTACTTTAAACTAATATTCTTGGAAAATATGAGTTGTTTAAAGTTATTTACTATGGTTTCCGGTATGTGTTAGTTTTTTTTTCACTCTCATGATTGGACCTTTGCAATGTCTGACACTTGTGTGCTAAAATCCCAACCAAATCAAAACCAGCTTTTCATTTTTTTCGAATTTTTCAGATTCGCTTCCCGGGTAAGGAATAATGAGTATTTTATATTTTTGGAGTTAATGTGGTCGTAGCGTAGTAGGTATTTATTTTTGAGTTAATATACAGGGTGATTTTTTAAAGAAGGTACATATTGCAGGAGGGTGATGAGTACTCTGTTCTAATACGGAATATCACAAAAAATAGGTAATTTTTTTTTTAAATCTAAATTCGACAAACTACCTCAAACATAAACAATTTCGGCTAAAAGATTGTTGACTAACGACCTCTAGTGACCTCGTGCACCCCACACCTCCGCGACCCATCAGCTGTCGAAAAACCATCATTTTGCAAGAATTTTAGATATTTTTAAGTTGCGATTACTAAGGCATTAAGCAATATTCTTTGGTAATAATATTTTTACTGGTCGTATATAACCATCAGCTACCATGACCTTCAATATGTACCCTCACTAAAAAATCACCCTGTATATAAGAATACAGTATTTATCACCCTCCTTCGATATGCAATAAGAATCCACCCTGTATGATAAACTGTTATGGACTTTGTCATACATTTTGTCATATTATGACCCTTCATGACATATCCTATCCATCAATGCTGTCTATATTTTACACACGTTTTTTTAAGATTATTATCTGCGAACCACAATTCATCATCTCTGACATTTTCTAATAAGAACATTTTCACGACAGATAGCTTTAATTTTTATCACTCGAGTTTTTTCAGGACAGATAAATTACCTCACGGAATACTTGATCGTAAGTGGTTTATTATAAATACCTACTTAGGGAAATTGAAATATTCAAGGAAAGAGCTTAAGATGACGGGTTTATTTAATTTATTTTGACTTGTAGAATATTTTTATTGAGTAACAATCAAATACCTATTCTTTAACTGTTTACCGTATATCTTTCAAGTTGTAGTATCATTTGTGTTATACTCTGTATTATCCTGTACTAGCTTTTGTCTGCGACTTCGTTCGCGTGGACTTCAGGTTCGTCCCGTCTAGCCCGTCTAGTTCGCGACGTCTATAATATAGTACTATTATACCGCAATTTTTTTTTACGACCTTAGAAACCTCAAAAATTGTAGCCTATGTGTTATTCTGATGTATTAGCTATATTGTGGTAAAGTTTCATTCAAATCCATTCAGTAGTTTTTACGTGAAAGAGTAACAAACATCCATACATACAAACTTTCGCCTTTATAATATATATTAGATATGTATATTAGATTCTATCTATATCCTGTATTATGCTCTGCTCTATATTTTATATTAATGTATCACCACACACACCTTACACTTGTGATAAAAAAAGCATTAAGGAACACTCACCTCCGTCGCTTCCCGCTTCGCTTTCTCCTACTATAAGGAGTAGAATATCCAGCAGCAGACGGTCCAATGGTATCATTCTCATCAAACATACTCTCAGCCACCTCTATCCTATCATATATATCTATAGGAATAGAACTCACAGCTGTTTGCGTCGTATCCGATAGAGGTTTAGTTATTTCAGAAGTTTTTGTACTGTCTTCTATATCTATTGTCATTATAAGTCCTGAATCTGTTGTTTCATCTTCACTAGAGTATTGTGCTGCTCCAACTATCTCTATGTTAGTTGGTGGTGCAGTGTCAACGTTGGTGACTGTTGATGGAAAGCTTATTTCTCTTCCTTCTACATAAGTTTGGGATATCCGATAGTGTTTTTTCAATTCTTCGTTAGTATATACATCTGTGTCGACTATATTTGGTATTTCAATTGAAGATCTTCCTGAGCCTCCGCGGATTGCTTCAGAGTAGCTCAGAGATCTTTCAAGAGCTCTACTGCGACTGCCTCTTCTTTCTGGTTCATAATTCATCATTTTTAATGCATTATTTGTAAATATTCTTGAGCACGTTTGAATGGTATGCGTCGTAAGATTGAAAGGCGTTCGTTATCTTCAGATAAGGTTTTGCCTTTATCCAAATAGATAAGAGGTTGGTATACAAACTCCTATTTTGTTGGCCTAGAATCTTGATGGAGCATTGACTTAGTTTTATCTTCTGATTTTGTTTGTGTTGGTATTTTCATTTAGAGGACTGATTTGTCGTCAAAGATTTTGGAGTAACTTAGTTTATTTGGTGCATGCAATGGACAGTTGGATGAAACTTGAATGAAATGTGCCCACCGACATAGCAAACGTCCATAATTAACGATACCACTTACAATCAGGTGGCTTGTCGTCTACTAGGACAAGAAACAACAACAAACTTTGCTCTTCTTGCACACTCTGATGTTATGTGCATATTGTAACTTTTATTTTTACTTTGCAGATTCTGGAAATCAATCACCTGTGGGAGTTGAACCTCACTAAAACCTCCAACCGCTCACACTCAGCGTCCGAACCCCGGCTGAGGCCAGAACCCAGCACGGGGTTTTGAGGGACGACGCGACGCGTTACGCTCTCAGAACTCTTCTCGACGCGCCGCCCCCGAATATTAAAATAACAAAAATATTATTAAACTCGTATTAAGGTATCTTGCATTGCAATGTTCAACTAACAAACTATTCAGTTATTGTTGTATATTTATATATAAATGTATATACACATTTGCTTTCGATTGAGATGAAGCTAAAGATAGTGAAGGTAAAATTAAATGATTGAAGACTTTTGTATGTGTAATAATATATTTGTTGCATTTGACAATTCTTGTTTTATATTATTTGAGTATTTATTCTTAATTTTATTCTACTTGAAAAAAATAATTTACCTAATATATTATTTTTTTACTTCTTTGCATTTTTAGTATGTTTCACTGAATTTATGAAACAATATAAAGCAAGTAAGGTAACCGTAAACGTAATAAAAACTTATTTAGTTTTGATTTTTATTATCAATTTACAAAAAAAATATTATATAATTATTTATTTATTTATTTATTATACTTTATGCACAATGGAAAGTACAATAGCAGCCTAAGGCATCCTCTTCTAGTCAACCGAAGGTGGTGCAGAAATACGTAAAGAAAAATATTTTTTTATTCAATCGGTTTTTTTAACACTATTGCATTAATTACAAGTGAATGTAGTGATGCAGAAGCTACTAGGGTCCATTAGTATTACAAAAAACTTGTTTATAAAACAGTAGGTAAAAAAACTTGAGAGGTCTCAAGGGACACCCGGATGGAACGAAGTTCCTTTCGATTAATTAGTGAGGGAGTTGTAATAAAAAAAAAAATTTAATATAATATTTTGATCACAGCACCATCTAGCATTAATCATATAAAACAAAATAAGGAATTGTTTTAAAAGATTTTAATCACAGCGCCATCTAGCGATAATCATCTAAAACAAAAAGAGTGTCGTGACAACTTTTCGTAAGAATTTTTTCCGTCTAGCCCCCGCGCACAACGCGCGATAAGGAACTTCGTTCCAATAAGAAAATACAAAACAACTCCATACACAATCATATTTCAACAAGAATATACTGAATCTATCACAAATTTTAGAACTACCTTCTTCTTTCTTCTAGAATTTCATCGTCAGGACTTGGTGTTCTTTCTTCTGAAAGAAGAAGATCTCTCGAGTTGGAATGAGGATATCTTTTCACTGAAGCTGCTTGGAGTACACGGACGTTGAGTTGAGCTGTTGTCTTCTTTTGTTGAACTGAAATTCAAGTTAATATCGACTTGAAATACAATTTAAAATTACGTTATTTTTGGAATTAGTTAAATATTTTTTATACGCATATACAGGGTGGATCTGTAACTTTGGACAACCTGACGTGGGGTGAATGACCTGTCGAAATACAACTTAGCACCTTCATTATTTTTTGGATCGGTTAAACTTTTTTCTGACATTGTATGGAAAACGTACGACTATCGTTGCGGACTTCCATACTCTGAGGAATTTCTTTTTTATTCAATTCCTAAAATAAAAGTAGTTCCAAGTTTTATTTTGACAGGTCATTCACCCCACGTCAGATTATCCAAAATTACGGATCCACCCTGTATATTATGATTGCATACACTATAATATGAAGTACATATGTGTATAAGAGAATGAATGATATCTCATTACAATAAGGACACATGTGTTTTTTATTACTTTAGGTATCAGTGTTTAGTTGGTGCCATTTTTAATCTTTTTTTTTATGTATGTATGTATGTGGGAGTTGAACCGCATTAAAACCTCCAACCGCTCACACTCAGCGCCCGAACCCTGGCTGAGGCCAGAACCCAGCACGGGGTTATGAGGGACGGCGCGACGCGTTACGCCCAAGGCACTCTTTACGTCGCGCCGCCCCCTCCGGACGCCGAATCTGCAGCCGCCGGCGATACGGCCATCGGCTCTCTCGGTCGGCGGGCTCCCCGAAGCCCGCCAAGATGGGACCACGTGTCACCTTCCCACGGAATACCCCGCTGGGTCAGAACCAGCGTGGGTCGGGGAGCGCGGTCTACCATCCCCCGGTTGCTCTAACGCTAAGGGCGTGCTGAGCGAAACACGGCACCTTCTTGGGTCCCCGCTCGCACTCACATGCATTGGGGACCCGAAACTGTTAAGGGGCCAGAGGCGAGATCCCGGTTCTGACCTTTTGCTAGACAGCAGCGTCGGGCAATCGCTGTGCGCCATTTCTAAGCTGAAGTATTTTTTGTTTGAACGCGTTACTTTCAGTGTCGAAAAGTCCATTTGTCGAGGAAGATTACAGGCGATGTCTAGATATATTGTTGTTTGAAATGTCAGTTTCTTACCTGTTCAGTTCCTTAGCGCTACAGTACGGTGTATCGATTGCTTCAGTTGTATCCAATTTCTTTTCTTCTATCACATATTTCAGTTTTCGACCGTCGTACCTGGACATTATGTTTTATAAAATATAATATTTTAAAAGCTGTTATTGGATGTAACTATGTAGGTAAGTTAAGGTGGAATCTTGTGAGTTAAATTTAACAAACTTCCCGGTCTTAAATTGAGCTGATATTTTGTACAATACAATAATATTGTATCATGAAGCTGATGTAATAGAGTCGAAAGTCGAGTGCCCGTTTTTTTACATAATACAACTTTTGACACTCACGCTTTCGACTACTCTTTTGATTTGCTTAAACCAAATAGGAATTTCATGTCTGTGAGAGGTGTTAAAGTGAGAGTAAAAACTTTTTAATTCTGTATAGATTTATTAGTGAAAACTGTTTTATTTTGTATTTTTGTAATGTTATTTTTATTATCTGCAATATGATACTGTTGGTTTCCCAAATAAAATAGACTGCAGAATAAGACAGATTAGATTAGATACAGTGCAATTAAGGAATCTAGTCCCGGGATGCGAGCCGGGATAACCGGTCAATCCCGAAATCCAGGGATAGCAAAAGTGTCCCAGGATTGGATACTCTATATGTATTAGTATCTTACCTGACAACAGGTGGGAACCTATGTCCCCACAGTACTTCTCGCGGTAGGTACGAGGTCTGACTCTGAGTGAATGTACCCATTGACGCTGATGCACCCTTCAGGCTTAGCGTGATCTCAAAACTGAAAAATCTCCCTTCATTAATGGGTAAGCAGAAAATAGATTTGTTCTATATGTTCCTACCTTTACTCAAATGAAGTCATAAAATTACTGAAAGATCACGTCTTAATATTTTTAGATTAGGCAGGTTAGATACCCAGATTAACTTTTTAGAAAATAACCAATATCCAAACTAATCATGCATAGCGTCGTTTTATAGGTTATATCAAGACCTTTCAAATTATGTATAGTATTGCCAGATACGAGCTCTGTAGCGCGTTGTACATAGCCGCGAAATTCAAAAGACAAAAAGGCGGAAGGGAGATATTTGACAACCTTTATATTTGAATGAAAAATAATAGTTCATAAAATAAAGTACAACAACCGACTTCCATTTTTTCAAGAATATCTCAAAGACTAGTCAGTATGATCTTTATCAATTTTATACATGACAATATGCAAAGTATCTGCTTTTTAACAAAAAGAATCATCAAAATTGGTTCATCTAGAATTGATGTACCCGCAAAACAAATCCTGTACTTTCCTTGGAAATTTCACCCTTTATAAAGTCTATCCCACAATGTGTCCAACAGTGGGCAGGTCGCGTACCTGCTGTTAGCCATAACTTCAGGAGCCAGGTCATACAAGGGACTCTTTTGGTCTATAATATGGACTAGCGTCACAGGCCATAGTGGGAACTGTCGTTGCTGCAGTGTTAGAGGTCTGGCGTAGTACCTTAATACTTCTCCTTCAGCTGTTCTGAAATGGTTAAATTATTATTTTAAAAGCTTTAATTTCATCATAATCATCAGTCTATAAATGTCCACCACAACTTCTTCCTTTAGATGTTAATTATAAATTATACAAGTTCGTGTGGAATCATAGATTTTATGAAGGTCATAGGAACTTCTGTACTCGCGGTGACCAACATGATGAACACAATGACTCTATCTTATTTAGAACAAGAGTTACTTTGACCACCTCCCGACTTCATCACCAGATTCATAGTAGTACAATATTATAATAGTCCTGCGATATACATCAAATCCTTTTTATTTCTTTCTTTCTTACATATTATGCGTGCAAAATATTATGCGTACATCTCAATAGGAAACCGGTATTGTCATAATTTTAATTGAATTGAATTGAACTCAAAATCTTAAAAACAAAAATAATGTAAAACAATAGTTAAAAAAAAGAGAGAAGAGAAAAGAAAAGAAAAAAAAACATATTAGATTAAAACAAGACATGCCCGCTGAGTTTCTTGCACCGGTTCTTCTCAGGACGGAGGAGCAATTTTAGCGAACTGGTGGTAGAACTTTTCATTTTATTTTTGACATTCAAAATGTATGTGTCCACATCTAATTTTAAATAAATGATTTGACTTTGACTTGAATTTGACTTTGAACTAAAACCTCTAACCGCTCCCACTTAGCGTCCGAACCCAGCACGGGGTTATGAGGGACGGTGCGACGCGTCACGCCCTCGGCACTCATTCCCGTCGCGCGTATTTTAACTATAAGACATATTATACTTAATTCGTAGTATTTATCTACCTGTGTGTAGTAACAAAGTGTGCAGTAAATTCAGAGCTGATGATGTGATCGTAGTTGAGGTCCCAGGCTCTCATCATCAGGCATAGCTGACCGTCACGCATGCTGATCTGAAATTAAGTCATTTGATAACTTTTTAATGTCATGTTGTATTGTTGGCTGTTTTATTGACTGACTTTTAAAAGGTGGACTGATTTGGATGATTCTTTTTTAATTTAAAAGATGATTATTTTCACCTCTTGTTTAAAATTTATCAAGATTTAACAAGTATTTTTTAAATTTAGCTTTTTTGTGAATTGGATTTCACGAATTACTGAGAGTTTATGCATTATAATCTTTCTTACCCCTTATTGTTTTAAGAAAGTAGATTTACCAACTTTGAAATTATTCACCTAAAGTATGTTTGTAAATACTTAAAAGTCAACAGTTCCAACAAATGGTTCCATTAAAGTTCTGACAATATTTAACAATGGTTTTTTTTTAATTTAGCTGTTTTGTGGACAAAGTTTCACTTGTTGAGAGTACCTATAGACATTGTATTTGATATCCGAGAAACCGATTTTCAAAGATGATTCTTTGTTTTTTAGTACCTAAGTAGGTACTTTAAAAATTACCGCCTGAATTCGAAAATTATATTTCTAAATACTTAAAAGTCGTAATTTTTGCTAATAATATTATTATTATATGAAATCTGTGTTTACCATTAATTAATATTACAGGTAAATCCACTATATACATATTTACCACGGCTTTCTTACTGAATCCAACGCCATCTCGCGACAGTTTTTCCGGGCGAGTCAGCTTTGCATACACTACACAAGTCAATACTCCTGATAAACCAGTGCCTAGGATTAACTGAAAGAAAAGTAAAATGTGTGTTTTATTTATAGAAAAAAAATACATTAACATGTCTTTTTTCAATAGTTAAATAATGTATTATAATAGCAATAATAATAGATAGGTGTTCCCAGAGCGCTATGACATGTCCCTCTTTAAACGAGGTTTAAGAAAAGTCCTGTATGGGTAGGTGATAGATAACGACCCCTCATTGTCCTAGCATTGCAGAGGTTCATGAGCGACGGTGACCACTTACCATCAGGTGGGCCGTAGGCTCGTTTATCTATTACGCAATAAAAAAACAAGTAAAACGTGCCCAAACACGACGTATCTATCTTGTTTAGTACAGGAGTTCCTATGACCACCTTCCGACTCTATCACCAGACCAGCTCTATGGTACCATATCATTACATTGTCATGCGATATACCTACATTCAGCTGAATCGTATGCCGGGAAGTTGGTCAAAAGATTCCACTTGAACGAATAGAAACTAGCTAAACAAAATTTGAAATGCTTTATTTATTTATTCAACTTCAAGCACGAAAAGGTACAATGGCGGACATAATGCCTGAAGCATTCTCTACCAGTCAACCAAAGGTGGTGTAGAGAGAACTATGGTAGATGCCCTTACCTGCATTATAAAAAGAAATATGGATTCTGGACATTCTTCGTCTATAGCTCGATCACCGAAGCCTATCGTAGTCTGAAAAAAAAGTAAAGCAAGTGATAAAAATTTCGTTCTGCGTAGCCCTGAGCTAGGTTCTGACCTCAGCCGGGGTTCAGACGCTGAATGTGAGCGGTTGGAGGTTTTAGTGCGGTTCTACTCCCATATAACTAAGGGGCGGGTAGCAATTAGGCGATTTACTCCTACTCAAATAATTTATTTTATAGAAAACTTTTTAAATAAAAGCTTTTAAGATCTTGGATATCATGAGTCAATAGAGTGCTAGCTAATACAAGTAAAACGAGACCAAACACGACGTGTTTATCTTGTTTAGTACAGGAGTTCCTATGACCAGCTTCCGAATCCATCATCACATCAGTACCATTTTGTCATATATTTGTCATCTGCATGCAAAATGTCAGTTCAATCGGAAACCAGAAAGTTTGTAAAATTTAGCTTGCAAGATGCCACCAGATCTAACATAGTTACATCCAGTGCAAGTTAATATAAAGCTTGTAAAAATTCCTTATCTGTCTTCATAATATGAAATCACAATGTGTGAATACTATAATGAACAGTAATGGTTCCTGTGCGGATTACAATAGAAATTAGGTCAGGACACTTTCATTCCTTTTCATTAGGACGTTTATCTAATTTCCGCAGATTCTCAAAGGATATTAAATTATGAGAACGTTGACTCTGAGAAATTTGTTTAACTTTTTTGTCATGTAGGCAGACGAGCTAATAATACATGGACCTCTGCAATGTCAGGGAACACTGGCTACAAGACAGGGAACACTGGCTAAATTTATTGGTAAAATCGGGGGTTTGGATTAATGAATGGATTTACCTTTTAATGGCAGACGAGCTAACGGGCAACCTCGTGTTTATAATCTGTCTTGGAGGTTTGCAATGTCAGGGGGCATTTAACTACCTATGCCTTTAAGACGTATTTTAAATGCTATATTTGAAGAAGGAAAAGGAAAACACCGACTCGCTCTATTTTAATATAGAAAAATATAAAAAAACTTGAGAGGTGTCAAGGGACACCCGGATGGAACGAAGTTCCTTTCCATTACTTAGTGAGGGAATTGTTATAAAATTGTATTTTTTTAAGTTTTAATAAATAAAATATTTTGAGCGCCATCTAGCATAAATCATATAAAACAAAATAAGGAATTGTTTTAAAAGATTTTGATCACAGCGCCATCTAGCGATAATCATCTTAAACAAAAAAAGTGTCGTGACAACTTTTTTATAAGAAATTCCGTCTAGCGCGATAACGCGCGATAAGGACCCTCGTTCCAAAAATAGGTGTATAGGTATAGGCTATGACTTGTCCTTCTTCAAACGAGGCTTGAAGAAAGTTTTTAAAGGTAGGCCGTAGATAGCGGCCCTGCAGAGTCCCCTGACAGCGCTCCACGAGCAACGGTAACCGCTTACGATCAGGTGACTCGTTAGATCGTCTGCCTACATGGCAATAAAAAGAATTAAAAAAATACAGGTACCTATTCAAATTTCGACCAATTTATTCCCAAAAAGTTTTAAGTACAGACAACTCCGCGTGACCTCGCGGATCCCACACCACAGAGACAACAGCGACAGAGCGACAATTATTTTACATTAATTTAGGGTATTTTAAGTGGCGTAGTAATATATATTGGTCATATTTAAACCATTATTAAATTAGCCTGTATAAAGTAACAATCAGTGATCAGTGCAATGTGAACGGATGGTCATTATCTACCCACAATCTTCCGTTACAGTTTGAAGCACCATATTATTTCATTAGCGAGGAGGCCAGGAATTAACGTAATTTTTAATTGGTTGAATCGATTGGTTTAGCGATGTTTACCAGTTTTTAAGATAAAGGAATTACTTAACCTTCACGATGTTTTAGTTGATAAAATTATTAGATGTTAAAATTCAAATTATCAGGATATTATCCAAATATTAATAAATTATTAAGATGTTGGCGATGTATTATTAAGTCACTTATATGTTGTAAGTTTTCACAGTTGGTTGGTCGCATTGTCTATTTTCCTTAAACTTTTTAAGACTTAAAAAAGACGAGGTTTCTCTTTTCGACCATATTTTAAATACAGGGTGGATCTGTAACTTTATGCCAGCTGAAATGGGGAAACTTACTTTTATTTTTGTAATTGGTAATTTTTTTTTTAATAAAGTACCTACACATACTTGCCGTACGATATGTAACAGTTTATTTTCCAAATAAATACCTAAATAAAAAATATCCTTTTATAACATTAGTAAAGGCGATAATATTCAAAGATTTAAGGTCCTCACCTGAGCTTCAACAGATGCTAAGAATATAGTCACAAAATCCTTGCCACCGGTCACACAGCTTCTCTTAGGAGGATCAGGTTCGAAGTCGTAGTGGGCCATGGCTGATATGTACCAGAAGACAGCGAACACCAGCCAAATAGCGAAGTGGACGACTATTGTGCCTATGACTATCCAACGCCAGCGAAGGTTTATCTGTGAGGAAGGACATCATCAGCCTTTACGGCCACTGTTGGACATAGGTTTCTCCCAAATATCGTCAGAATTACCGATTCTGCGCATCCGGTGCCACATCCGGCACTATCAGTCCGTGGCCAAAAAATGTCGGAACTGAAAACCAGCGCCGGGTGTCGACTACAATGTTTCTGTGGTTGGCAACCGGCAACATGCTGAGTTTCGGCCGTTTTGTGTGTGAACTTTTTTGTTAACTTTAAAGTTAAATATGTATCTGTATGTTCTTTTTTACACACAAATAAACTTATGTCTAAATGCAGTGCAATTTGCAGGTCAAACTGCTTGAAGCTATTCGCAACTGGGGTGCATGCTTTGGCTTCGTTTCAAATGAGGTTTAAGAAAAGTCTTGTATGTGAAAGTGATAGATAACGGCCCCTCATTGCCCTGGGTGATGGGATATGTGAAGTCCCCAATCCGCACTGGGCAAGCGTGGTGGACTATGCCTAATCCCTCTTCTGAGGAGACCTGAGCCCAACAGTGGGCAGTAATGGGTTGGTACAGTACAGTGCTGCGACAAGAGGTGTCGGCCCGGACCATGATCAGACGTTAGAGCGACACGCGGTTTATTAGACCCCAATTCATTTAACAAAGTTATGCTCTTCGCACCGTAGAGAAATTCACATTTTTCCTTGTCGTACTACAGAAAAGTTGCAGGAGGGATCGTTTAGGCCTAGTGTTAAGGTAATTAGTTCTTACCAAGGTATGAAAAGTATCATTAAGGAGTCTGATCTTCTCAAAGGGCACGTTGGTGATGAGAGCGATGTTCTCCATCCCATTCTTGGAGACCAGACGTTTAGGAAACTCTCCGTAGGCTGTTTTATTGCGGATGGATGGTGAACTCCTGTGGATTTGTTATTAGGATAATGTTTTATTGGTCTACGCTTGTTGGAACGAAGTTGCTTATCGCGCGTTGTGAAAGGGGGCTAGACGGAAAAAATCTTACGAAAAGTTGTTACGACACTTTTTTGTTTTAGATGATTATCGCTAGATGGCGCTGTGATCAAAATCTTTTAAAACACGTTCCTTATCGCGCGTTACGTAGAAAAAAAATATAAGATATCTTTTAATCGAAAGCAACTTCGTTCTATTCGGGTGTCCCATGTCACCTCTCAAGTTTTTTTTTTCTTAAATTTTTTACCAACTTCTGAAAAAGAAGAGGTTATCAAGTTGATTGTATTTTTTTAATGTTCGTCGTCGTATAACTTTAGTTTGAATGGACGGATTCAGATGTTTGTTTTCCCACATGAGAGGTGACGGTAGTCGTGGGGATTCATGTAAGTTTTTTTTAAAGATCGAACAAGTTTGGAGTTATGTTCAAAATTGTCTTTTAGCGAACAAGACTTGACCATTTGCTGTGCGTGTGTATTTGATTTCTATATGATCCGATTTTGATTATAATTTTTTGTTAGGCAGTAGACACTTTAGATATTAATTCATATGAATTTGATAAAAATCTGACTAGTGGTTATTATTATTATTATTATTAGGAGAGGGGGGGGCGATGGGCACAGGTAGCCCATCAGGTCACTGCGACCCTTGCGGATCTATTGTAACCGTCCCCCTATGTTACAAATCTGCGCCAAGACTCAGGTCCAGCATGAACTGGACTATTTTCCTGGGGCAGATGTCCCTAATATCTTCAGGGAACAAGATATGTCCCCCGAAGACATGGGATCTAATGCTGTTAACAGCAGGGCATTCGCAGAGCAAGTGAAGAGGAGTTTCCTCCTCCTCCTCACATAGTCTGCACGTAGGGTCCACCACAAGACCAAGCCTCCACATGTGCCTGTTCAGCTTGCAGTGACCTGTTAAGGTTCTGATGAGAATCCTTAACTGATTGCGTCCCATAGAGAGGGCATCCCGGGTGAGCCGAGCGTCGTAGCCCTCTATAAGGGCTTTAGCATGTTTCTTTCCTGGGGAGTTATGCCAGTGCAGCTTGCTCTGTTGGAACCCCCAGGATCTCAATTCAGATGAGATAGTATTTTTGGGCAAAGCACAGACGGGCTCGGGACCTAAAAATGGTAGCTCAGCACCTTTTCTAGCCAGCCCGTCTGCTAATTCATTGCCCTCCAAGCCACTGTGTCCCGGAATCCAGCATAGTGTGAGCCTGTTGGCAGCGCCCACCCTATTTAGGAGATTGACACACTCGAAAACCAGTTTGGAGGTGACCTCACACGAAGCCAGTGCCTTAAGAGCGGCCTGGCTATCAGAAAAGATGTAGATATTCTGATGAGTGAAGTCTCTTCGCAGGATCTCTAGAGCGCAGCCTAAGATGGCGTACGTCTCTGCCTGGAAGACACTGGCGTACTGTCCAAGGCTAATGTAGATATTAGCCCTGGGTCTCTCGCCATAAATCCCGGCCCCCGCACAGGCCGTTGTCTTGGAGCCATCAGTGTACCACACGTGACTACCAGGAGGAGTGATGATTGGGTTAGATAGCTCCCAATCTGTCCTCCTCTTAATTACTACGGAGTACAGTTTTTTAAAACTGTATTCCAAGTTCATCCAGTCGGTGGGCATGCCCAGGACTGGATTCGTTTCTATCTCTCTAAGGAACTTACCACCTGCGTTAGAGAGCGGAGTCCTACTCCTAGATGTTCTAAGCATCGCAGCCCTGGCCTCTCTCCGAACATGAATAAAGAGAGGTTCAAGGCCGAGAAGTGCCTCCATTGCGGATAGAGGAGTAGTAGACATAGCACCTGTAGCGGCAATACAACCCAGTCTTTGAAGACTGTTGAGTGCCGTCTGACAGGTGCTTTGCAGGGTTTTCTTGTGCCACGCGACGCACCCATAAGTTACCAAAGGCCTTACTATGGATGTGTATATCCAAAGAGCGGCCTTTGGATGGATGCCCCAATTAATCCCTGCTAAACGGTAGCATGTACCCAGTGCAATCTTGGCCCTGCGTATTACATGCTCAAGGTGTTTATTCCATGTGAGTCTCTGATCTAGGAATACTCCCAGAAATTTGACCTCGCTGGAAAAACTCACAGTTGACCCAAAGAGCTTTGGTAGCCTTAGCCTATCCAAATTCCTTCTTCGAGTGAATGGAACTATGACCGTTTTATTGGCGTTGACCGTGAGTTGGTTGCGGCAACACCAGCGCTCCACTGTTGTCCCCCAGGGCCTGTTGCATGAGGTAGGAGACCAGTTCAGGAAAGCCCCCCACAATGCAAATGGCCAGATCGTCGGCATACCCCTGGGCGTAGAAATGCGCTTCCTCCAGTTCCCATAGTAAGCCGTCCACAACAACAGACCACTCAAGGGGTGATAGAACACCCCCCTGAGGACAGCCCCTTGTTATCCCGACTTCAATGGTTTTGTCCATAAGTGATGTCCTAGCCGTTCTATTTGTCAAGGCAGCCCCCAGCCACCTTAGAGTCGTTTCCTCGACAGCTCGGCTACGCATACACCTTAGGATCACATCAATAGGGGTGTTATCAAAAGCACCCTCTATATCTAAGAAGGCACAGAGGGCAATGTCTTTCTCCTCCTGAGCCTTCTCCACCTTGTCAACCAGCTCTGCTAGTGCGGTTTCGGTGGATTTACCTTTCTGATAGGCATGTTGATTCACATGAAGAGGATTACGAGCCAAGGAAGTCACTCTTATGTGCATGTCAATCACCTTTTCCATTGTCTTGAGTAGGAAGGAGGTGAGGCTGATTGGTCTATATGATTTAGGTTGGGATTTGTCCCTATCCCCTGTCTTTGGGATAAAAATGACCCTTACCTTTGACCAACCGCTCGGAATAACTCCCCAAGCAAAGCTAGCTCTAAAGATTTTCGTTAGAATGGGGAGTATCAAGTCCAGGCTATTTTGGAGCATGGCTGGGAAGATTCCATCCTCCCCTGCAGATTTGTAGGGTTTATGGGATGAGATGGCCCATTCGATCTGCCTAGGCCTGAAAATATCTGTGGCTAACCTCCAGTCCTCCGGCTTGGGCCACGAGACCGTTGTCGGAGCAACCTGTTCAACCACTGTTTTAAGTACCACCGAGCCAGGGAAGTGCACACTGGCTAGTAATTCCAGCGTCTCCTCCGCTGATTCGGTGAAACTACCATCAGGCCTCTTTAGTAGTCCTAGATGGTTAGCGGGCGTTTTGGCCATAATTTTGTGGATTCTGCTCACGTGTGGAATGCTTTTAATATCTGAGCAGAATTTTTTCCACGACCTACGTTTAGCCCTCCTTAGCTGCTTATTAAATTCCGTAAGGGCTTTTCTATACGATTCCCAGTCCTTATTGCATTTCGCCTTGTTAAAGAGGGTCCGTAGTTGCCCCAACTTTTTATTCCACCACGGTAATTTACCATGGTCTGTTGCGGCCTTAATGGGACAATTGCTTTGGTAAGCCTCATTGAGTGCTAACGTTAGACCCTCTACCGCTAACTCCAGTTGAACTTTGGATTTAACGGTTTCGGTTATCGAAAGTAGCCCTTGACTTACCTGATCCTTAAAACTGGCCCAGTCTGTGTTCCTAGGATTCCGATAACTGACTGATTGACCGACTCCTGCAGAATCAATTGTGAAAATCAGGTGTCTATGGTCGGACATGGACGCTTCCTTGGATACGTACCAGTCTTTGATCCGGTTGGCAATCAGAGATGTTGCAACCGTAATGTCTAAAACCTCATGGCGGGCCCTGGTGACAAAAGTTGGTTGACACCCGCGATTAATGATGGTTAGTAAGTTAGCAAGAAGGAAGTCGTATAAGTGCTCATCTCTGCTATTGGTATCCGTGCTGCCCCACACCGTGTGATGGGCGTTGCAGTCGCTTCCGAGCAGTAGCTGAGCCTTTTGTTCCTTGCAGTATTCCACAATTGGGCCCAGCAGTGTTGTCGGATCGCGCAATTCTCCTGGCAGGTAGGCTGAGCACACTACTGTCTTTGTGTTGTGTGCACCTGGCAGAGAGACATAGGCCGCTACCAGGTCATCATTGCAGATACCTGGAATCGGCAAAAAGTCAATATTTTTACGAAAAATAAGACAACTTCTAGGTCTCAATCCACTAGTATTGTAACAAATCTTACCTGCGAGGTTGAGACCTAAAACCGTGTTTTTGTTTATCCACGGTTCCTGTATCAAGGCCACATCAAAGCCCTCATCCTGAAACGTTTTGACCATAGCAGCAGTTGCTGCTTTGGAGTGTTGCAGGTTGGCCTGAATGATCTTGATCATGTTCTTTGTGTTAGGAGAGGAAGAGGAAGGGAAGAAAGGAGAAGAACTAGGGAAAAAGAGTAAGGATTAAAGGTACTGTGGAAGTGGAGAGAGGTTAAGGAAGGGGTAAGGCTTTTTTAGAGGCCTTCTTGCTGGAGTGCTCCCGAGCGAGAGACGGCAGTTGGACTGGCCGTCTCCCCCGGGGACCCCGCTGGCCTCTAGTGCTGCGAGGAGGACGAGCTGTGCCCCTATAGGAGCCTCGTCCTACCCCCCTAACACTGGTACCCGCCAGAGCCATATTGGCTGCCGATGTGCTTGCACCAGCAAGCAACACCTGCCGCGGCCCAGGCGGTTGTCTGATGGCAGGACTCGGCGGCACTGCAGCGGTTTCTGTACTCGGTCCGGCCACAGGTTGCGGTAATGCTGTGGCTGTCCTAGCGAGTCCAGTCGCCGCCGCTCCGACCGTTCCACTGGCGGAACCAATAATGGTACCAGCCCCGCCGGAGCTTTGCGGCCGTGCAGTGTCCGCAGAGTCAGACTTAAAGCGGAGAACGAAGGGGTTCACGCCATAAAACATCATGAACCCCCTCCTCCGCAGAAACTGGAAGGCATCATCGTCCAGAGCAAAGGTCACTGTTTGACCATTGGCATCCGGTTTCCGATGCAGCACCCTCCAGTTTAGACAATCCAGCTCATTGTTCTGCCGGTGGAGACGCAGCAACAGAGCTTTGTTGTCAAGGGCTTCGCCCTTGATCCAGCCCGTGCCGATTTTCTGCTTCGGCAGATCTTTCTCCTCCACCAGGCGGAGCTGTGCCCCTTCCCAAGGGTTGAGGCGATGAAGGTGGGTAACAAGCCAGTCATAGCTGCGTTTGTCCTCACACGTGACGACAACGCACCCACCTTTCAAGTACAAAGGCCTAAATTTAGGACCTTCGTAGCCTACCATCGTGTCAATGGCTCGACAGATGGAGGTCGAGATTGAACTGAGTTCAATCGTGGAGAGAGTCTTGTGACAATCTGCGATTCCCACTTTGAGTCTCTCTACCACAGAGCTGTAGGTTGGTGTGGGTACACCAACCTCGCCCGGAGAAGCAGACGTGGTCGGACCTACATTCCCACCACGTCTGGACTTCTTCGGACGCAGATCCGGAGAAGACTCCTCCGACCGTTGCCTTTTCTGTGCAACTAGGTCTGTGGAGTTGCCTGTACCTCCAGTCTCTTTATATGGTTTCAGGCACAGGGCACGAGCCTCCTCATAGCCTTTGCCCTGGCTCATCCACCAGTGTAGTCTTCGTTTTTGAGACCCTGAGAGGAAGGTTTTCGGAAATCCTTCCGCCCGGGTGCTCTTTGACGAAGAGCCCGAAGGTTGTGGCGTGACCGGAGTCTCGCCGTTGTCATTTGGAGGACTAGAAGAGCCCTCCAGGACATTTAAAAGTTCGTTTAGATCAGCTTCCATGTAGTTCCCACGAGAAGCAGGGGAAATATAGGTCCACCCGAGCAGAGCCCCGCTTGCCCGGGTAAGGCTAATTAGTCCCTGAGGCTGCCCGGTATCAGGGACCCTCCGTTAACGACTAGGCTTCCCCCTAGCCACGCATCCATCGGCACGGTTCGGATAACACCTTGGATTGGGGTTGGGGTGGGTCTTGGCCGCGACCAGCGGAACACGCACAGTGGATTTCCCCCCTGCTGTCAATGACAAAGCTATCCACTCGTATACAGTCAGTCGCGTTGCCCAGGGTAAGCCGTGACGTAGTGCAACTGCTCAGGGAGATCACTCCCCTTAATAAATCAAATTGCCAATAGACTCCTGTCTTGCAATTTCCCGGAGCAGCATTCCCCGTCCACTCGAGGAGGCGCCCACACAATTTACCCCTAAACTGACTAGTGGTTACTGTAGGTACTATTGTTGAAAAAAATTAAATTATTTTCATCTTCTGATTATTTTTTTTTAGTGCCTTGTAGGCAGACGAGCTAAGGGGCCACCTGATCGTAAGCGGTTACCGTTGCTCATGGACCTCTGCAATGTCAGCGGACACTGCTGGGCCGCTACCTACGGCCTACCTTCTAAGGACTTCTTTGACTTAAAAATCTTTGCCTTATTTCGTTGCTTCCTTACACAGTAATTACGTCAGTCATAATCCAGGATGTAATGCAGACATAACTAAATTAACTCAAATAGTTAAAATTTAACTGAACTCAGTTTAAATTAATTAATTTGGTCTACAACTGAATATTTTAACAACCATTTTTACCAACGGTGATTTTATTAGTAAATGGAATGAAGTAAAAAAAACTTGAGAGGTGTCAAGGGACACCCGGATGGAACGAAGTTCCTTTCGATTAATTAATGAGGGAATTGTAATAAAATTTTATTTTTTTTAAGTTATTTTTTTTTAAATAAAATATTGTGATCACAGATCACAGCCATCTAGCATTAATTATATAAAACAAAATAAGGAATTGTTTTAAAAGATATTAATTACAGCGCCATCTAGCGATAATTATCTAAAACAAAAAAAGTATCGTGACAACTTTTTCATAAGAATTTCCGTCTAGCCCCCTTTCGATACCGCGCGACAAGGAACTTCATCCCAAAAAAAGAACGTAAGTTTTCAAGAATGAAATATTTAAGTTTATTATTGCATTTCTCTTTAGTGATTTTAAAAATAAATTTCTTAAACCGTACAATAGTCAGATCTTGTAGAACGTGAAATTATCCAAATCGGTTCATCTATAAAAAGGTCTGAAAAATTGGAAGAACCCTACATTACACCATCTGCGATAATAAAAAACAAAAACGAACCTTACGGCGACAAACAATCATCAGAATCGGTTCACTCAAAAAAATTCAATCCTAGGTTTGATATCCCTGAGTTTGAAGTTGTCTGCGGCAACAAAAAACACAAAGACGACCATCAAAAAAAAGAGAATCATCTATATCGGTTCAACAAAAAACATCTTATGCCTTCAAAGCTTACCTGTTCACTTTTTTCCTATCAATTTTGATAGGGCCTTCCGGTTTTTCGTCAATTCTATTAAAACTCAAGCTAGTGTTGCTCTGAGTGATAATAATCTTCGGTAATTGCTGAGAAAATTTCCTGAGTCGCTCAGATCTAGGCTCAGATATAACAGAATTAAGACTTCCCATAGAATGTTCGTTTTCTATCTTAAAACCTGTTTTTTCTTCTACATGTTTTTCTGTGTAAATTTTTGTTTCTTCTTTTGATGTTAAATACTCCAAGCATTCATCGTAAAGTCTGTCTATTTCGTCGTATTCTGAATTTGACGAAGCTGTTGACTCTTTTTGCTCCATTTTTTTATTTTTTGTATGTTATTTCAGATTTTTCTATAAGTATGTTTGCTTTACATTCATTTACAGATAAAATTCACACGTGGATTATTGAAAAATTACAGAAAACTACTGAAATTGTGTAAGTAAACTACTGTATATATTTTTTTCTTGTTTAATGTTCTTTTGTTTTTATCTTAAGTTCTTTTTATGTAGATGCTCATTTGTTTTTTCTATTCTTTTGTTTTATTATTTTTGCACTCTTTTAAAAGCTTTTTTTGACGTTATTTTGTCATAATAATTCACTGTTTTAATTTTAAGTCAATGATTTAAATTGTATTCTTTTAAGTGGATGTTCGTATGTTTTTTATAGTTTTGTTTTGGTGTTTTTGCACTCTTTGAAAAGTTTTCACTATAGTTATTTTGTCATTATTATATACTGTTCGTCATCTATTTGTTAACACGTAAAAGTAAACAAAGATTTCGATAAGATACCGTTTGTTTTATTTTAATTGTTTGATTATGGCGAAATTTTATTTTTCATTTTAGCGTATTTTGTGGTTTTTCTAGAAATTTAATTTGTTTTATCACTTACTTTCAGAAAACACAAGATTACTATTTTTTTCACTATTTTAACACTTTTGTTTTTTTTAATAATTTCACACTACACTTTTTTTTCTATTATTTCCGTGTTTTTCAATATTTTACATATTTAATGCCGTATTTGAGTGGCTGAGCGTCTTATCAACGTCTTATCATTTATCAGAGCGCTTGCTAATTGTGAGATCTCCTCTTGAGTAGAAAATACTTGGCCTTGTCATAATGACTCATATTCTCGAAACTTCGACATTTTGTTGAGCGTCGTTAGAGATTTGTCGAATATTTTCATGGAATTGGTTATTTTTTAGGGTTGTGGAATTTGTTTAAGATCTGAATTACTGTATTTTTTTACTTTCTATAGATACATACGTACAGTTTTAAGTTGTGATTATATCAATTGGTGGACCAAAAGCATTGATGATGAGAAACATTCAATTTGTTTACAATAATGCGTTTTTGCTTCGACAATGTAAGAGCTCCAGTATAATTACTTAAAGAATTATCACTTCGCTGAAGCAAAGAAACCAATGAAAAACTGAAAAAGAGATTTTAGGACTTAAAAGAGACGACTTACAAAACACTATTTAAACTGTATATTTATTAAAATTTAAATATTGAACTCGTCCAGCATATTCAGTATTCAGTAATTAAACATGTATAATATCGATTTCTTGTTGTGTAGTACTAAAATTGATAGACAAAATGTCGCACGACAATTAATGTCGAGAGCTCGAGAATAGTGTACATTATTAAGACTCCGGAACACACGAAACTTATATTAGCCCACCATATCTAAATGACGCATTATCCATCTTACACAACTGCTGTTTGACTATCATTTTAGCATATTTTATATGTATATTTTCTTAATTTCAAGTAGAAGGCATTGCAGAGGTTCATGAGCGACGGTGACCGCTTACCATCAGGTGGGCTGTAATAAAAATAAGGTAAAGGTTTTAGGTGTGACGATTAAAAATGTGTAACGCGTCATGCCAGTTCGCATAACCCTGTGCTTGGTTTTGGACTCAGTAGGAGGTTTTAGTGCGGTTTAACTCCAACATATCCTGAAAAAAGTCTGATGATTTCCCCGCTTAAAAAAAAAATTTGTTGCCTGTATAGTCGGTATACGGGCGAAAGTTTTACGTGACAACGACTCGGGCATGGTTAGCCCGCCTAAGAGCGAGAGAGACAGACATAAAAAGTGGAAGGGACGCGTGCCTCTCACTCGCTCTCATTGTGAGCGCATAACGTGAGCGGAGCGTAACGCAGTGAAGTCAAGTGTCACCCGGCAAACCAATTTATAAGACGTTGTCACGTCAATAATACACAAGATATTAAATGTTCTGACTTTATTATTTTTAAAATATAAAACTACAACATTTAACTAAAATTTCAAATTGCCTCAAACACATGTTTTTAATAAAAAAAATATAAATAAATTTTAAAAATTTCCGTAAAAAAGGGTCCGTTTAGCCCCGCTACTCAGCAGCCAGGTCTGCAGTTCCGAATTGTTTGTGGTATATCAGGAGAACTATGGACCGTGTTTTCAGCTTGTCTCAAATGCCTACACAAAAATTGGCACTAGCTCTCGGGCTATTAAGTTTGTAGACGCCATACGTTGTACTATTTTGTTTCAATTTAGTGTTATAAACTTATTCAGACACTCGCGGTTTCTATAATACTTTCATGCGTTTTCAACGGGTTCTTACCACGATATTTAATTAATTGAGTTGTCTCGATATTTCGTTGTTGTTGCAAACGTCATGATCACGAGAAGACTGGATACTGCGGGTCGATTTAAGAGCAAACAAATCTGTCTACCCTCGCACTCGTTCGCTTTTGGTACTAACCACTGGAACTCGAACTATCAATCAATTAATTAAATATCGTGGTAAGAACCCGTTGAAAATGCATGAAAGTAGTAATACAGTGTTAGTTAATAAAAATAAATCAATGTCTAGGTAAGAAAAAAACATTAAATATAAAATATATTTATTTAAAAAACAAGGAATTGTACATAGCTTCTTATATGTATACCACAGCAAGCTACTCTTGTGGCTTCAATACTTTGGCTAGCATTATTAAATTTTTACATAATAATAACTAACCGAAAATACAATAATATTAATGAAGATGTTATTATAATTTTTTAGGTTTTTTTTTCTGTTATTGCCAATACTTTTGTCAATAATGTCAGCTCAATTTCGTCCACGTCACAAGACGGATTACATAAAGATTATTAGACTTTTAATACAGATACCTTTTTTCTGATTCTTTTCAATATAATTTAACCTTCCTCGATAAATGGACAATTCAACAGTGTAAGAATTTTTCAAATCGGACCAGTGGTTCCTGAGTTTAGGGCGTTCTAACAAACAAACTCTTCAGCTTTATATGATAAAAAAAGTATATCTTTTAAAATCAATAAGATAGTAACAATCATGTATTTTCGTTTAGTTCTTATCATTATTAATTAATATTAGATTAATTTATATGTACTTTTACTAATTTCTATTAATTTAATATATTATTAGAATCTCTTAAACAGGTAACATTTAATTTTAAGATTAAAAATCTTAGATATATTTTCGCAATTTAATATTTTATATACAAAATGAACTAAGTTCATTATATATTTTTGGACTATAATAGGTACAATTATTTTGCTTAATTTTAAATATTATGGAAAAAAGACTTATATTTACCGATTTCAATTAATGAGTTTTCAATTTGACAATTGGAACGAAGTTCCTTATCGCGCGTTGTGAAAGGGGGCTAGACGGAAAAAATTCTTACGAAAAGTTGTCACGACACTTTTTTTGTTTTAGATGATTATCGCTAGATGGCGCTGTGATCAAAACATTTTAAAACACGTTCCTTATCGCGCGTTACGTTAGGAAAAAAAATATAAGATATATTTTAATCGAAAGGAACTTCGTTTTATTCGGGTGTTCCATGTCACCTCTCAAGTTTTTTTTTTAAACTCAAAAATAAGTACTTTTTTTTTATTTAATATTTAAATTGATCAAAATAATGGTACCCATGCTAACAGATATACTTAAACTAAAATGCTATATTATTATATATTATTAAAATGATATGCTTCAAAACTACGATGGCTTTCTTCCCCAGCCTACAGCCTAAAATTATTTGTTCTAAAACCACAAAATAATATCTATACAGAAGTAAATCTTTATACAAATCTTGACGCATATTGAACTCCAACTAACATCATATAGATATTTGATAAGAAAGACTTCTACAAAGTAAAATTATTTTGTGTCAAAATTCTCATTCAGATTTTTTTAATGAATACTTAAAAACTGTATTTTTTATAATATATTATACAGGGTGGATCTGTAACTTTGGACAATCTGACGTGGGGTGAATGACCTGTCGAAATACAACATAGCACCATTTTTATTTTTCGGTTAAACTTTTTTTTCTGACATTGTATGGAAACGACTATCGTTGCGGATTTCCATACTATGATGAAAATTTGTATCCAATTCCTAAAATAAAATTGGTTCTAAGTTGTATTTCGACAGGTCATTCACCCCACGTCAGATTGTCCAAAGTTACAGATCCACCCTGAATATTTGAAAGAAGGATTATACTTAAAATGATCACCTGTTGGTAAGTGGTTACTGTCATGTAGTTTTAAACAACAAATTTCTTTAAGTTAATTATTTCTGAATGAAAACTAATCATTAATTGAATTACATAGAGTCCCGTGAAGAATATTACAAGTTAATTAATTATATCACTAATATTATAAATGCGTAAGGAACTGTCTGTTAGTTTACATAGTGGACCGATTTTGATGAATTTCAGCAAAAATGTTTTATGTTTTTTATAGCTAAATTTTTTAGTACTATATTAATCTATTTCTATAAATTTTGGCAACAATAAAAAACTTCATTATTTATACAAAACTTTATTAATTATTTTTTTTAGTTCATATCACAAACCTAAGGATAAAAGATTTCAGTGAAAAAGCAAGTGATAATTTTGCAAAAAACTCTACTATTTTTTAATAGGGTTGTCCTAAGTATATTTTTAATTTTCATGCATTTTCAACGGGTTCTTGCCACGATATTTAATTAATTGAGTTGTCTCGATATTTCGTTGTTGTTGCAAACGTCATGATCACGAGAAGACTGAATACTGCGGGTCGATTTAAGAGCAAACAAATCTGTCTACTCTTTTTAATTATGCATGAAAGTAATATAGACGTTATTTTTTTATTTTCCTAAATTATTATTTACATTTAACTTGTAATATTATTTTCGGGAAATATAAATTTTGGATTAAAATATTATAATCTAAACTTTATTGTAGACATCATTTGGTGTTGACACGTGGTTCCTGAAATAAGAAAGAAAAATGAAATTATAATCATACTCAAATCCCATAACCTTTAAACTGAGATAAGAGATAGACAGGATACCATAATTAATAAAAAACTTGAGAGGTGTCAAGGGTCACCCGGATGGAACGAAGTTCCTTTCGATTAATTAGTGAGGGAAAAGTAATAACATTTTAATTTTATTTTTAAATAAAATATTTTTATCACAGCGCCATCTAGCATTAATCATATAAAACAAAATAAGGAATTGTTGTAAAAGATTTTAATTACAGCGCCATCTAGCGATAATCATCTAAAACAAAAAGTGTCGTGCCAACTTTTTCATAAGAATTTCCGTCTAGCCCCCTTTCGATAACGCGCGATAAGGAACTTCGTTCCAAAAAAGTTATGACCACTGAATTTGTCTCAGGAAGAAATAAAAAAATGTTTGTTTTTTGTATATTAATTTCTGGAATAAAATACTTAATAAAACATTTATTTTCCTTAGTCATTCTAAAACCCATAATACCAGTTTAACGACGCTCACTGACACACGAACAAACAAACAAAGCGATAAACAAGACTAATTTATTAATCGTGCATAGATATATATTTATTTTGCAACACTGAATCACGTACAGAACGAAACAAAATGTATTTTATAACTACTGAGAGAAGATTTATAATTTTACTCTATAATAAAGATTTAGAAACTAAATAATCCCCAAAAACATCCGTCTTTCTACTATTATTTAAGATTCAATTTGTAGCGACCAATAATAGCGCGCGAGATCCTGACTCGCGGTTACGACATTTTCAAGAATATTCGTATATATATTTATATTTATGACATCTGAAATCTACTACAGCGGGCTTCGGCCTGACCGGGCATACAATACCTCACAAAAGAAGGGAAGTGTGTGGCGACAGTTGTGGGATTAGTGATATTAGGCCAAAGGGAGATCTCGTCGCGGGCGAGGTAGTGTATGGTGGTCAGGCCGAAGCCCGCTGTAGTAGATTTCAGATGTCGTATATATGCGAAGATTCTTGCAAATGTCGTAACCGCGAGTCAGGATCTCGCGCGCTATTATTGGTCGCCACAGATTCACAATAATTATATTTCTGAAATTTTTACAACAAAATATATTAAAGAATATACACACAAAGAAAATAATACATTTTCCAAATAAAATATTTCAATATTAAACTGTAACAACCCATTACTGGCCACTGCTGGGCTCAGGTCTCCTCAGACGAGGGATTATCTTTAAACAATAGTTATAAAATACATACACATTGATAATTAAATGTTTACTATACCATGTATGTATATAAAAATACCGGTTACACGTCCGTTGTGAACCTGCAACCACAGTTTATAAGAATAATACTAAAATAATGAATTAACTCATAATATTATGAACTAACCAGGTCCTCACGATAAAGGCCAGGCTTAGTGTGAGTGTTCTAACAATGAAATTAAATACTTTATTGTCAAAAGTTAAAAGCTACCACCATATCGGCCAAAAAAAAAAAAAATCCGTCCTGAGAAGAACTGGCAAGAAACTCAGCGGGTATGTCTTTTTTGTAATATTTATAAATTCACAAAACAAAGTTACTAAGTGTAATTTCAAATGGCTCTTCTGTAAATTTAGTCACATATACTAGTAAACGTAGGCTATATGATGTGTTTTTTCATACCTGTCTCGATTGCTGACATCTTCGTCAGAGTCGAAGTCATACAGGTCGTCTTGAACGTAATTTCTGTTCGCAAAACCGCCCATGTTCACTGAAAGAATACAGAAAACACTTCAAATACAAGCTTTAAGATTCTGGCTATCGTGGTAGTAGTAGTATCCAGTGCAAGTTAATATAGGGTGGGCAATCTAACGTTTGCATTTTGAACTACTGTTTATTTAGAGAATGACAGCTCAAATGTCATTCAATTTGTGTTTATAATTTAGTTAAAGGTTTGACATTTACGAAATGGGACGTTTTCGGTTCGCCCAATGGGCAGAAGATCGTTTGGCCGAAGATGAGCATTTTTACCGAAAAATCGTCTTTTCAGATGAAGCCCATTTTCACCTCGGAGGCTATGTCATATGGCCCACCCCTTATAAAGCTTGTAATATGTTTACCTGTGGTAGTATGGTCGTATTTGACATCAGGCCATTTGTATTCGTTCTCCATGTAAAGAGGGGGCAGGGTTTGGTGCGGGGTGGGGTACAGGTCCAGGTCACGTTTACCGCTTTTAATGCTTTCTGTGTCGCTGTAGGTCTTCATCCTGAAAAGAAAAACAACCAAAATTACTATAAACACTTGGCCTCTAGCACACTCTTACGCACTACACGTCGTAGGGCAGAAAAACGCGCACGTAGACGTAGCAAATTTGCCACAGAAAAACATCAGAAGGCAACCCACAAATGTATTGTGTTAAGCGCACATATTAGTGATATCAATACTACAACACTTCTAAAATATTTTTGGGGGTATCTCTTATAATCGGAAAAGAGTATCCCTTTATTAATTACTGTATCTAATTAGTAGATACCATTGAATTAAAATGAACAACTGACTCTAGTTATCATTATTTATTGTCACTCTTTACAATATACAATAATGAATATGATTACAATAATGTGTGGACGCGAGTGTATGCTATGCTCTTAACGGAACGACTGGGGAGTCGCGCTACGCACTGCACTTATATATTACTGCTTGCATCAAAAGTGCAAGCATGCAATCGCATCCCTAAATATTTAAAAACAGTGTTGGACCACCTGTTATTATTGTTTTTTTTTAATCAAACAGTCAAATATTTATTATTTCCAACATGAACACATAATTAATTATACAGATTAACATACAGACAGTTTAACATAAAATTGTGTCGCTTTGAGTTTAAATCAAAAACTCAGCTACCATAAGTCTCATTTCTGTACAACGAACGTTCAATGGCATTTTGAAAAATGTTATTCCTAAAATGGAAGAACCACCGACCTGGTATAATCCTCGAAGCAGCTGAACCTCCACAGAGCGAAGGCTACCAAAGCCATGGAGATGACCACTCCTGCAGCGATCACCAGCCATAACATCAGGATGGTGTCATCATCAGGGATGGAGAACTCCTGAAAAAGGAAATATCAAAAATTTATGACCTTCTTTTAAGTTTAAAACTGAATTTGTTGTTTATCTTTTTATGAACTAACAAATGAATGACACAGAGGTTGGTTAGTGATACTTACGAACAGGTAGCATTAAAAAACCTAGATATGATCACGAAATTAAAAAAATTCATCATCCGAATCAGTTCAATGTTTTACAAAACGACTGATTTTCGAGAATAGTATCAAACTTCTTGTCAGATATTACCAAATTTATACAAGACTACCTACGTCCAAAGTAGGTATCTAAAGAAGAGTCAATGAAATCAGTTTATCCGAAAAAGAAAAATACGCAAACAAGTACAGGAAAGTCGTGCAATCTTGGTTGGTCCAGCCAGTCAAAAAATAACAGTCAAATTTTTAACCTCCTAGTAAGAAATAATTCAAAAGCCCACATCACATATCTTTAAACGAGGTTTAAGAACATTTTTGGTTCTGGTGATAAATAACAGCCAATCATTGCCCTGACAATAGAGGTTCATGAGGAACGGGGATCACTTACCATGAGATGGGCCGTAAGCTCGCTAAAAAACACATTCTTAGTAAGATCCAAGTCACTTACAGCAATGCCCATCTCCTTAAGCCTGGAAGCATAGGGCTCTTGACCAGCGTAGTCAGACCACATCGCAGCCAAGTCCTTCTTGTTCAACCTGTAGTCTTCATCTTCTGAATACTGCAGAGGAACCCCGAAGGTGACCTCGAGACAGGAATCGAAACTGGGCCAGTGGACATTACATAATGATTGTCCAGTCAGCTGGGTAATTTCTTCCCTGTAAGGTAATTTATAGGGATTAGTCTTCTAAAGGTAGGCATAGGCAGATCGAAACGACGACCTGGTCAGGATTGCGGGAAGTCTCTGGATGTAGACAGTGCAGGACCGGTCGTTGTGGCGAGGTTTAGGGCAGGCCTATGTCCAGCAGTGGACGTCTATAGGCTGATGATAATAATGATGGGTCTTCTAAATATACCTAAAGTTGATATTCTGGGGTGGTACGTAACACCCCGCACAGACCCGTGCTGGGTTCTGTCTTCAGCCGGGGTTCGGACACTGAGTGTGGGCGGCAGGTTTTAGTGCGGTTCAACTATATACCAGTTCTCTATATATACCAGTTGTGGAATAGGTAGAAGTGGATATGAGGCATATGTCAGGCAATACTTTTCACATGGAAAAAAGAGATGTTCTAATCGGCTCGACTACACAAAAGTTGCACAATAACGAGACTAACATCAACAGAAATCAAAACATATTTTTGGAAGTAGGAAACTAAATATTTTTCATATCATCACACATGTAAGTATTAAAACTTGTCATAAATCTAACACGTGTCTTTCATATGTAAATTCTTTGTATGCTACGTGTCCAAGGTTAAAATTGTAATCAATCTTCATTTTACAATATTACTGTAGAATCATGAATAACGTGGCCGTGGAAGACTGCATCTTAATAATAAACTAATAAGTAAAGTTTTTGGTAAAATGCTAAAATTGGAAACTCGTGAATTGAAAAACATTTTGTATAGAAAATTTCAAAGAATTTAAGTATTATTCCTCGCGAATATATTCTTAGTCGATTTTTTTTGCCTACAGGTAGACGAGCCAATGAGCCTGATCGTAAGTGGTTACCGTCGCTCATAGACTGCAATGTCAGAGGACACTGAAAGGTCTAACTTACCTACCTACGACCTAACTTTAAGGACCATCCTTAAACCTATGAAGAAGGACAAGTCATACCGTTCTAGGAATACCGAAGCGGTTAGTTCATTCCATAGCCGGATGGTGTATGGCAAAAAAGAGTTCCTGATACAAACAGTGGATGGACGGTGGTTCCATAAAAGTAGTAGGGATGAAATCCACCTCAAAGCCTCAAAACCTCAAAGGTGGTATGATGATAGAAAGGAGATGTTGGAATAAAAGTATTATTACTTCCTTATCTATCATTTGGGTCACATAAGACGGAAAAACAAGGTTGTGCCCATGAATTTTTTCCCCGTATACACCTTCGAGTGACGATGCAATAATATTGTACCATGAAGATCTAATGAAGTCGGAAGGTAGCCATAGGGACTCCTGTACTAAACAAGATAGTCTCGTCATGTTTGGACTCGTCTTACTTGTCTTGGCTAGCTGTACTACTACATGAAATGTCATTTTAAAAGCTTTAAAGTTTTATTTAAATTATTATTTATTTATTAAACTTTATGCACATAAATGGTACAATTGCGGACTTAATGCCTGAGGCATTCTCTACCAGTCAACCAAAGGTGGTGTTGAGATAACTACGGTGGGTGCTCAAATAGATTAGTTTTAAAAATTTATATAATATAATAAATAAAATTTCCATACATAAAATACTATACTACACAATAAACCTATGCATAAATACATAAATACTACAATAATACAGAGTATAATAATACAGGTACAAACCGTGGATGGACGGTGGTTCCATATAAGTACTGTACTGTACTGTAACAACCCATTACTGCCCACTGCTGAGCTCAGGTCTCCTCCGAAGAGGGGTTAGGAATAGTCACATATCTTCAAAGGATTTTTAGAACCCTTTTCCAATATGCAGGTTTCCTCACGATGTTTTCCTTCACCGTTTTTAGCCAGTGGTGTTTTGAAAATTTGCACATAAATCTTTTTCATATTAAGATTAAGAGGTACAAGTCGGCCGGTTTGGAACCCGCGACCTCCCATACCCACAAATACATACGAATATAAGAAAGATCTATTGAGAAGATAATGATGTACTTGTTTCAATTCAATGACTTACCTAACTATCTTTTTACAGCATTTAACTTTAACGACGGCATCACTATTCACTAACACTCACACATTACCTAAATATACATAAAACAGTCTTTAATTGTCCACTAGAGATATGTTTCATTTCACAATTAGTCCACAGTTATCTCAAGTTATCTCTCAAACCAATTTCTCTTCAGTAAACTTCTCATTTAATATATCTATACGATCATATTCATTCAACCTATTATTATTAAAATTATCATTTTTGGCAACGTCAGTATCTGTGTTATTGTTCCCGACCCTGATTTCTTCTATTGGCAATCTCAAATCAGACTTTTTAACTGGAGTTCCCATCTGAGGATAGTGATGTAATATTGCTGTAGTATTAAAAGTAATATTTTCATATTTGATTACTTCTTTCGCACGTGCACTAGTTGTGGGAGAATTATTGTAACTAGGTGTATCTATTTTGATTTCATCTAAAGCATCTCGCGTGTCATCTATTAAGCCTAAAGCTATGCGTTTGCTTTTCTTCAAATTTTCCATATAAGTGTTGTATTGTATCATTTCTAAAGTGTTGTTTTTCTTGAGTGGCAGAGAGTTGGGCAACTTGAGCGGCTGGTCCTCGTATCACAAGGGTTTCTGAGCCGGGTCTTTGCCTCCGCCGGGCGCCGCGTCACACCGCGCGGCGTTCTTTAGCTAGGTCTGGGTTTGGACCATAGAAATGCTGGTGGTTTCTGTGACTATTGTTGGGGCTGGGTACTCGTCCCCAGTCGAGTCGTAGATAGGGAACTCGCAGCAGAGCACACATTTCAAGAACCTGGGTACCTCAACGTAAATAGCTGGAGGTATAGGTATCAATGGTGAAGTAGACGCTTTATAATACAAGTAATCGGGGTTATCTCGGTATTTTTCGTCCGCCGATCGTTCTAGCAACGGTATACCTGATAAAAACAATATAATCATTGTCGTAAACAGCGGCGATAATATCGATATCCATTCGATGCCTTCGATCACGTTCAGAGATATGATAAAAATTCCCCACCACAGCACAACTTCGCCGAAATAATTGGGGTGCCTCGATAATCCCCAGAGGCCGTCATTGCACCATTTTCCTTGATTTTGGGGCTCCTGTCTGAAGGAGAACTTCTGCAGATCAGCATAAGTTTCTATCAATAATCCTATGACAAAGACACCGGCACCAGCGGAGTCCAAGGTAGTCATAGTTTTAGGCGCTTTGGGGTATGAATGATGGGCAGAATTTATAATGATCACAGGCAAACTGACCACATAAACCCATAGCGCTTGAAATGTGTAAAAAACTGCGAATCTTAGGGTGTTACTTTTTCTGTCTTCAAATTGTTTATCCCTACCAATATGGTAGATTCTGTAGATCAAATATCCAGACAGTCTAACACCCCAGAGGCACACAAAAGCAGTCACCATCAGCTGTCTACTGTCATAACTCTTCATAGTACTCCCACCTTGGCCCAGAAAGAAGGTCAGCAGCGCGATAATGATAAAGTTGGCACCTCCAGTGAAATCTGTCACTTTGTCATTCTGCAGCAACGATGCGACAGTGAAGAACAGGATCTGCATTGCGACAGTCACCATTGCACTGATCGCGAAGTTGTTCCTGTCTATTAGAGGCTCCATTGCTATATTTTCACTTCACTTTACGATACACATTTTTCCACGGTTTTGTTCTCGTGTATTTGGCTCGTAGAAGCGTGGATTACTAAAATAGAGTTGACGTGTGGCGCACTGCACGAGTGATTGGAACACGCATGCGCGACTGACCTAGAAAACTTCAGGGAACGGAATTCGCGTTGAAAATCTTGATGGCCGTTTTAAATTAAGGGGTCCTTCATAATTTACGTAGTGGCCCCGAAGTAGGGACATTGCAGAGGTTCATAAGATTACGCCAAGTGGTGCAATTTGTATTGAAAATTAAAATATTAATAAATTTTAAGTTGAATTATTTTTAGTCGATGATGTTTTTTTATATTTGACTACTATTATACAGGGTGGATCTGTAACTTTGGACAATCTGACGTGTGGTGAATGAACTGTTGAAAAAAACCTAGAACCACCTTTATTTTAGGAATTGGATAAAATATTTTTTTCATTATAGTTTGGAAGTCTGCAACGATAGTCGTACGTTTTCCATACAATGTCAGAAAAAAAAGTTTAACCGATCCAAAAAATAAAAATGGTGCTACGTTGTATTTCGACAGGTCATTGACACCACGTCAGATTGTACAAAGTTACAGATCCACCCTGTATAATTTTCTAAATAAACCGATTTTGATGAAAGGAGACACTTTGTACTTAATCTCACTTGAATTAGTTTTTTTTTTTTTTTAGTTGGAGGAAATCACCGGATCCCCGCCCGCCCCGCGGGCGGGGTATGTGGGAGTTGAACCTCACTAAAACCTCCAACCGCTCACACTCAGCGTCCGAACCCCGGCTGAGGCCAGAACTCAGCACGGGGTTATGAGGGACGGCGCGACGCGTTACGCCCAAGGCACTCTTTCCCGTCGCGCCGCCCCCTCACTTGAATTAGTTGAAAATCTGCCTAGAAATTTAACGCTATTCTTGAAAAATAGAAGTCGGCCGTTTTCATGTTTGTAAAAATATATACCTAACTCAGTTACCTTTTCCACTGTTTTTATAGCTTTTGTTCATTTTATAAAGTTTTTATGCTTTAAAAGCATCTTTTATATCACTTTCATGCATTTTCAACGGGTTCTTACCACGATATTTAATTAATTGAGTTGTCTCGATATTCCAACGTTGTAGCAAACGTCAAGATCACGAGAAGACTGGATACTGCGAGTCGATTTAAGAGCAAACAAATCTGTCTACCCTCTTTCTCGTTCGCTTTTGGGTAGTACCACTGGAACTCGAACTCACATCACCTCATATTTTTTATATCACTCAATTAGCAAATTTGTCAGGTCAACTAATTCGTGGTAAATCCTTTGTTTTTGTTTTGATATAAGATAGAAATTTGGCACATGTGTAAAACACGTGTTTGCAAAACAAACTATAATGTGTGTCTAGTTTTTAGTTCGTAATTAATTAAATGTAATGCGGATTTTTTTTTAAAATTAAGTAGTTGGATAGCCACGTCTCTTATTTTAAGGGATAAATATATTTTAAACTAGCTTTTGCCCGCGACTTCGTTCGCGTGGACTTCAGGTTCGTCCCGTCTAGTCGTATAGCCTATGTGTTATTCTGATGTATAAGCTATATTGTGGTAAAGTTTCATTCAAATCCATTCAGTAGTTTTTACGTGAAAGAGTAACAAACATCCATACATCCATACTTACAAACTTTCGCCTTTATGATATATATTAGACTATCTGGCCCACACAACTTCGTCTGCGTCACATAAGGAAATTTTCGCACCGTTTAAACCTTCCCTGGACTTCGACGAATTTTTCAAGATTAAAATAAGCCAAATTGGTTCAGTCGTTCTCGAGTTTTAGCGAGACTAACGAACAGCAATTCATTTTTATATAGATAGAAGAAGATGTAGTTAGAAAGTTTTACATTCGACTCTGTCGTCTGTGTCATGAATGGCGTAGTCAGATAGTGCAAAGCACTTATTTACGACATCTCATCAAAAACCGACGTCTCCTTAGAAGAGAGATTAGACATAGTCCACCACGCTTGCCCAATGCGGATTGTGGACTACACATAGCATCGAAGGATTTTAGAATCCTTTTCGATGTTTTCCTTCACCGTTTTGAAACAGTGCTGTTGTAAAATTAAAGTTCTCCAAACACTTCTCATCTTGAAGACAAACAATCTCAGATCTAGGACGAGCACAATGCACATGCATGATATAAATAGAATGATACGTGCCGCACACATACCTGAGAGGATATGTGGAAATAGACTTAGAGGTCAGAGCTATTCAGATAACTACGTTCAATAATTCGTGTTTTCAATCTCCTTGGTCAGTGTCAAAAATGGCCGAAATCTACGGCGAGAACGAACTTTTTTGATGGAAACGAATCCGATAATTATTTTTATTGTTTTTACTTTGTATAGAATTTAGAGATGTTAACAATTGAAATGAAAGTATTGATTCTCAACGTTAGTGAAAATTGTCATGCTTGTTGATGTCAAAGGCTACCGGCAGTTCGGAAAAAAGAAATAGCCACCGTCCTGAGAAGAAAGAAGCTCAGTGGGCATGTCTTTTATGTATTTTTCTGGTTTTCTTTTAATTCAATAAATATTACGAGAAGGTGTACATAAAAGAAATGTAGGAAAAATGAGGGTAGTGAGATATTTTGACAGACAACTTGCATTGGATATAACTATATGTAAGTTCGAGTGGAATCTTGCGAGTTAAATTTGACCAACTACCCGATTTCCGATTGAGATAAAACATTGAATATATATGTATATCACGTGACAATCTGATACCATGGAGCTGATGTGATGATGGAGCCGAAAAGTAGTCATAGGAACTGTGGTCAAAGAAGATAAACTCATCGTGTTTGTACACCCTTGTTTTGGCTAGCACTACACGATACCAAAAAACTTGTGTTTAACGTTTTCTTTAAATTAAATTATTTTCATAAGTAGTTGTCCGAATTATGACGTCATCAATTCCAAGATGGCGTATCAATAATTTCTTTAATGTTTTTACAATTACTTATCGTCCATTACTAATTGTTAATTTATCGTTAAATTGTTGATAAATCATCCGTGTTGATAAGAACTAAATAAGTTATATTATTTTTCGAAATACACGTATTTTCGTACAATCAATAATTTTGTAATTTTGTATACAATAAATAGAATATTGTAATGTTGTGTAATTGTTTCCGTAATTTAATTGGGACATTCAAAATTTGTTATCTTTGTAATTAATTAATTGGTTTTTAATTTGAATATGGAATGAATGAATTTTTATTACACGACTCTACCAATATAATTCTTTGTCCTAACGTTTATACTAGGTATTTTAAAGATTTTTTTTAACACAAGCTTTAAAGATCCCGGATATCAAGTAGCAGTAGAGTGCTAGTTAGTACAGGTAAAAGGAGCTCAAACACGACGGGTCTATCTTATTTAGTACAGGAATCCCTATGACCACCTTCCGATTCCATTTTCAGATCAGCGCCATTTTGTCATGTTATTGCATTATCACGTGATATACATCTGCGTGCAAAATGTCAGCTCAATCGGACACCGTGAAGTTTGTCAAATTTATCTTGCAAGATTCCACTCGAACTTGTATAGTTACATCTAGTGCAAGTTAATATAAAGCTTGTAAAAAGACTACGTAAAAAATTTCGTACTCATTTTCTATTGTTTATGAGGTATATTTTATCTTAAACTTACTAATACAAAGTTTAAAAATGTTTTCAAATCTCAGGAAATTGTATCAAAAGACACGTTTTTTCCATTAAATTACAGATTATTGTTATCGAGGAAGATAAGACATTATTAATCATTATTTTCCATTAAATCATGTCACACGTGGTTTTATTTAACCACCATTTACGATGAATGAAATTGGAAAGTTAAGTTTCAAACAACTCACAAAATATCTTAAGCTAATATATTTTTTTAATAATTTTTCATACTATTTTATATAAAAAGTAACTGCTATCTTTCTAACCAAAAAAAAATATCGAAATCGGTACACCCAAACTAAAGTTATGAGGTAACGAACATATTTTTTTACATAAAGACGAATTGACTACCTCCTCCTTTTGGAATGTCAGTCAAAAAATATACAGAGTGATTTTTTAAAGAAGGTAAATATTGCAGGAGGGTGATGAGTACTCTGTTTTAAAACAGAATATTACAAAAAATAGCTAAAATTACAAAAAAAAAATTTAACAAAACTCCCTCAAACATAAACAATTTCGGCTAAAAGAGTGTTGACTAACGACCTCTAGTGATCTCGCGCACCCCACACCTCCGCCACACCCAGCTGTCGAAAAACCATCATTTTGCAAAAATTTTAGATATTTTTAAGTTGCGATTACTAAGGCATTAAGCCATATTCTTTAGTAATAATATTTTTACTGGTCGTATATAACCATCAGCTACCATGACCTTCAATATGTACCCTCACTAAGAAATCACCCTGTATATAATAGTCAGATAACCTAAAAAGTTCTCAAAAAAGCACTTACGTAGTATTCAATCCAGGGTCAATATTATTATCAGTAATATATGCCGCTGCCATATCAGCAACCAGCACCCTGAAGTCATCCTTGATCTTCAGGAATTGCTGAGGAGACACAGCTAGGAATACCTTCAGGGTTTCAGCAGGTGGAGCAATCACTGCTTCTGCATCAGGGTCTTCTAAGATGGTGCGACGGAGAGGTGCTAAAAGAAAAAATATATGATAAAGAAATCACTTTGAGGCCGAGCATTAAAGATCCTGGATATCATTTAGCAGTGGAGTGCTAGCTAAGATAAGTAAAACGAGCCTAAACACGACGGCTTTATCTTGTTTAGTACAGGAGTTCCTATGACCACCTTCCAAATCCATCAGATCATCTCTATGATATCAAATTATTACATTGTCACGCGATACACATATGCATGCAAAGTTTTATCTTAATTCCGTTAACTCGTCTGCCTATAAGGCAATAAAAAAAATGATGATGGGATGATGCAGAAATTCAACTCGCAAGATTCCACCAGAACTTACATAATTATGCCTCGTTTCCACATCGACTCGCCAACTATTATATTGATCAGACGTCATTTGTTTTTTACGTGTGTTGGACAATGTGGAATCTTACCACTGCTGGACATAGGCCTCCCCCAAACTTCGCCACAACGGTCGGTCCTGTGCTATCTGCATCCAGTGACCTGCCGCGATCTTGACATCCATCTTGGAGGTCTACCCACGTTGCGTTTATCCTTAGGCCCAGTGCAAGTAAACGAAAGCTTTTAAATACTCACTCATCAATTTGACGCTGAAGCTGAATCCTCTCATGAACATCATGCCAAGTTTGGCTTCGAATCTGATGAACATTCTGTTGACGTCGCTGAACCGGTACCTACGTTCAGAGTCGAGACGGTACGAGAATATCAGACCATCATTACCGGAGGCATCTACTCCACCTGTGGGAAGAATAGGAATAATAAAATATAATCTTACTAGCGCGCAACTTCGTCCACTTCACTTTTAATTTAAAGAAGAAAGAACATAGGCTACATGTTCTTTCTGAGGGTCTAAAGATTGTCTGTGCCAAATGTCATCAAAATCGGTTGAGAGGTTTAAGCGGGAAAGCAGAACAGACAGACAGATAGGTAATGTTGTTTGTAAACACTATTTTTATTTTTTTGTTCTAAATAAATATTAGTTATTGTAACAAAATATTTACGTTAAAAAAATGCTATCGTACAATTAATATGAAGTGACCTTAACACTAATTTATTGTAAATGAATAATTACCCATTATAGATAAAACAATTGTGTGTATAATAGATATACACATAAAATACTATTTCGAAATTATAACTCAGAGATGTGATAAATAAACATTACACAATCAGAAACAAAAATTTGGGTATATTTTAAATATAAAGCTAAAGAGCGTTTGTTTGAGCGCATGTCTCAGAAACCGCTCTTTTTATTTGAAAAACTATTTCTGTGCTAAATAATCCATTTATTGAAGAAAGTTATAAAGCATAGGCTCTATTATATCCCTCTGTGACACAGATGAAATTTCGCTTGTCAGCTGAAATTAGTTGTATTTTCAACGTTAACGAAAAACATCATGCTTGTTGATGTCAAAAGGCTACCATCAGTTAGGAAAAAATAATAGCTACCGTCCTCAGAAGAACTGGCAAGAAACTGAACGGATATCTTTTTCCGTTTATTCTTTTAAATTCAATAAAACATTTATTTCAGAGGAGAGGAAGGACGAAGAAAAGATGGTATGATTGTATGAAGGATGATATGTTGGTTTGTGGTGTGACAGATGATGTATGTAAAGATAGAAAGGAGTGGAGAGAGAAGACATATTGCGCCGACAAATAAATGGGATAAGGTGTGGCGAAAGATTATTATTTCAGCTAGTATTAAAACAATTTAGGCACCACAATTAATTTGTTAATTGCACTAATTATTGTGAATTTTAATGACTAAGTTTCGTATTAAATAGGACAGTTGACATCAATAAATTACCTCAAGCGACATAGCTTATTAAACTAAAACAATAGTGTGGCTTTTCCTCAATTTGAATCATACTTGGTAGTCATTCAGGCGACTTTTAGACGACTAATAGAAATTTGATGCCTAATGTCTTGTATTCTTTAGGTTTAAAATTCAATACTCGAGGTAAAACTAGTATCATTTTTAGCTGCATTTTTATTTATTTACTAGATTTTGGCTCAACTTCATCTGCGTCACATAAGACGGAATACATAACCACTCAACTGGGAACGTCACTATTCGCTAGATCGCGAAACTGGGGACTTCGGTCGGAATCAATACCGTGTTTGAGCCCCTTATTAAAAACATTTTTTTTCCAATATTTTTTAATTAAACCTTATATTTTTGTAAATCTTTATTACTAAACGACGCTGTATTGCATTCACAAAATTTTCGCATTTTCGCTGTATTTCGAAAATATATCATCTCCGTAAAATATGAGACGATTAAAAAATGTAAACAAAACAAGTTAAATTTTGGCTCCTACCACAGACTTGGCAAAAGTAAACAAACCAATTTGGTTGCTGATCCCAGTTGAGTGGATAAGATTGTCCGAGATTTTTTTCGGGGACTTTCTCCGGGCTTTCCGGGGATTTGAAACAACTTGTGAGATTTAAATTGACATTTAATTTCAGTAATAAACTGTTGGCAGATGACACCGGGATTTTAGGTTTAGCTGAAAATCTATGTTTTTGGTCTTCCTTGAAATCATAAACTTTTGCTGAGCTGAAACCTATTCAAACTGAGGTCGCTTCTGTCTTGTTAGTGTTTTTTAGTTTTAGAATAAGAAATTATGTACCTTTTTCCTATGTTGTACTAACGGTTTTATGTTATGTTATAAAATGTCCTCTATGTGCCTGTTCAATAAATGTTTATTCTTTCTTTCATTTGAGTACAAGGATGCACTACACTTCATTGTGAAGAGTTTCATTGATGTAAATCTTATCTCTACACATAGATTATAAAGAGGTAATATCGTGATTGTGACGTTGTAATTTTTGGATCTGAACCGATTTCGAAATCTCTTGTATTGAATTGGAAGTTTTAAATTAGGTAAAAAATTAAACCTGCTTTTTATCCATGCTTTAAGAACTGTTATGTGTACAATAAAGAATAAAACTGCTGAAATTTTCCTTTTTTAGTGCCGCAGACAAATTGCGTAAAGCGGTCCAGAGTTACAGATCCAACCTACACAGATCCAACGTATAATATTATATTAGGTCAAAAGAAAACTTACCAGGCTTAATAAGTACGTAGTCGCCCAAAGCACCGTTCACAGCAAAATCGGTGATGTTAAATTCAATTCCCATGCCATCAGTACCTTCCAGGATCCAGTCAATCACATTGTTAGTTGGGTAAGGACTAGGGTAATTTGGCGAAGTGATCACCACCGGCTCATCTAAGCTCAGTTTAATGTGAATAGGAGCCACATCTCTGGCGAAACTATCCGAATTTACATCTAATTCATCGCTGTGCAAAATGGCGAATTGCTCCATCAGTTGATCTAGTTCTGAGCTGGATAGATTGTCCACCATTTTGGTTTGAGTTTCGGCTTCGGTTGTAGCTTCAGAAGTTACTTGAATGTCCTCTATAGTAGATGTGCTGGGTATGAAAACTTCTACTTCTTCGCTATCGGCTTTATCACCGGCTTCTAAACCATCATTACCGTACATTATTGGTGTTGATTCACGTGGTTGTGGTTTATCATCGTCTGCTTCTGGTTCGCTTTCGAAAAGATCATCGTTGGAATCATTTTCTGCTTGCTCGAAGATGTCAGATAAATTACTGTCATCGATTTGGTAGTAATCATCGTAATCATCTTTGTCTTCTTCGGTGAGCTTGTCCATCGTTTCGATTAGTTTCTTTAGTTGTTCGTCTAAATCATCGCTCAATTTCGGAAGACCATCTTTTTCTGAATTTCCATCTTCATCAGAATTTTCAAAAGCGTCGTCTTCGGCTAAGATTTTGTTGGCTTCGTCGATAATTTGCTGCATATTTTCCTGGCGTTCATCTTCTAGACTAACCTCTGGTTTTTCTTCTTCGAAATCATTTGCTTCTTTTTCGTCTTCGTTTAGTATTTCTTGGGTTTCAAGGAATATTTTCTTTTCATCTTCGACTATTGGTGTTTCTGGTTCGGATTCTTCTTCACTTTCAGGTTCAACATAATCTATAACGGATTCATTGGGGTCTTCTTTGTTAGCACTTTCTTCTTGACTGTTAGATTCTTCTACGGAATCGAGAGTTTCGATGTTATCTTCAAAATTGTCGTTATATACTACATCTTCTTTTAAATCTTCGTCAGATTCATCTTTTTCTTCTGATAAGTTGTTTTCTAGTTCTGATAGTTGGTTCTTTACTTGATTCTCTTCCAGGGAGTTTTCTCTGCTCTTTTCAACTGCAGCTTGGAATTGTTTTTGTGCTTCCTCATAATCAAAGTTATCGGAGCCATTGTCATCATATTCGTAGTAGTCGATTTCATTGCTTCCTTGAGCTGTGAAAATAAAACAGAAATGTATATCTATAAACTAAACTACAATATGAGTACTGCAATGTAATTTAATTTTCAAAGTCCTGTATAAATAGGTGATAGATCACGGCCTCTTATTGCCCTGGCATGGCAGATTTTCTTGATTACATCTTGGTAACCGCTTACTATCAAGTCGGCCGTAAGCTCGTTTTATCTTGCAATGAAAAACAAAATCAGATAGTGCTGCACTTTTGTTAGCAATTATAATAACCTATTCTAAGGAGATGATGTATTTTTACTCAATATAAATATTATTAACTTCTGTATAAATAAATAAAATTTAATTAATTTCCATTTTTTGCAACTTTTCGAGCAGTGACTTTTTCAAAAAAAGGTATGATCTAAATCGGTTTACTCAAAATTTGAGCAACAGATGAACCTACAGCAATGCTACGCCTAAGACTAAGCTAAGCTAATGCTAAGCCTAAAGCCTAAATATTGACAATATTTCAAGTATTTCTAAAAACATCTAAGGAGGGAGTGGGTACTTGCCTCCCCCCTCCAAATGCTTGTAATCTCCCTTAAATAATCTTGACAAGAAGAGAAGAGAAGGATGGCCACTGGATGCAGATGGCGCAGGACCGGTCGATGTGGCGAGGTTTGGGGGAGGCTTATGTCCAGCAGTGGACGTCTATAAGCTGATGATAATGATGATGATGAATCTTGAGAACGGAAGGTCGTAGCCCCATCGAGTTTGGGCTCATTTTAAAGAGCAGATAGAGGCTATATCTTGGTTCTGTCACATTCCCTCTATATCCACACAATGACCTAACTTTTGTCAAAATATTCCCATGATTTTATTGCGAATCACTTCGTTACATCCCTACTTTGTATTAGACAGCGTGGGGAATGCTCCGAGGAACTCTTTGAGATGATTCCTTCATCTCCTTTTTACCATCGTATCACACGCCGCAGGGGCAAGGTTCACCACCTTCACTTGGAACCGCTGCGCTCTTCTACAGTTCGGTTCAGAAGATCATTTTAGCCCCGTACCATTCCGATTTGGAATGGACTCCCGTCCGCGGTGTTCCCGGAGCGCTATGACATGTCCCTCTTTAAACGAGGTTTAAGAAAAATCCTGTATGGGTAGGTGATAGATAACGACCCCTCATTGCCCTGGCATTGCAGAGGGTCATGAGCGACGGTGACCACTTACCATCAGGTGGGCCGTAGGCTCGTTTATTTATTTCGCAATAAAAAAAAAAATAGTCATAGACGTGCTTTATTTGTGATGAAAACTATACAAAAATACGCATATTTTAATTTACAAAATAAGAACACTGGTTTTCATCACAAACTAGTCGAGACTCGGCTCAATGCGCTAGGCATTAACCACAGCGAACACCGAGCGCTGGTATTCAGCCTCAACTAGCAGTGACGTCACAAAAATGATGATAGAATACAATTAAAAATTAATCCAAATTATAAACTTGACTGTATTTTGTCTTTCTTCAAACGAGGCTTGAGGAGGGTCCTTAAAGTTAGGTCGTAGGTAGCCACCCCTCCCCTGACATTGCAGAGGTTCATGAGCGACGGTAACCACTTACGATCAGCCCGTTGGCTCGTCTGCCTACATGGCAATAAAAAAATATACAGTAAACCTACATTGTGATATTGTCAATAATATTGCAAGAGTGCTCGCATTTAGATCACATCATTATTCCTTCATCATTCTGTTTACTTCATCTATTTTTAGTTTGTTTTGATGGGAAGATGCGTTGGAAACTAAGCGTTATTCAAATGCGCGTAAAGTTGATATTTCGGTGTTATTACGTTTGTTATTGTCAGCTATTTTTCTAGCTGGCGTCGAGATATTACGTTTTTGATAGAGATGTCTTCAAATCATGTCTATTTTTAATCGAGTTCCGAAAAAGAGGAGGTACTCAATTCGTTTGTTTTATGTTACCTCATAATTTTATTTTGGATGGACCAATTTGAATGATTATTGTTTCAGACTGTTGTCGTGAGGTCCCATTTAATTAAAAAAAAATCGAATATGAATTTTTCGATGTGTTCGAATGTTTTGTAAAAGAGGTCGTGTCACTCGTTTTACTTGTATTAGGTAGCTCTTTACTACTACATGATATACAGAATCTTAAAAGTTAGTATTTAAAAAGTTTCCTTAAAATATTTTTTAAATTAAGTGATCAGGAATCGATTAGTTTTCTTTCAATAAATTATAGAAATAATGTGACATTCCCTGTTATTTATAGAACAAAGAATTATAATTAACACGATGTTGATCATAAACAATTACATATAACATGGTTTCTTTGTATATTTTATCAAAATTGATACGGATAATAATGATAAAGTGTTTATCGTGAGATTGAAAATTTAGTGTCTCTAGTTTTAGATGTTAATAAACTATAGGCGACATATACTTCTATAGGTATATTATAGAGCTAATAAGGAAGTAGTAGTTAAAAAATTGGCAGAATAACTTAGAGAACCGTTGGCTCGTCTGCCTATATGGCAATAAAAAAAAACGTTTGGAAAAAAATTGGTTGCCTGTAAAGTCGGTATACGGGCGAAAGTTTTACGTGACAACGACTCGGGCATGGTTAGCCCGCCTAAGAGCGAGAGAGACAGACATAAAAAGTGAAAGGCACGCGTGCCTCTCACTCGCTCTCATTGTGACACATAACGTGAGCGGAGCGTAACGCAGTTTCTTGAAGTGTCACCCGGCAAACCAATTTATAAGACGTTGTCACGTCAAAAATTAAATTTCGGACAAATTTAAAACACCCATCAACTGTCGAGCGGCAATTGATTTGCAGGAAGATATTTTTAAGTTCCGTTTACTAAGACTTTATACCATATTCTTTGGTTGTTATATTGTAATTAATCGTATATGACCATCAAATATTATGAGCTTCTGGAATGGAAAACGTAAGACTATCGTTGCGGACTTGCATACTATGATGATTTTTTTTATCTTTCCAATTCCTAAAATAAAAACGGTTCTAAGTTGTACTTCGAAAGATTCAAAGATATTCAACCCACGTCAGATTGTCCAAAGTTACAGATCCACCCTGTATATGTATACCATCATTTTGTTTTTTTTTGAGTTGGGGAAAATCACCGGATTCCCTTGGGAGTTGAACCTCACTAAAACATCCAACCGCTCACAATCAACATCGGAACCCCGGCTGAGGCCAAAACCCAACCCGGGGTTATGAGGGACGGCGCGACGTGTTATACTCTCGGCTCTCTTTACCGTCGCGCATATACCATCATTAACAAGTCACCCTGCATAGTCCAGCCAGAATAAGGAAGGTTTAAAAAAAACGAAAACCCAGATACCCCCTGTGCGATATAATTCAACCCCCATCAACCCTACTATAGATATTAGAAGAATAGGTATAGGCTGGCACCTCACCAGCGGAAAGTATGAATGGGAAAAATGTGAAGTATGCGGTATGAAAGTAGGACAGAAGGGAGAACTGGAATGAAAGAGTAAACAAATTTTGGGAGGATTTAGGAAGAAAAAAGCCATTACGCTTGCATAAATATGCTGATTAGTACAAAGACATATCCTTATCAGTTCCCTGGATACATGATTCATATTATTATAATAAATACTGTTGACTGATATGTTCTTAAGAATGGGGTCATATGTTAGACTAAACTATGTCTCACCTATTTTAGTGTTTTGAAGCTGTCGATATTGTCAAACAAGTATTTTTTACAATATTTCAAATGTATTTTGAGATCATAATCTCAGGAACTACTGGTCCGATTTGGAAAATGATTTCAGTGTTGGATAGGAAGGCTATATTGTATCCCTCTGTGACGCAGACGAAGTTACGCGGGTTTACTAGTTTACGATATTTTGAAATATATTTCAAACAAAAAGTAAAAAGCTTTTTAGTACCTACAAGCTTTTAACTGGATATCATGTAGAAGTAAAGCTAGCCAAGACAAGTAGAACGAGCTCAAACACTATGATGATGAGATGAGTCTATCTTGTTTAGTACAGGAGTTTCTATGCCTTTTGACTCAGAGGCTGTTAATCAGAACAGCTCCATGATATCATATTACTGCATTTTCACGCGATATGCATCTGCGTGCAAAATGTCAGCTCAATCGGAAACCGAGAAGTTTGTCAAATTTAGCTAGCAAGATTCCACCCGAACTTACAAGTATCACTAGTACTACCACCAGTCTTCATTTTCGGGAGTGCTCTTCATACACCCTGTATATTAGTCATAAAGATTATTATCTACAGCTGGACACGTCAAAACATTACTTTTACCAAGGATTTTAAACAACGAATAAGCCGATAAAAACAATAAATTGTTTATCAAATAAGATAATATTCGTCGCATAGATATTATTCGATATATTAATGTTTTAACAAAGAACACATAAGTTAAATACCTAAGTAATAAATTTACAAAAATAAAAATGAATCATTGAAGAATAGCACAAAAAGTACCTAGATATAAATTTATATAAGATTATGTCAAAAGTATTTGGTTTATAACAAAAAGGAATCACTTACAGAAAATACACGTTTTGTGCAATAGATCGAGTAATTCATTCAAATAAATAAGAACCATCCGAATCGGTTCATTCAACTCAAAGGTATTGCAGTAAACTGTACAAAAATATGCAGTCGATTTCAAAATACCCTTCGTATTGGGAAGTCGGTCAAAAAAAAACTGTCGATAAGAAGATCATCTTTTTTTAAAGTTGGTTAAATTATAAACATTATAGTTTGCTCATAGCGATACGGAAATACGAGGGGAATGATTTGCAATGTCAAATGATATTAAATACCTACTAAATACAGTTTCTGGGTCATTTTAGTAAGAATGATATCACTTATTTTTGCTAAATAGTGCTTCCTGGAACACTGTAATAACTAAAAATGAAATAAAATCATTTTAAATAGAAGCATTTAAGATCCTGGATATCATGTAGCAGAAGAGTGCAAGCTAATACAAGTAAAATGAGCCCAAACATGATGAGTCTATCTTGTTTAGTACAGGAGTTCCTATGACCACCGTGTTTATCATTAGATCAGCTCTATCGTACCATATTAATGATATGTCAGGCGATATACTCATGTGTAAAAAAAATCAGTATAATTGGGAACCTGGAAGTTCGTCAAATTCATCTCGAAGGATTCCACCCGAACTTACATAGTTGTGTACATAGGTACATAGTTACATCCAGTGCAAGTTAATATGTTTTGTTCTAGAAAAGTTCTAGTTCTTTTTAATCTAATCTAATTTCTAGATCTGATAAAAACACACTAATACCAATTTTTATCTACATGAACAAATTACTCATTTATACAAAAAGTAGTTAACGCATACGTCTAAATTTTTTGTAAACTTAGCACCAATAATTACTCTATAAAACAATAAAAGAGTCATCAAAATCGGTTCAGAAATGACGACAAAATCGATACACACACGAAATTCTTTGTAATGTTGACAAATCTACATTTACTAAAAACACAATTACACAAAAAGTAATAAACGAAAATAACTGAAATTGTCACATATTTAGCACCAATAATTTTGCTATATAATTACAAAAGAATCATCAAAATCAGTTTAGAAATGACGACGAAATTGATACACAAACATCGATCATATTTACACCTTTTCTCCCTACCATCAAATTGCACTGAAACGCATTTTTGATTATTACGTCACTAAAAATAAATTTAAAAGCATAATTTACCTGCAACAAAACTTGCTATATACAAAACACTGACACAGAATATAATTAGCTTCATTTTGAACACTTATAACATGTTATTTTGATTTATATTTGTTTTTGTGCGCGAGCGCGTGTTTGACTCGCGGTAATGTACGGCGTACTGGTTGGACAGTGTGAAGATACTGCTGTATCAGTACCAAAGTCTAAATGGACCGGATTTGGGAGTTTAATTTGGGGGTGTAAAAAATGTAGTGGCTAATGAGAAAGAAGATTAGACCTAAAATATTCGTCTGTGTACGTCAATTTTCGCTTGATACTGAAACTGGGACAGTCCCACGGAGTTGATAAACTATCTTCTTCAATTTACTTCGCTATAAAATTTTCATTTCAATTTTTAATCAATATTTTTGTAATTTTATACTCTTAAACTACGCTGATTTATATTTTGGTCTACAGTGGGAGTCTCCAGAGTATTAAGGCTTAGGGCCACTATATTTGTTTCAGTATATTAAAAGAGCTAATTTTTTCACTGTAAGTCAATCTGGATTATTATTTTTGTTATTTCGAATAGTTTTACGTACCTATACTTTACAAAATGCTAGTCCGTTGTTTTATTTTAGTTTCTAACATTTGACAGTACCTAGATACTGGAAATTTCATCATAAAATTTGTCGTTTAGCTTTACCATGGAAATACCTGAATAAACCCCAGTCAATGAGACATTGGTCGCCAGATTGAAAGCAAAGGAGTGTTGTAACTTTTTTTTTTGGCATGTAGGCAGCCAACGGGCTACCAGATCGTAAGTGGTTACCGTCGCTCATGGACCTCTGCAATGTCAAGGGACACTGAGGAACTGAGTTCTGCAGGTTAGTTTAAACCTCCAATCAGAATGATTTTGTCTATCACTTAAAACAAGATCTATATTTATTTGTGTCGAAAGTTAGATGTAGCATGCAGCTTTTTAATGCAGTCCAAGCCATATGACAAACCCCAGACCTACCTATCTAAAATTTGGGGGGTCAATGTAAAATTCCTTTGGGTCCCACGACCCCCGCCCTACTAAGTCCGGCCCTGGTCGTTTATTTATTGACTTCTAAGTACATGCTACATAATCAGTTGTCAATATGTCACTATTCACTATCATTTGATACAAGGAAAATTTACATATCTTGTGAAATTGGTGTCTTCACTTTTAAATTACATATAACAATAACATTAATTGTCTAATATAACATTTTGTGTTGTAAGGTTACCTATACACGTATGGTAAAGAATGCCGTAATGCGTCGTGCCGAACCATGTAATGCCGTGCTGGGTTGGCCTCAGTCGGACGCTGAGTGAGCGTTAGGTTTTAATGCGGTTTGACTACCATATACCCTCGGTAGGTAGAACTCGGCAAATATCTCCAACTAAAAAAAATAGTTTTTTTCTAAGAATAAAACTTCCCAATTTGCCTTCCGTGTTTTATCGTTTTGTTTCTTTCTGAATGAACCGATTTCGATTTCTTTATTTGTGAGAAAGCGGATACTTTGGACGTAGTTTTGTATCAATTTCAGAAAGATCTAACCAGTTGTTTTTGTGTTATTTGTGAAACAAAATAATACTGATGGATTAAATATTTAAACATTTAAAAGGGTCTTTGACCGCTAAATTAACTAAATACTAAAATCTAAATATAAATGAGATCGTTATTCGTTGTTCAAATACATTTATTTTGTAAATATTACCTAGAAAATTACAATGATAACCTCATTCTTAAAACTCCTTGTTTTCATTCATTTATTTATAACAAACATAGTGAGAAACTATGACGCATTCATTTAATTAAAATAACAGTAAAATTAATTAATAATAATAACAATTAAGGCTGTGGTTTACAAAATTAATCATCTTGATTCAATTACTTTAAACACTGCCATCTATCGTCTAATATAAGAACTACTTCGACTAGAGTTTCATTGGTAGTATAAGAAACGATTCATAGATGGCGCTGAAATGAAAATAATTTTAAGATTTTTAATAAGAAAATTTTTAAGTTTAGAATGCTGGAATTTCTAATTTCAAGGTAATAAAATACACATATTTTTACCTTCTTTGACTAACAAAATATTAAAATATAAATTTTCATTGTCAACTTTTGATATCAATTTTGCAAAAACCTTGAAAATTGACCTTCATTCAAGGTCATGGTCAAGAAACAACATGAATAACCTTCATTTCAATGCTGAAAGATGATAACAACAATCCCACATATCCAAGATATGAGTAACATGTGAATTCGCAAGGTTTTTGCGTACAACAAGGTCGTGTGACCTCGAAGGCAAGGGCGACCTCCAATCGCGACCTTTACCTTGGCAGAACCTTGAGTGACGTTTGCTTGTAGCTGTCAACGTGACGTCAAACGTCAAACGTCAGATTTTGGCGCGTAATTTTGCGAGTCGTTTCGCCTTGAAGCTGTTATCTTCTGCGTCATTTTAGAAGTTAAAGCGGATTTTTATTTTCGCGCGTTTTTTTTGATGTTGACAAGCGATGGTTAGTAAGTGTTGCCAATTTAGTTTTTTAGGGCTTTTTTTTCCAAAGTAATCCCCCGCAAATTATCTTGAGAACGGAAGGTCGTAGATCCATCGAGTTTGGATTCATTTTAAAGAGCAGATCAAGGCCTTCATTTTGGATCTGTCATATTTCCTCTTCATCGAGGCAAAACCCATGTAGCTTTTGTTAAAACGTTTTACGTCTTTTAGTAAAATTATTTTTTGCAAATGCGAATATTCGACAATGAACTGATTTGGATGTTTTTTTGTTAGAAAGCAGACAATTTGGATATTACCTCATATCCATTTGATAAAGATCTGACAGGTTGTTTTTGTGCTATGCTTGAGAAATGGAAGTCGGTCGTTTTCATTATCATGTAATAAGATATTATTGTTATTCTAGGTCATAACAAAACATAGGCATAAATAAATAAAACAGGAAATTGTATAAATAATTTAATTCCTTATAACAAATTACAAAAACAACCATTTACATAAATAACGGGTATAAATCCGGTAACATTTAATAGAATAGAATAAATTTTTATTAGTATTGTCTTAAAAACTAGGTCTAACAGCATTTATTATTATTAATTTATAGTAGTAATCAAATACAGGGTGGATCTGTAACTTTGGACAATCTGACGTGGGGTGAATGACCTGTCGAAATAAAATTTAGAATTGGATAAAAAAAAAATTTTTCATCATAGTATGGAAGTCCGCAACGATAGTCGTACGTTTTCCACACAACGTCAGAAAAAAAAGTTTAACCGATCCGAAAAATAAAAATGGTGTTAAGTTGTATTTCGACAGGTCATTCACCTCACGACAGGTTGTCCAAAGTTACAGATACACCCTGTATACAATAATAGAGCGTAAAATGTCTAAAAACTACCAAAATCTAAAATTGGTAGTCTTTTGATATCATTTTCTCAACGGCTGTGCAACGTTAGCGATGAAACATTTTATGTCGTAAACATTGGCTTGCCATCGTCCAACTCTCGTATCTCTAAAGTAATGGTGATGGCCGACCAATAAAGTGCGAAGTTGGTGAGCCAATGTAGAAATGCGAGATTAGCAATGACACATCCAAAGTCATTAAAAAAACAACTCCTTGTTTATTTTTATTAAAGTGGATTAATTTTAAATTTTAATTGTCATATTTTATTAGTTATTTTGTGAAACATTTATTTAAAATAAATTTATTTTACTTTATTAATTTCATTTATTTACATTTATTTTACAAAATTATTAAAAAATCTTATAATAAAGCTAATCTTGTTGTTATTTTATCCTAAATAAATATAAATAAGTATAAAAATAGAGTAAGCAAAAAACACTTAATCAGATAAAAAGCAAAGAAATTCTCAAAAAAATAATAATACAAGGATACCTAATAAGAAAAATAGGAAAAAAACAAATGTAAGTTCAGTACAGTACAAAAATAAACTCGTCGAATTCCTTGAAAAGACAATTTCAACTTGAACAAAATAGAGATTCCTGACTCTTAAAAAGATCCTGAATAAATTAATCTTAAATTTGTTTAAACACTCGCGGTTATCTACATCACTAACACTATTACTAAACGGGTTCTTACCACGATTGTTTTGAAATGAGCGGTCCCGATATTATTATGTCTGCTCTTAAATGACCTACCCACAGTTACTCAGTCTTCCCGCGATCATGGCGTGAACAGTGCTGAAATATCGGAACCGCTCATTTCAAAATAATCGTGGTAAGAACCCGTTTAGTAATAGTGTAAATTAATGTAAGTTTTAAAAAATTCTTCAAAACACTTCCTTCCTAAAATCAAACCCGAACTGATCACATTTGACCCTCAATATCCTCGCTAGTTGAGGAGGTCCGCAGTAGAAAACTGTTACTTTTCCTTTGTTCTGCTGTTGGAGCTGTTGGAATACCTTGTCCCAGTTCGGTCTACCGGCGTTGGTCCTGGTCTTGAGGCCCGTGATCAGGTCTCTCTTACCCTGGGTTGGAGGAAAATGAGGATTAACCACTCGACTAGGAACTGTGTCAAATTTGGTTTGTTTGCTTATGCCAAGTTTGGAAATTATTGGAACGAAGTTCCTTATCGCGCGTTATCGAAAAGGGCCTAGACGGAAATTCTTATGAAAAAGTTGTCACGACACTTTTTTGTTTTAGATGATTATTGCTAGATGGCGCTGTGATTAAAATCTTTTAAAACCATTCCTTATTTTTTTTTTTTATAATGATACATGGCGCTGTGATTAATTAATTTATTTATTTATTATTAGGTCCATCAACAAGATTTACATGTTAACAAGCAAATTCACTGACATTTTAAAATCAATCTTAATTATAGACGAACACAAAATATTTGTTATAAAAAAATATTTTTTTAATTAATTATTATAACTTAAAAAAATAAATTTTATTACGATTCCCTCACTAATTGATCGAAAGGAACTTCGTTCCATCCGGATGTCCCTTGACACCTATCAAGTTTTTTTTGTTTATTATTGTTTTAGAATTAACGCCTGTCCTATGCAGTGGCGTGCAGTTCATATAAGAAAAATGAACTGCATACCCTATCCTATGAAAATTTGATGTATTTTAAAAAAAATACAATAAAAATCGATTAAACGCTGTATATTTAATCAAAATACACTTCTCATTACTATTAATTATCATAAAAGTTAAATAAAACTGATTATAGGATGTAAATATGTAGAAAATTGCTCAGATTTACATTTCTGCATACCCTGATTAAAATATGCAAGCACGCCACTGGTCCTGGGTGTTCCTGGTACGTTATTACTTGTCCTTCTTCAAACGAGGCTTAAAAAGTCTTCAAGAGTAAGTCGTTGGTAATTGATATTAGTGAGATCCAACAGCGACGGTAACCACTGACTGTCAGGTGGCCTGTTAGTTTCTTTTAGTCATGTATTCAGACGAGTCAACGGGCCACCTGATCATAAGTGATTACCGTTACTACGACCTAACTTCAAGGACCTACGTAAGCCTCGATTGAAGAAGTACATATGCACAGTACTGTGGCGGACTAATAGCGTGCCAGATCCTGAATCGCGCTATCGATATTTGCAACGTTCGGCGACATAAATACAACATCTAAAATCAACTACAGTGGGCTTCGGCCTTACCGGGCATACACTACCGAGAACTCCTTTTGACCATAGTTCTGTAATTTCCAAAGTACAATCAGACCCACCTTCTCATGCAACAAGTCCAAGGCGAGCTGCAGCCCCACAGCCTTCATATCATGTCGCTGCAGAGCGCTGGTGATGTACATGTGCATGTCCAGGAACCGTCCATCCTCACCGCACAGCTCGGCCTGGGACATCTCCAGCTGGGAGAGGAGGGACACGAACCATTCGAACGAACGCTGTTCTCGGTTTATCCAGAAAAAGTCCACCTGGTTGCGAAAGACATAGTTTATTTGTGAAGAAAGAAAAAGATACAAAATTTATTTTAAAGAAAACTGAGAAAGTGTGCTAGCCAAGACAAGTAAAATGGGCTCAAACGCGACAGGTCTATCTTATTTAGTACAGGAGTTCCGACCACCTTCCGAATCCATCATCAGATCAGCGCCATTCTGTCATATTATTGCATTGTCACGCGATATACATCTGCGTGCACAAAACAGGAAGTCCTGTATGGGTAGGTGATAGAGCCCCTCTTTGCTCTGGCATTGCAGAGGTTCATGAGCGACGGTGACCACTTACCATCAGGTAAAAAAAAATGTCTGTCAAATTTAATTCACAAGATTTCACCCGAACTTATATATTTACATCCAGTGCAAGTTAATATAAAGATTGTAAAATGGTTCAATTTATTTTTAGACAGGTCATTCACCACAATTCAATTGGTCCAAATCCACAGATCCACCCCTTCATCACAATTCATCCAAGATATTCACCTTCCTTAACGTAGTCCCAGGCGGTTGTACTGCCCACGTGTGGGCGCACCGTGGGCAGGTGGTCCGGGCGGCGTGGTGCCGGTGGGCGAGCTCCTGGAGGAGGGACGCGAAGGGCGTGACTCCGATACCTGCCGCCACCAGCACCGCGTGGGGAACTCGCAGGATGTGGGAGGAAGCCGCACCGTATGGACCGTCCAGGTATATCTGATAATATAAAATAAAGGAAAAATGTGTCACGGGCTTGTCGGTACCTCTATAAATAAGTGTGGTGTGTGGTGGTGATGTCATTTGGTGTTTTACTTGGAAAAGTTGCGAGAGTTTTGCAAATCGGTAATTTTATTGATTTTGATGTGCTGTTTTCGTATACTTTCATGCATTTTGAACGGGTTCTTACCACGATATTTAATTAATTGAGTTGTCTCGATATTTCGTTGTTGTTGCAAACGTCATGATCACGAGAAGACTGGATACTGCGGGTCGATTTACGAGCAAACAAATCTGTCTACCCTCGCACTCGTTCGCTTTTCTCGGTAGTATCACTAGAACTCGAACTCATATCACGACACACCACACTCACTTGATATGAAAGTATGATAGAAAACCGTGAGTGTTTGAATAACATTTTTCGAATTTCAAGTTTGCCACCTCATTTTTTGCCGTTCGCGTCGCCATATTGGAAAAATGGCGCCAAAAAGCAATTTTCTGGCCATATCTCCTAACACATTTAACAATAAAAACAGTTATACAAATAGAAACTAGAGACAATTACTAACAATTTTTGTAAAACCTTTTTTCCATAAAATCAATACTTTAAGCGCACGAGCGCCACAAAGTGTACGTCATCACGCGTTCACAACCTGTGGCGTTTATTTTAAAAGATTAGACTATATACCAAATAGCTGTATTGTTTTTGAAAATTTATGTTTTTTAACGTGTTCAGAAAAGACTATGTTCGAATAATATCATACTTCAAGTGGTTTCCCTGCTGCGTAGTTGGTGCAGGAGTCGTCGGTCCCGGAGTGCGAGGGGCTCACTATGTTGATGTCTGGTTTGTCGAAGCTCTCCACGTCTCGGTCTGGGGATATGCTCTTTGATAGTCTGCGACGAGCTGGGGAGAATTTATTCAGTTTAGTACCTACTTATGATTATAAATCTTTAGTTTATATATTTAGGTACGCCAACAACATACATTAAAGACTTACATAATAAAAAACTTGAGAGGTGTCAAGGGACACCCGGATGGAACGAAGTTCCTTTACATTAATTAGTGAGGGAATTGTAATAAAATTTTATTTTAGTTTTAGTTAGTTTAGTTTAGTAACTAACTAATTATTATAACTTAAATAAAATATTTTGATCACAGCGCCATCTAGCATTACGTCGCCTCAGTGCTTGTTTGGTCAATCTGCACTCGAGCAAATTTTACAGGAGACAGCAAACAAGCACGGAATATTCGTTATTAGTGCCGTGTTGAGAAAAAAAAATGAATGAGATTTTTATTGTTTTAAAATTGAATATTTTAAAAAAATATTTCACCAGTCGGATGGAAATTTTATTCTTTATAATACTGCATTAAAAAGTCATTTTCGTAAAAAATGTCAGATTGGCCAAACAAGCACTGAGGCGACGATTAATCATATAAACAAAATAAGGAATGGTTTTAAAATATTTTAATCACAGCGCCATCTAGCGATAATCATCTAAAACAAAAAAAGTGTCGTGACAATATTTTCATAAGAATTTCCCCTTTCGATAATGCGCGATAAGGAACTTCGTTCCAATAAATTAATTACATTAGAACTGTTCTTATATGAATGCCTATTATTACGACTTTATTTTTTCTTAAAACAACACAATTTAAACACAATTTTATTTATGAAGTGTCACATTGTGAATAATCTATTTTAAAGAAAACTTTTTAAATGAAAAAAAAAATAAGTTCCAAATGTATCAGTAGAGTGCTCGCTAATACAAGTAAAACGAGCCCGAATACGACGGGTCTCTCTTGGTTAGCACAAGAGTACCTATGGCTTCCGAATCCATCATCAGATCACTTCCATTTTGTAATAATAATATTATTGCATTGTCACGCGATATACATCTACATGCAAAATGTCAGCTCCATCTGGAAGCCTGTCAAATTTCGTAAGATTCCACCCGAACTTACATAGTTATATCCAGTACAAGTTAATATAAAGCTTGTAATAAAAAATCATCTTACCTATCGTCAATATGCTATCATTAGATTGCCTCCGCTCACAACTCTCTAAGCTCGGAGTTTTGAAAGCTATGATCACTGGTTTGTTCCTCATATATCTGAAGCTCTCCGCCAAAACCCTGTGATGTGGGCTTTTGTAAGCACTCGTGGTTTTCTTCTGAGCTTTCACACTTATCAAGTCGAAGCTTCGGTCTGATTCTGATCGCATGAATTCTCGCATTCTGGAATAAATAGATGAAAAATCTATACTAATACTAGATGCCCCGCGCAAATTCGTCTGAAAAATTCAAAAAAAAATTTTGGGGTGGACTACCCCGAACATTTAGGGGGATGAAAAATAGATGTTGGCAGATAGATTCTCATAGATACTGGATAAGCACAAAAAAATTCATCAAAATCGGTCAAGCCGTTTCGGAGGAGTATGACAACGAAAACTGTGTGTGACACGAGAAATTTCATATATTGAATTATAAAGAAAACTTTGTTTGTTTGTTTGTAATGAATAGGCTCAAGAACTACTGGACCGTTTTTTAAATTCCTTCACCATTCGAAAGCTACATTATCCACGAGTATCAAAGGCTTTATTTTATTTTTAAAAAAATTAGGCATCCATTTGAATTTATCGAATCTTTGTGACGCAGACGAAAGTGCGTGAGTCATCTAGTTAATTATAAAACTAAAAAATTGGTTGCCTGTAAATTCGGTATACGGGCGAAAGTTTTACGTGACAACGACTCGGGCATGGTTAGCCCGCCTAAGAGCGAGAGAGACAGACATAAAAAGTGACGCGGCACGCGTGCCTCTCACTCGCTCTCATTGTGAGCGCATAACGTGAGCGGAGCGTAACGCAGTGAAGTGAAGTGTCACCCCCCAAACCAATTTATAACACGTTGTCACGTCAAAAAGATTTTAAGCACAAGCTTTTACCACGTTGGCTGCGACGCGAGGTATTTTCGGCCCACACTATGACCAGAGATTAGGGCGACACGCGGTCTATTAGACCCCATCTCCTTTAACAAAGTATGCTCTTCACATTGTAAGGAAGTTGCCGGAAGGGATCATTTAGGCCTCGTTTAGCAGTGAACGTGTTAATTGGATATCAGGTAGAAGTAAAGTGCTGAATCTTCAAACGAGGTTTAAGAAAAGTCATGTATGTGTAGGTGAGCGACGGTAACCGTTTTCTAATTCTTTTATCTATCTAGCAATAAAAAAGAAGATCTCTTACGCTAAAATCCTCTGTCTCTTCTTAATATTCTTCTGTACGTCCGGCATCGATGCTGACTTCTCCAGGTGTTTGGGAGCGAGGAATGTGCTGTGGGCTATTGATGGAGGTGAAAATGCTGAAGATAAATGATAAAAGATATTGAAAATGTCGATACAAAATCAGAATGTAATAAAAGAAAGCGATGTTCCCGGAGCGCTATGACATGTCCCTCTTTAAACGAGGTTTAAGAAAAGTCTTGTATCGGTAGGCGGTAGATAACGGCCCCTCTTTGCCCTGGCATTGCAGAGGTTCATGAGCGACGGTGACCGCTTACCATCAGGTGGGCCGTATGCTCGTTTATCTACTTTGCAATAAAAAAAAAAAAAAAGAAAACACTCTAAATATAAGCTTTTAAGATCTTCGATATCATGTATCAGTAGAGTGCTAGTAGACAAGTAAAAGGAGCTCAAACACGACGGGTCTATCTTGACAAGCACAAATGTTCCTGTTTGTTATATTAGTGCATTGTCATGCGATATACATCTGCGTGCAATATGTTAGCTCAATCGGAAACCGGGAAGTTTGTCAAATTTAGCTTGCAAGAATCCACCTGAACTTACATAGTTACATCCAGTGCAAGTTAATATAAAGCTTGTAATAATTAAATTGTAACTTCTAATATCCTGGGTTTACTTATAGTTAATCTAAATTATATTAAGCTTTAGATTTTTGTTCCCATAAACCCCACCCAAAGACAAAAGGAACAATTTTCTCTTACAATTATTAAGTCTCCCTCACCTTCAAACTCCTTCTTATATTCTCCATTATCCTCTTCATCAAGAGTGAAGGCTTCACTTGTGTAGCAACAGTGGGAGAACTCCACTGATCTCTTGTTGGCGCTGCTGCTCGAACTCTTTCTCTTACTCAGAATAGAAGTGGTGCGGGATACTTGCCTATTTGAAGTATTAGTGTATTTCAGTTGAAAAACAGCTATAGGTTGTTAGAAAGTAAATTGTAAGTAGGAGATACTCAATATGTCTGTTGTTCTATGTTTGTTGCCGCAAAAAACCAAAAATCAAAATGTCTGCTTCATTACAAAAAAAAAATCATCAAAATCGGTTCATATAGTAAAGACAACACACAACTAACAAAAATACACATTGCAGGGATTGTACCCTAAAAGTGTTTGATTCTGGAGTAAATAAAATGTCGTAGTTGATTTGACACTATTTACTAACTTAAACTAAATGATTTTAATGATAATGATATGATCTGATAATTGAACTAAACTTATAACTGATATGCACTGATTACTGATATGAACTGATACTGATATAAACTGATGACTGCTATGATACGAAGTCAAAGTCAAAGTCAAATCATTTATTTCAAAGTTGATGTGGACACATAGGTACATTTTGAAAGTCAAAAAAAAAAAAAGTTCTACCACCAGTTGGCTAAAATTACGCCTCCGTCCTGAGAAGAACCGGCGCAAGAAACTCAGCGGGCATGTCTTTTTTAATTTAAATTGTTTTGAAGAACAATTTAAATTAAAAGAAGTTGTTGTGTGGTGCTCTTGATGATCGACAGCGGACTCGTATGCCTTAAATGCTATGTATTTAAATGCTAATGAACGCTGACGCTGCAACTGTATCAACAATACTTGTTCGATCTTAAAAGAATGAGACCCCATGACGTTCACTACCTTTCATCTAATACCAGAATTAGTCGGTTCACCAAAACTAAAGTTATGAAGGACCAAACATAAAAAAAAAATTTGAGAGGTGTTATGGGACACCCGAACAGAACGAACTTCCTTTCGATTAAAAGATTTCTTATAATTTTTTTTCCTAACGTAACGCGCGATAACAGATGTGTTTTAAAAGATTTTGATCACAGCGCCATCTAGCGAAAATCATCTAAAACAAAAAAAGTGTCGGGACAACTTTTCGTAAGATTTTTTTCCGTCTAGCCCCCTTTCGATAACGCGTGATAAGGAACTTCGTTCCATTAAAAAAACAAACGAATTGAGTACCTCCTCCATTTCGAAAGTCGGTTAAAACAAGGAGAGATTTAAAAAATAGAAGAAGATCTTACTATGTGTGTGTATGTGTTAAAATAAAGAGTTGTCTATTCTATTCTATTCTTACTGATGTTCCATCCTGGTGTTCTCATCGGCTGCGTGTATCCTCGCTTGTTCCTCAAAGTAGGAGTACAGTCTGTTGGTCCATTCTCCGACTCCTCGCACGTGAAGCCATAGGTAATCTAACGACAAACACTTATATTACAAAGAAAGTAAATTCATTATACATTGAGGACGCAAAAATATAAACTCAACATTTTTGTAACAAAAACGAACAATTTCCATTTCTCAAGCATAGCACAAAAACTTCTACTCAGATCTTTATCAATTTATCTATACCTACTATTATTATATATAGACCAATAAAAGCATACGAACCATCACAAGAATGATTGACATCACGAGAAGAACTCGCATACTAAAATGGAACTAACTGGGCTGGTCACATTTGCAGGATGGAGGAGACAAGATGGACCAGGAAAGTGACGGAATGGACACCGAGAGGGAGAAAAAGGAAAAGAGGGCGACAAAGGAGAAGATGGCGCGATGTCTTTAGCCAAATCGTGGGACCAAACTGGATGCAAAAAGCTCGGAATCGAAAGTGGTGGAAGGAAACGGGGGAGGCCTACGTCAAAACAGGCGACTTTTACCTTGCATAAAACTTATGTAATTAGTTAGTAATATTTAAACTGTAATTTGGGTAATAGAATAAAAGCTTTTTTATTTTATTTTATTACTATTATTATAAAGCTGAAGAGTTCGTTTGAACGCGCTAATTTCAGAAACCGCTGCTCCGATTTGAAAAAATATTTCAGTGTTGGATAGTCCATTTATCGATGAGGACTATAGGCTATATTATATCCCTCTGTGACGCAGACAAAGTTGCGCGGGTCTACTAGTATAAGATAATATGCAAAGTGTCTGATTCTTAACAAGAAAGAATAATTGAAATCGGTTCATACAGAAAAGAAATACACGCAAATACGCACAGCAAATGAGATTGCACAGCCTGAAATGTTATCAGGGAACACTACGTGACCGCTACCACGTACCTATAAGGACTTTCCAGAAACTGATGATAACAACACTTACAAACACTATACAGGGTGGAACTGTAACTTTGGACAATCTAAGGTGGGGTGAATGACTTGTTGAAATAAAACATAGAACCACTTTTATTTTAGGAATTGGCTAAAAAAAAATTTTTCATCATAATCCACCCTGTATACACTCATCATACATAGACTACTCACCGCTCTGCTTTTAAAATAATAATTGCCTATGATTTTTCTCACTAGCCACTAAGTAGTTATATTCTGTTTTTCAAAATTTTAATTTGGTATCGATACAAACGGTTAATTTGACTGATAAATGTATTAGTAAGATCTCCACAAGGCAAGCTTGACCTAGTGTGGGGATCGATTAGGCACACTGTAAATTTTGACTGAACAAATATTTTTCAATCTTCAATCTCAGGATTCCCTTACCGTGCTGAGAAGGGGCACTGCTGATGGTAAAGGGGTGCCACTCGTAGCCAGCTATGGCGGGTATGTTCACGAACACGTAGTCACCGGCGTGGTAGTCGAACGAGGGGGGACGCTTTATGACGAGATGCGTGACGCGGGACGGGAGCAGGATCCCTGATGATATGTAGGTTTTACCGCGCTCTGATCTGGAAGTTACGGTAAATATATATCCACAACCATAATGTACATACAGGGTGTAAATAGGGCACTCCTGAAAACGAAGACTGGTGGTAGTACTAGTGATCCCTGTGATGTAATGCCAGGAAATCGGTCCAATCAGACGATTTTTTTTGCAAAAAGCTTAACATCCTAGGTGTCACCATGGAATTATTAACTGTCTTACTAAGACCTGAAAACCCGTAGTACATCATTTTATTCTACTGTCAATAGTTTTCGCAGCGCACGCGACGTAAAGAATTTTTCAGCTCATTTTTTTACACCTTATGTTACATTATTGGAGTGTTAGTAAGGATCCCAAATTAAAAAAAAAAAAATAATATAGCCTATGTTACTCGGGGATAATGTAGCTTTCCAAAGGTGAAAGAATTTTTGAAATCGGTCCAGTAGTTTCGAAGTCTATTCATTTCAAACAAACAAATATATCTTTCCTCTTTATAATATTAGTATACATTACATTATCTATCTATATAATTACTAGCTGACTCGCGCAACTTCGTCTGCGCCGAAAAAAAAAATTAGGGGTGGACTACCCCTAACATTTAGGGGATGAAAAATAGATGTTGGCCGATTCTCATAGGTACCGGATAAGCACAAAAAATTTCATCAAAATCGGTCGAGCCGTTTCGGAGGAGTTCAAGTTCGAACACCGTGACACGACAATTTTATACAGGGTGTTGTTGCCCGGTGAAACAATACTTTAAGAGCTTAATCTATATCACATTTCAAATCATATACACATACTTTTGAAACTGAGATAGTTACTTTATTTTCCCATACAAAGTTGAAAAAATATTTTTTTGTATTATTTTTGACAACCCTACTGTGACCTACATTTAGCGTACTATATCTATATGCTATTTTCACGCACACAGGCGCATCCGATCGCAATTTTAGAGTTCTGTACTATAATAATCACCTACTAATAGAAAATTTATACTAGTTTTGATTAGTTATAACTTATGATATATTATGCCTAGAAAACCCAAAGTTGGTGGATGGCTTCTACATCAAGTATACTATTTGCTGTGAAAATATTGTTTCATCGGATTATAACACCCTGTATATTAGAAGATAAAACAATACAAAATAAACAAGAAAGTAGCTTATCTACAATTATTACGACTAACATATTATGCTTTTAAAAATCCAATTTGCTTCTCAAGTATGTATGAAACTGAAATGTAAGTTCATGCTACAGCTGTTCATCAACATAATCACCAACATGTTCACCTTCATGTTCACCAATATGTTCACCTTCATGTTCATTAACATGTTCATCATCACGTTCACCAATATGTTTACCAACATGTTCACCAACATGTTTGCCAACATGTTCACCAACATGTTCACCAACATGTTCACCAACATGTTAATCAACATGTTAATCAACATGTTCATCAACATGTTCATCAACATGTTCATCAACATGTATTCCAACTTGTTCACCAATATGTTCACCTTCATGTTCATAAACATGTTCATCATCACGTTCACCAATATGTTTACCAACATGTTCACCAACATGTTTATGAACATGTTCACCAAAGTGTTCAGCATCGTGTTGAAAAAACTTGCTGCTTATCTACAGTTATCTATAAAATGTGTGACTAATAAATGCTTTTAAAAATCCAACTTGCTTTACAAGAACAACTGTACCGGTAAAGCAAGTTCGTGCTACAGCTGCGGTTTTCAATCACTATTCCTAAGTTACAAGTGTCGTGTACTTCTTTTCTTTTAACGTATGTGACTGTGTTAATGTTACCCATAGAACACTGATTTATGTATGTTTGTAATCAACAAGTTCACACATATTGTCAACACGTTCGGTTCTCTATCTAGATTCAGGTTAGTGTCGATGTCCGTTTCTGTGTCCACATCCATAGAAATGTCATCAACTTGTTGATCAACGTGTTCACCAAAATGTTCACCAACATCCATGGACATGTCCGTTTCTGTGTCCACATCCATAGAAATGTCATCAACGTGTTCATCAAAATGTTCACCAACATCCATGGATATGTCCGTGTCTGTGTCCACATCCATAGGAATGTCCATTTCTGTTACCATATCACAGTCTTCCATTTCTGTGCTCATATCAAAATTCACGTGTATTCCTGAGTCCATCCCGATATACTGTTCATTTCTTTCCAATTTCAGCGCTTATATTTAATTTTACGAACATGTTGGTGAACACTGAAAAACGCATACGAACTTGCTTTTCGGGATCATACATACTTGAAAAGCACGTTGAATTTTTAAAAGCATATGTTAGTCACACATTATCAGTTATATAGATAAATGAAGAAAAACAGTAAGCTTCTTCAACAGGGGACGGAGCGACGGGAAAGCATGCCGATGGCGTAACGCGTCGCGCCGTCCCTCCAAACCCCGTGCTGGGTTCTGGCCTCAGCCGGGGTTCGGACGCTGAGTGTGAGCGGTTGGAGGTTTTAGTGAGGTTCAACTCCCACATACCCCGCCCGCGGGGCGGGCGGGGATCCGGTGATTTCCTCCAACTGAAAAAAAAAAAAAAAAAAAAAAAAAGCTTCTTCAACACGTTGCTGAACACTTTGGTGAACATGTTGATGAACAGGTTGATGAACATGTTGGTGAACAGGTTGATGAACATGTTGGTGAACAGGTTGATGAACAGGTTGGTGAACAGGTTGATGAACATGTTGGTGAACAGGTTGATGGAACATGTTGGTGAACAGGTTGATGAACATGTTGGTGAACAGGTTGATGAACAGGTTGGTGAACAGGTTGATGAACATGTTGGTGAACAGGTTGATGGAACATGTTGGTGAACAGGTTGATGAACAGGTTGGTGAACAGGTTGATGAACATGTTGGTGAACAGGTTGATGGAACATGTTGGTGAACAGGTTGATGAACATGTTGGTGAACAGGTTGATGGAACATGTTGGTGTATAGGTTGAAAACCACAGCACGAACTTGCTTTTCGGGTTCATATATACTTGAAAAGCAAGTTGGATTTTAAAAAGCATGTTTTAGTCACACACTATCAGTTATATAGATAAATGTTGATAAGCAGTAAGCTTCTTCAACACGGTGCTGAACACTTTGGTTGTGTGCAAGTTAATGTGTGAAAAATATAACTTACTTCATCCAAGCTAGTCTCAATATCCGCTCCGTGACGTAAATAGTTCCTGGAACTATGAACCACTTCCAGAAGTTAGGGCCGTGGAATATCAACAGGAACCAGAACGGAACGTATAGTAGATGGGTCCAGTAGAATACCTGAAAATACATTTTTCAACTATAGTTTAGGTTGCACACTAAATAATTGAAACTCCGCAAATTATCTTGAGAACGTAAGGTCGTAGACCCATCGAGCTTGGACTCATTTTAAAGGCCAGATTTCCTCTACAAACACATAATAACCCCCCAAATGTTGTCAAAACATTACCAAGGTTTTTTGCGAATGCAAATATTCGTGGCATCCCTAATTTATTATCAAAACTAGTTGCTGCCCGCGACGTTGTCTAAGTGAACTCTATAACCTCTTATCCCTTTCGTCGTTCCCTCTTATCGTTTTCTTTATCCCTATGTTCTTTCTCTGGATCTAAAAATTGTCTGTGCCAAATTTAATTAAAATCGGTTGAGAGGTTTAAAGAATGCGTAACAGACAAACAGACAGACAGAGTTACTTTCGCATAATAATAGTAGGGTTACAATAAATTAATCATGATTGAAATGAAATTATTTATTTCTCAACATAAATGAAATTATCATGCTTGTTGATGTCCAAAGACTACCACCAGTTCGGTAAAAGAAATAGCCACCGTCCTGAGAAGAACCAGCAAGAAACTCAGCGGGTTTTTTGTATTAATTTTTTCTTTTTTTTTTCTTCTGAATTCAATATTACAATTTTTGAATACCTCAAAACTCCCCCTTCTTCTTATAAACGGCTGACTGCAGACGAACATGACAGTGAGCATGACAGCCAGCGCCACCCCGGTGGAGTTGGCACACCCCCCCACCAGGCCGAACAGACCCGGTCGCTCCGTCAGCACCCACTCGTACAAGGTGTAGTTAGCCCTGTTCAATACAGGGTCGTTTACTACTAGGATGCCTGGGGACAAAATAATAATGTAATTCAAAGAAAAAATTCAATACAAGCTTTTAAGATACTGCATATCTAGGGTTGCCAGGTCCTCAGACGCAAAAGCCGGACAGACTTGTAAGTTTGTCCTGACATTTGGGCAAAAAATCCGGACATCTTGTTTTTTTTGTCAAAAGTGTAAAACAATTTTTTTTTGTCCTAACATTCGGTCGAAAAATCCGGACGCCTCACATTTTTGAAAAATTTTGGTGTTATTTCAGTTCAATAAGTCAACTCGGCTACTCGTTCGGCGTGATTCAATCTCGATCCGCGCGCAAATTTCGAAATTGAAAAATCCTACCTAAATCCTAACAGGACGGATGCCGCTTATTTTGGCCGGACAAGCAATCAAAAATCCTACGTATGTCCTGCTTTATCCTAACACCTGGCAACCCTATGCATATCATGTATCAGTACAGTGCTAGTCAAGACAAGTAAAATGAGTCCAAACACGTCTATCTTATTTAGTATAGGAGTTCCTATGACCACCTCATTCATATTATTGCATTATCACGCGATGTACATCTGCGTGCAAAATGTCAGATCAATCAGATAACGGGAAGTTTGTCAAATTTAACTTGCAAGATTCCATCCGAATATACATAGTTACATCCAGTGCAAGTTAATATAAAGCTTGTAATAAAATGTAAATCACGTTTGAGCGTTATTTTGTTTTTTATGCTTTCCCCAATTCAGATGTCGGTCGTTAAATAAAAATCATTTTGATCGTGCTAATTTATAGTCAAAAATCAATGCTTGACAGTACAAGAGCCGATGAGTCAGTGTCAACTTTTTATTATTGTGCCAACAGGCCACCTACCCGTAAGCGGTTGCTCATGGAACTCTGCTACGTCAGGGGATACTGAAGCATCGCTACCTACGACCAACCTTTAAAGACATCTCTTGAGCCTCTTTTGAAGAAGGACAAAGTTTGTCCTGTCATGTTATTTTTGTGTTCATAAACCGATTTTAATTGAGTTATTTTTCGTTTGGATGGATTATATAGTCGAAAGTGACCGATGTTTGATTTAAATTAGCATTTTAGAGGTCCATGACAGTTGAAAATTACAACTGTTTTAAATAAAATGAAACTCACTAAAGTTACACAGATGCATGACAGTGTGCAACAAGCTGTATCCACATATCATGGCGCCGGTGAGCTTGTGCAGGTAGATGTGGTGGTCCAGAGGCAGGACGGAGCCGAACCCGCGCACGCGGAGCGCCGTGATGCTGTGACGGAGCATCAGCACCAGCACCCAGGCGCACGTGAAGTTCAGACATTGACCTGGAAGAGGATAGTTGAGTTTACTGCTCTTTGATCTTGAATAATTCTGCTATAGAATGATAGAGGTACAGTTACACATGCTAGTTAATAGCACGAGAGCATGCTAGTGTTGAGTACAAAGTGAACTAGTTACTAGAAGCTCAATTATATTGTATTATTTCTTACAACTCATTTTTAGTTTATGTTTCACTAAAGTTTGTTGTTTTTACAAGATAAAACTTGAGAAGTGTCATGGGACACCCGAATAGAGTTCCTTTCGATTAAAAGATATCTTATATTTTTTTTTTCCTAACGTAACGCGCGATAAGGAACGTGTTTTAAAAGATTTTGATCACAGCGCCATCTAGCGATAATCATCGAAAACAAAAATAAGGAACATGTTTCAAAAGATTTTGATCACAGCGCCATCTAGCGATAATCATCTAAAACAAAAAAAGTGTCGTGACAACTTTTCGTAAGATTTTTTTCCGTCTAGCCCCCTTTCGACAACGCGCGATAAGGAACTGCGTTCCAACTTACCACATGCTCTAGCCACAATCACGAAGCCATTCGACTCTCTATACTCAATGCATCTCGCCACGAATAACCCACAATTGACGAGGTAGAATATCACCAAGTAAATGATGTACACGTAGTTGTTCTTGAAGTATGGTAATGAGAACTGGTATGGTTTCAATTTCGTCAACTTGTGTCGAATTGTGCTGGGTTTCGGTTCTGGTTTGGGTGGGACCAACCAGCGGTCTATGCTGGAAAAGAATAGAGAATTTGATTTATTTAAAACACAATTTTAAAGAAACACTAGCTGGCCCACACAACTTCGTCTGCGTCACATAAAGAAATTTTCTCACCGTTTAAACCTTCCCTGGACTTCTACGAATATTTCAAGATTAAAATAAGCCAAATCGGTTCAGTCGTTCTCGAGTTTTAGCGAGACTAACGAACAGCAATTCATTTTTATATATGAGAAGATGTGCATGTCTTGAAATATTCGTAGAAGGGTTTTAAGAATTTACAATGATACTTTGGTTTCTATTGTCTTATGTGACGCAGAAGAAGTAGCGTGAGCTAGCTAGTTCTAAAAAAAATACCTAGGCATCTGCAAGTTATTTAGACGAGACTTATAAAAGAAAAATAGTTTGAAGAACGCAAAATAAAAACAATTCAATAAGTCAAGTCTTTGCTTGTAAACCATTAAACCACTTAACCAAAGTTAGTAGCAACCAAATTTGGCGCTTGTTTAATGAGCTACGAGTATCTATAAGTGACATTTGATAACCACAGACCTGCTGAGTTTCTTGCCAGTTCTTCTCAGGACGGTGGCTATAATTATTATTTTTTTGTGTCCGAACTGGTGGTAGCTTTTAACTTTTGACGTCAACAAGAATGAGTACGTCATCAATGTTGAAAATAAAGTATTTCATTTCACGAATGGTATTATGTACTGTAGGAAATCAAAGGCTGCCAGTGCAAAGAAAACTTCAGAACAAGAAAATTTAATAAAACAATAAAAACTTAGAGCAAAAATATGACGCAATCTGAATTAGTTGTTCACACCAATGTTCACACCAATTCGAAATCTAAAAAGCGCGCCAACATGAATCGTACATTTAAAAAGTTGTTGAGTTCCCGAACAATTGTCGATTCACGGAGGGGTTTGAAATAAAAACGCACCTTCAAGCGAAGACATTTATTGTAGATTGTGTCATTCCAAGTCAATCGATCGGAACTCGTTTCAGTGGCGCGATTCAGGAATACAACTATTGACATCTATTGACAACAATGTTAATTAATACTACATTATGTACAAAAACAAAAAATATATAAAAATCAATCCTTAACATACCGCCCACCATGGACAGAATGGCCATAACAATTACATATTATGTACACTTGAACAATAATTTACAACAATGAAATGACACTCACTAAAACTCAATCACAAAACAAAAAATATAAGCAAAAACACAAATTAAAGATAACCGCCCACCATGAATAAATTTATAACAAAACTAGTGGGCTTTATCAGAGCAGTGGACTGTATAAATTTTAAAACAAGAATAAGACTATAAACTATAAAGCTGTAACAAAATACCAAACTGAGTCATGGAACCTTGAAACTCATCGTGACTTTATCCGAACCATTATGCTTCAACCTGCCATTTTTCCAATGCTCGAAATCTATGAACTCTAAGGAGTTCCAAACAGGTCCAGACAAAATCCAGCCGAGTCTGGTATTTTGTGCTACGGGTGTACCCGGAGGACCCTTCACCAGACCATCCAATATAACTTCACCAATCACGCTGGTACCCAAAAGTAAATCTATTTTACTAGGCGTGTGGAAAGTTGGGTCAGCTAATTTGAGAGCTGAAAACGGTGACTCAAACCGAGGAATCTTCCGATCAGGAAGATTTGAGATAAGTGCACTTACAACATACGCATCGACAGGTACAACATAGGTGGGATCTAGGCGCGATTGTAATTGAAATGTTACTATCCCTCTAGAAGGTATCTGTGAATCGTTGCCTAGTCTTATTATTTCGATGTGTGCAGATGTTTTTCTAAGGCCGAGCAATTGTACTGAGTCCTCCGTGATAAGAGAGACTTGCGAACCCTGATCAATCAGAGCTCGTAAACCAACAATAGTACTGTTATTTGCTTGGACGTTGACCAAGGCGGTCGCTAGTAGGCCATGGCTATGAACATCTGCTGAGTTAGTGGTACAGTCGCATGGAATTGAGGAAGTTGCTGCAGCTGTTACAGCAACCTTTTTTTCTACTGAACCATTGAGAGGTTCAGCAGCCTTGACAGTCGGTTTGGGATGGAGAAGTGTGTGGTGCTTTCTGTTACAAATTTTGCATTTAGAGGACTGACGACAAAGGTAGACGGTGTGATTTTTACATTGAAACAAAGATTTCTGGTTCGAACAAATTCACGACGGCTCTCGAGATCTTTTTTAGCAAACTGCTTACAATGACACAGCTTGTGCTCCTGTGAGCATAAAATACATGAATGTGAAGTGACATTTATTTTGGCAACATTACGATTAATACTGATTTTGGGTTTACTAAATCTATTCTCAATGTTTTCAAGTGAGCGAAACCTACATTCTAAAAATAGTTTAAAATCTTGTAAAGTAGGCAGTTCGTCAGATCTGCTGATCTCCTCTTCCCACAACTTGCAAGACTCTAAATCTAATTTTGCTCTAAGAATAAAGATGACAATAGTGTCCCAATATTTCACATCTATCCCCAAATCATGCAATCCATGCAGACAGTCCATTGAATTATCAAGAAGATTCTTGATTGAGTTTGCAGAGTCCCTTACTGGTTGTTGATTCATGAAACGTTTCAAGAAATAGTCGGCTAAGTGTTTTTTATTGTCGTAACGTTTTGTTAATGTTGACCAGGCCACCTTGTAGTTTGACGCAGTAATTGTCTTAATAACTGTTCCGCTTCCCCAGAGAGATGAGCCTTGAGATATAACAGTTTTTGGACATCGTCGATGTTCTTGTTCTTATCTATTAGCGATATAAACATGTCACGAAAGCTGTGCCAATCAATGTATGAACCGGAGAATGTAGGAATAGTTATTTCCGGTAATTTTACATTACAACTATTCGTAACACTGGACTCTAACATCGCTCTTAAGGTATCTTTAAGGTCAGACTTATACATCATGTAAACCTCTTCCGCACAGTCGTAAATTTCTTGCGTGAAATAAATGTTATCTGCTGCAGTTGCGGTTTCAATGATTTTATAATGAATATTCACAAATCGATCCCAGTGCTTCTCCAAAGTTTCTAACCGCGTCTCAATGTAAACCTGAGTGAGTTTATGTTTTAGCGATTTCTTGAAATTGACTTGACCCTTTTCAATTCTACCTTTGATATCGACTTGTAATTTTACGAAAGTTTCCATTGTAAATTCTTCAAAATTTTACAAGTGTTTGAGCTCTTTTGAGGTTTGTTGAAATCGGGCATAGGTTCCCCGTCTCAACCACTTTCCACTTAAAATTTTACAAGTCTAATCACTACTTGTACTTACGATTGAACTCACTCGGTCATCTGCGTAAATCCTTCTATGTCCACAGTTTTGCTCTCTCTTGCTGTTCTTTATTCCACTTATAATACACTGCGCCAATAATTGTCCTTGTCGTCACAGAGTCACCAACACTATTTACACTATATACTGTTAGGTGACTTTTCTCTAATTCCATTTAATTGTTTGTAGAAGCGGGTATTACGTCGATTTAAAGGAAGGACTTCCGGTTGTGATGAATCATTTTATAAGAGTGTTGTTAGATTCTTTTAATTTTATTTTATGCGAACGGAAATACTAGTGGCGCCATCTGATTTATTTCTCAAGAAAGTATAAAAGGCGTGTAAGCTGTCGTTTGAATACAGTAGTCGACGTGATTTCAAAGTGAACAGAGTTGAGAGTAATTGTGACTGAGTTTTGGAGGATAATTGTACTGATTTTGGAGGATGATTATACTGTTTTTGGAAAATGAATAAACTGTTATTGTGAACCAAGGAATTTTCATTGTGTTTCTGAACTGAACCCAATAGTTCAGAAGTGGGATTCGAACCCACGCCCACAGAAAACCGTAAGTCACTGATATTACATCTTTTTTAAAAGTATTCATTATGGATGATACTGAGCTCAGCTTACAAAAAAAAAATGAGTTTCAAATGGACGCTCATTATGTATGAGAGGCTCCATTTTTTTTTTCTATTTTATTTTCATTTCCCCACACTCTGGTTTGAATACTACTTAGTTGAATTCCGTTACATTAAAGTCTCTTTTTTTTTTCTCTTTTTCACGTAACATCGAGTAACTATGGCTGGACTGGACTGGATTGGATTGATATGTCATGGTTGCGGACGGCTCGTGGTACAGAGTCGAGTAACTATGGCTGGACCGGACCGGACTGGACTGGACTGGACTGGATTGGATTGGATTGGATTGGATTGATATGTCATGGTTGCGGGAAGGCTCGAGGTAAAGAGTCTAGTAACTATGGCTGGATTGGATTGGATTGATATGTCATGGTTGCGGGAAGGCTCGAGGTAAAGAGTCGAGTAACTATGGCTGGACTGGATTGGATTGATATGTCATGGTTGCGGGAAGGCTCGAGGTAAAGAGTCGAGTGACCATGGCTGGGACTTGGATGGACTTGGTTCATGAAGGACTAGGATGATGTAGGACTAGGATGATGCAGGACTAGGTTGATGCAGGACTAGGTTGATGCAGGGCTAGGTTGATGCTGGACTTGGGTTGATGCTGGACTTGGGTTGATGCTGGACTTGGGTTGATGCTGGACTTGGGTTGATGCTGGACTTGGGTTGATGCTGGACTTGGGTTGATGCTGGACTTGGGTTGATGCTGGACTTGGGTTGATGCTGGACTTGGGTTGATGCTGGACTTGGGTTGATGCTGGACTTGGGTTGATGCTGGACTTGGGTTGATGCTGGACTTGGGTTGATGCTGGACTTGGGTTGATGCTGGACTTGGGTTGATGCTGGACTTGGGTTGATGCTGGACTTGGGTTGATGCTGGACTTGGGTTGATGCTGGACTTGGATTGATGCTGGACTTGGATTGATGCTGGACTTGGATTGATGCTGGACTTGGATTGATGCTGGACTTGGATTGATGCTGGACTTGGATTGATGCTGGACTTGGATTGATGCTGGACTTGGATTGATGCTGGACTTGGATTGATGCTGGACTTGGATTGATGCTGGACTTGGATTGATGCTGGACTTGGATTGATGCTGGACTTGGATTGATGCTGGACTTGGATTGATGCTGGACTTGGATTGATGCTGGACTTGGATTGATGCTGGACTTGGATTGATGCTGGACTTGGATTGATGCTGGACTTGGATTGATGCTGGACTTGGATTGATGCTGGACTTGGATTGATGCTGGACTTGGATTGATGCTGGACTTGGATTGATGCTGGACTTGGATTGATGCTGGACTTGGATTGATGCTGGACTTGGATTGATGCTGGACTTGGATTGATGCTGGACTTGGATTGATGCTGGACTTGGATTGATGCTGGACTTGGATTGATGCTGGACTTGGATTGATGCTGGACTTGGATTGATGCTGGACTTGGATTGATGCTGGACTTGGATTGATGCTGGACTTGGATTGATGCTGGACTTGGATTGATGCTGGACTTGGATTGATGCTGGACTTGGATTGATGCTGGACTTGGATTGATGCTGGACTTGGATTGATGCTGGACTTGGATTGATGCTGGACTTGGATTGATGCTGGACTTGGATTGATGCTGGACTTGGATTGATGCTGGACTTGGATTGATGCTGGACTTGGATTGATGCTGGACTTGGATTGATGCTGGACTTGGATTGATGCTGGACTTGGATTGATGCTGGACTTGGATTGATGCTGGACTTGGATTGATGCTGGACTTGGATTGATGCTGGACTTGGATTGATGCTGGACTTGGATTGATGCTGGACTTGGATTGATGCTGGACTTGGATTGATGCTGGACTTGGATTGATGCTGGACTTGGATTGATGCTGGACTTGGATTGATGCTGGACTTGGATTGATGCTGGACTTGGATTGATGCTGGACTTGGATTGATGCTGGACTTGGATTGATGCTGGACTTGGATTGATGCTGGACTTGGATTGATGCTGGACTTGGATTGATGCTGGACTTGGATTGATGCTGGACTTGGATTGATGCTGGACTTGGATTGATGCTGGACTTGGATTGATGCTGGACTTGGATTGATGCTGGACTTGGATTGATGCTGGACTTGGATTGATGCTGGACTTGGATTGATGCTGGACTTGGATTGATGCTGGACTTGGATTGATGCTGGACTTGGATTGATGCTGGACTTGGATTGATGCTGGACTTGGATTGATGCTGGACTTGGATTGATGCTGGACTTGGATTGATGCTGGACTTGGATTGATGCTGGACTTGGATTGATGCTGGACTTGGATTGATGCTGGACTTGGATTGATGCTGGACTTGGATTGATGCTGGACTTGGATTGATGCTGGACTTGGATTGATGCTGGACTTGGATTGATGCTGGACTTGGATTGATGCTGGACTTGGATTGATGCTGGACTTGGATTGATGCTGGACTTGGATTGATGCTGGACTTGGATTGATGCTGGACTTGGATTGATGCTGGACTTGGATTGATGCTGGACTTGGATTGATGCTGGACTTGGATTGATGCTGGACTTGGATTGATGCTGGACTTGGATTGATGCTGGACTTGGATTGATGCTGGACTTGGATTGATGCTGGACTTGGATTGATGCTGGACTTGGATTGATGCTGGACTTGGATTGATGCTGGACTTGGATTGATGCTGGACTTGGATTGATGCTGGACTTGGATTGATGCTGGACTTGGATTGATGCTGGACTTGGATTGATGCTGGACTTGGATTGATGCTGGACTTGGATTGATGCTGGACTTGGATTGATGCTGGACTTGGATTGATGCTGGACTTGGATTGATGCTGGACTTGGATTGATGCTGGACTTGGATTGATGCTGGACTTGGATTGATGCTGGACTTGGATTAGTACTGACTAGGTTGATGCTGGATTGGATTGGTACTGACTAGGTTGATGCTGGATTGATACTGGACTGGACTGCGCTGCCTTGAATTGGGGCTGGACTGGACTGCACTGGGGCTGGATTAGTATTGGACTGGACCTGGATTGGTATTGAGATTGGACTGGACCTGGATTGGTATTGAGATTGGACTGGACCTGGATTGGTATTGAGATTGGACTGAACCTGGATTGGTATTGAGATTGGACTGAACCTGGATTGGTATTGAGATTGGACTGAACCTGGATTGGTATTGGGATTGGACTGGACCTGGATTGGTATTGGGATTGGACTGGACCTGGATTGGTATTGGGATTGGACTGGACCTGGATTGGTATTGGGATTGGACTGGACCTGGATTGGTATTGGGATTGGACTGGACCTGGATTGGTATTGGGATTGGACTGGACCTGGATTGGTATTGGACTGGGCCTGTATTGGACTGGGCCTGCATTGAAGCTGGATTGGACCTGGAGCTGGATTGGACCTGGAGCTGGATTGGACCTGGAGCTGGATTGGACCTGGAGCTGGATTGGACCTGGAGCTGGATTGGACCTGGAGCTGGATTGGACCTGGAGCTGGATTGGACCTGGAGCTGGATTGGACCTGGAGCTGGATTGGAGCTGGACCAGATTGATAGGTTGCGGGAAGGAACAAGGCCGAATGATCAGGCATATCTGATATTGGAGTAGATAAACAAAACTAGGAAATACAAAGGAAGACGCGGAGACTGTCTCCAGGATTTCGATGAATAATGGCACAAAGAGACAGATAAGGGGTAACATTCGGAAACGTTACCAGGGTTCTTAAATGATTGAACAGAACGGCGGAGCGGCAGTCACCACGAGGAGTATGGACAAGTAAGCCAAATGATATTAATTCTGCCTTACATCGTTTTATGGCAAAAGATAAAACTATTCAGTTTCGACTAAACAAAGAGACTATGACTGAATAAAGGAAGAAAAAAAGGGGAGAATAGATTTGGTTCATTATGGAACATGTCTGGGAGGGATGGAAGCGAAAGTTGATGGAACCCTCTCCTTGTCGTGAGAGTTACGCCAGACTTCACACAGATTGTTGAGCAAAATAGTTGAGTTTGAAGAATCATTAGAGCATTATACACGATGACTAATCTACTATTTCGCTATAAAATCTCAGGTTAGCAGGATGTGTATTGTTTACTTCACGGGGTGGATCATAGAGCCATTAGTGCGTAGGTGGCGTAATTTAGCGAAGAAGAACCTGCGGAACCATCAAAGTAGGGCAATTCGGGGAGTCGTGAGATACAAGTGACAGATCATTACGCAGACAACTATTCATTGGGACCTACCTGGTGCTTCTGAGGTTGATACAGTGGCGGTAATAGGTGTTTCGATTGCGAGGGAGCGATCGCCTTTTGAACTAAGACTAGATAAGGACTGTTTCTGACCAATGCGCGTTACCAATCAAGGGAGTTTGGGTCTGGATCACTCTGGACATATCTGGTAGCAAGGGAAGGTTGGAAAGGCTTTCTGCCCTGCAAGAGTCCTAGAAATCCAAATAAATGCTTACCTACAGCATGTCAACGTTGATGTTCAGTCAAAGTTCTCCTTGATTAAAGGGTCGGACGGAACTGGCTGGATTTGTGTGAGAATGGTAGTTTCTGAACGAACAATGTTGTGAAAGATGTTTTTGGACGAAGCTCAGAGTGAAAGGGATGACAGATAAAGAAGATGGACAAAAGACGCGAAAGACGAACGTTGTGTTAAGAAGAAGTCTATTATTTTTATGAGTCTTGATGGGGGACGATAACAATTTGCCTGCTTTATTGGTGCTGTTTATGCCGGTGTTGCAGGAATGTGCATTGTTGATGGCAGTGTTATTCACTCCTATGTTTTGAGTCAATACTTTTTACAGAAGGTCCGGATATAATTGTCGCTGGAATTCCAGATGAATCGAATGTTCAAACGACATGTGTAAACGCTTGCAGAGTTTGTGTCTGAAGTAGAAGGGAGTATTGTCCTAGAGAATATACGATTGGAAATTAATGTTGGAAAGGATACCATTTTGGGTTGTTGTAGAGTTGACTTCCATGAAAACGCGGTTGACCAGAGCAACAACTGTAGTGATCGACAACATCGAGCGCTTCTAGCTCCAGATATGCTGTTGTGTAGGGATTGTTTCATGTGATTTGCAAGGTCGAGAATTTACAAAAGCCTATCGGATGGTGACTGAGACGGAGGATCTGAACCCCTTATAGTGTCGGATGTGGATTGTGAACTGATGAGAGTATGTTGCAGGAAATATTGGATAGTGAGAAGATGAGAGTCAGATTAATGCTTTTTGTGGACGAATGATTGTTGGCGTATCGTTCTTGGCTCTATATGATCCTGGAGCAAAATGCGACGTATGCAAGTAGAAGGCCTGGCTGGTGTACTTCTGTAACACAACTTCTCTAGTCCCTCTCTGATTACAGCTGGTATCTTGTTTTAGTCGGGGACCCATTGATAGAGCTGTTGTGGCCATTGATGACGAAAGGAATCGGATTGTAACTGCCCAATCGGCAGGTGCGGAAGCTCGGACTATTAGGATAACTGGGAAATTTTGTTATTGATCAAGGCCTTACGTTTTTTTGAAGTTTATGCGAGTATTGTATTTGTATTTGGTGGGTTTTTGCTCAAAGGAGTTATCTGGTAGATTCTCGAAGTGAGGCACGATGGTGAGGATCTTGTGTTGTAAGAGACGTTGTGACCTATTCAAGATAGAAGGATAGGTATTGTTTCCCGGAGGTGCGAAGTTTCGTTCGCTTGGAGTGCGGCCGTGTCAGGGCTGGAGCATGTGGATAGAGGGACCACTTCACTTGGACCCATCATTAAAGAGTGATTAGTAGAGCTGAACAAATTCGGAGGATTTAAATAGGAAAAGTCGAAAAGTGGGAATGTGATACTGATAAAACAAGGCAATGAACAGAAGGACACAAATGGACAGAATAGAGGAAATAATTTATTTAATGAAATCGGATACTGTTAATTTCGGACAGGTCATCTCCCTAATGGATTTTGCGAGAAAAGAACTAGGAATACGTGAGTTGGCAACGCTAGGAAGAGAAACTGGAATCTCAAGATATAGTGAAGAACAAAAACGTTAAAATGAGAAAATGAGAAGTCTTCGAAGGCTGTATCCTTCTAATTCTCCCATCTGAATGTCAAACTCAAGACCTCATCAAATTAAACACCAAAAATGTTATCAGGCTTGCAGAATGCTATAACGGTAAAGAAATTTGAAGGGGTGGACTGACATACCATCAGATGATTCAATAAATGAAACAAACTATATGAACTGATACACCGGACAGAAGAGGAAAAGAGGTAGGCCTTTTCGATGGTGGGAATACTAAATAACAGGGATATTATAATGAAGAAACGGCTGAAGACAGGAGTGGAATGAAGGAGGCTTTTGGGCACGTAACGTTTTTATGGCTTTCAGCTATGGTGCTTCGAGGCTATAGTGTCGAGGAGTAAAATTCAACCATGGCTTTTTGTGTGGACACTTGAATTCTACGTTGCTTGATTTTTAGTTGGTTGTTTTGGTCTCCTTTTATTATTTTTTTTTCTCATCTTTTAGTAATGGTTGCAATTGATCGGATTTACGGAGAGTTAAACAAGCGCGAGGACTCGCTTAGTTACAGGATGGCCGAGCTGTTAGGTGACTTTTCTCTAATTCCATTTAATTGTTTGTAGAAGCGGGTATTACGTCGATTTAAAGGAAGGACTTCCGGTTGTGATGAATCATTTTATAAGAGTGTTGTTAGATTCTTTTAATTTTATTTTTATGCGAACGGAAATACTAGTGGCGCCATCTGATTTATTTCTCAAGAAAGTATAAAAGGCGTGTAAGCTGTCGTTTGAATACAGTAGTCGACGTGATTTCAAAGTGAACAGAGTTGAGAGTAATTGTGACTGAGTTTTGGAGGATAATTGTACTGATTTTGGAGGATGATTATACTGTTTTTGGAAAATGAATAAACTGTTATTGTGAACCAAGGAATTTTCATTGTGTTTCTGAACTGAACCCAATAATACACACTGCTACTTCTTCCTTGGTGTACATGTAGGCGCACACCTTTTTCAGCACCAGTGGCGATCCACCACTACTTCCCGTGCTGTTTCCGAAAAATCCGGCTCGGTTAGGACCAAATGTTGAGTTCCCGAACAATTGTCGATTCACGAAGGGGTTTGAAATAAAAACACACCTTCAAGCGAAGACATTTATTGTAGATTGTGTCATTCCAAGTCAATCGATCGGAACTCGTTTCAGTGGCGCGATTCAGGAATACAACTATTGACATCTATTGACAACAATGTTAATTAATACTACATTATGTACAAAAACAAAAAATATATAAAAATCAATCCTTAACAAAAGTATATTTATAAATGAGGTTTTAATCACTGTTTAATTGATTAAAACCTCTTTTATAAATATACTTTTTAAAAATTATTTTATAGATGGCGCTTTAGTTGCTAGTACTTTTACCTTTATAATGTTTGTTAACATTCAGTCGCCTACATGTACCATCATTCAAATATCTCCTTAAGTTACCTAATAGACAAGTTCTCCAGCAGACCGCCATGGTTATTGAGCTGGTTCTTCAAAGCCTCATAAGTGATGGCTCCTCGCTGGTCCACGTCAGCATCCTCGAACATGGCGGTGGTGAGGTCTAGGAGCTGCTCATCACTGAACTGCATGCCGTTCTCTTCCATGCATGCTCGCATTACGTGCTGGAGTTCCCTGTGTTGGATTAGCCCGTCACCTAGAGAATTGAATGTTATTAATGTTCATAATTGTATTTAACTTGTGCCTACACTTCGTCTGTGTCATATCAGACGATATAAATAAAATTGTGTTTTGGGTTTCTACGCACCAAGCTAATAAAACTATAAAATTATCATAATTTGATAGATTTACGAAAAACTAAATGATTAATGTTGATTTCTACTCATAAAAACGCAAAATATATTTTATATTCCAAATTTAAAATTGGTATTTTTTTATCTGTGCTTCGAATGTCAAAAACGCTATCCGCCATGATGGCTGTAATATGACGTCACCTCTACAGTAAACCCTTAGCAAATCGTAGTGTTTACACCGCTGTTTACTCTGTGAGTGACGCAAAAGTGACGTTAGAAGATGGCGGTGCATTTGGTGAGCGTTTTTGCGCCAAATTTGAAATCGAAATTTTAAATGGCAAATTTTAGCCTTATTTGGCTAAAAAAATTGTTCCATATTTTTTATAGGTTTTTATGAACAAAATTCAAATAGAAAAAAAATGGGGTGGAATAGCCTATTGAATGTATGGAAGTAGGTACCCGCTCGCTGATCTGTCATCTGTGTTCTCAAAATATGTTATCTTGCGTTCTACACATTCACTTGTAAATATGACGTTTGTAAAAAAATATGTTTAGTTATTTTGTTATTTGCTTCGATAAGAACCTGCTTCTGATTACAATGAATGCAATAAATACAATTAAATAAAAATAATTGTTCAAACGCTGAGTGTGAGCGTTTGGAGGTTTTAGGGCAATTCAACTCCTTCATTCAACTAAAAAAATAGCACACACTCATGGGTCACTGCAATGTCAGGAAACACCGTCCCGCTACCTACGACCTACCTTTGAGGACTTCAAGCCTCGTTTTAACTCAAGCGCTCGGGAAAGAAGAGAGTGAAGGTATACCAACCATCCAAATCATAAACTTTAAACAGGAACCGGATCTTGTCATCAGGGCTCTGTCCGGCGAACCTGTGGACTGCTGCTATGAACTCCTGGAGGGAGATGGACCCTGAATCATCCTCGTCGAAGATCTGGAACACTCTCTCTGTGAAGAATGGCTGGAAAATAGAAATACAAGGTTTTTATTAACTTGCACTGGATGTAACTATGTAAGTTCGGGTGGAATTTTGTGAGTATAATTTGACGACTTTCCGGTTTCCGATTTAGCTGATATTTTGCACGCAGATGTATATCGCCATGGTACCATATTATTATGACAGTATAATAATATGGTACCATGGAGTTGATCTGATGATGGAGTCTCCTGTACTAAACAAGATAGACCCGTCGTTTTACTTGTATTAGCTAGCACCCTATTGGTACATGAAATCCAAGATTTTAGAAGCTTTTGTAGTTGGAAAGCTTTTTACTTCTTACAAATTTATACTTAACCCAAGACAAGTGAGCTTCCCCTCGGGTTCCTGGGCTTCACTGCTCAGTCATTACGATGGTCGCCGCTGTAGATCCCACATACACAGGATGTTACAGTGGTGAGAGTGAGAGGTGGGTAAATACCCGATTAACTAATTGAAACCTATATATAATGAAAAATTGTTGAGCATTAAACTGAATAATGCCAAAATGTCGTTTCTGAAAAAAATCGACAAATGTTTATATTTATTAATCCACCAGGATAACATACATTTTTGGAGACGACAATCTTCTGGAACTGTTCTCTTGTGATCTCCTTCTGATCTCCCACGGTCTCCTTGAAGAGCTGCTCCAATCTGTCAACACTGCTCTTGTCGAAGCCCACGCGTGGTCTGACAAAAGAATATTGATTTTAAGAGAAAATTGTTTACTAAAAATCATACAATTTTATATCTTGAATAAACAGAATGAAGCCAATTGAAAGTATGCCGCTCGCTCGTAACATCAGCCATGATGATGTCATTATGGTGCGTTTCCACATTGGCTCGCCAACCTCCAACTTCATATTAGTCGGCCGTCACCGTCATTTGTTTTGTACGTGAGTTGGACGTTGGCAAGCCAAACGCGGCATTACATCTTTAATAAAGGATTGAAAACGATCGGATTTTATGTCAGATTCAAATGAGATTATGTGCAAAGTATTTACTTTTAAACAAAAAGATTATCGAAATCGGTTCATTATAAAAAGGAACAATACAACACGCACAACAAATCGTTAAATTTGGTCCACAAAAAAAATCTTTAAGGATCTCAAAACACTTGTTAGATTCGCTATGTCAGTCGCATGGAAATCCGTCGTCATATACATTCTGTTGCGGCCTACCCTAATGCATGCACACCTTTAGTTCCACTCACCTGCTGCTACTAACTGTAGATAGAAACTCCATGACTTTCTCAGCGGTAACATAACTATCACCATCCACGTCCAATATTCTGAACAGTTTCTTCGTAACCTAAAAATAACAACATTATTATCACAAATAACTCTAAAACTACTCTCAAATTAGGTCAAGATAATGAGAAGTTAATTGTTTACTTATTTTTGTTTTAATTGTACGTGTATTATTAGTAAAATATTTTATTTCTACCTTCTTTAAAGCAAAATATTGCAAGAGTAAAAATTCTAATTAGCGCCATCTATTGCCAGAATAAAGAAACTTTTTAATACTAAATTAAATGGTCATAAACTAAGAAAAAACTACGATTTAACAACTGAATTCTTTAAATAATATACTTTAATTATATTTTAGAAAAAATCTACGTCGAAAACAGTAAATAACTTGTGAAAATTAATGTTTAAACGTCAAATTAGTTTCAGTATCTCAATAACAGATGGCGTTACTTGTGTCAAAGGATTTGATCATTACCACTTTGTTCTGCATGATATGCTGAAAGGTATCCAAGTTGATGACTCCATCGCCACATAGAACATACGCCACACTCTCGATTTGCTCCACAAAGTCAAGTTGTTTGTCTTCTCTAAAAATCGTGATTTTTCCATTAAAAAGTAACATTTTTAATCGTAGTTTCAAAAGTACCTATTTGTTCAATCTTGTTAAAAATTAAGTGGAACCCCATGACGGCATATACCTTTTATTATAAAGAAGAATTACCCAGATAGGTACACGCAAAAAATATTTTCAGTCAACTTGATAACGTCTTCCTTTCGGGAAGTCGGTCACCAAAACATCATCGAAATCGGCTTCTCCAAAAAGTATAGTTGAACCATTTTCATTGCTTCCTAGTCGTTATTTCTTGAGACATTACTTTAGACAATCTGACGTGGGGTGAATGACCTGTTGAAATAAAACTTAGAACCAGTTTTATTTTAGGAATTGGATAAAAAAAATTTTTCATCATAGTATAGAAGTCCGCAACGATAGTCGTACGTTTTCCATACAATGTCAGAAAAAAATTTTAACCGATCAAAAAAATATTTCGACAGGTCATTCACCCCACGTCAGATTGTCCAAAGTTACAGATCCACCCTGTATAAAATACTTTACAAGACAAAATTCCTAGAGGAAAGCAACCGAATATGGAATACCAAAAACTTCCAAAGTAGGAAAAATAGTTTTGACGTATACAGGGTGTTAAAATCCGATGAAACAATACTTTCACAGCAAATAGTATACTTGATGTAGAAGCCATTCACCAAGTCTGGGTTTTCTAGGCATAATGTATCATAAGTTATAACTAATCAAAACTACGTGTTAATTTGTGCATGATCAACCCTACCGTACTGACCTACACCAACAGCAAAAGACTTAAGCCGGCTAGTCACCTCCTGTATCATAGAACATTGTAATAATACACGGGACAAAAATCACATTCCAAACAGGATACATGTGCGTGAAAATAGATATAGCACGCTAAATGTAAATCAGGGTAGGGTTGTCAAAAATAATACAAAATAATTTTTCAACTTTGTATGGGAAAATAAAGTAACTATCTCCGTTTCAAAAGTATGTGTATATGATTTGAAATGTGATAGAGATTAAGCCCTTAACGTATTGTTTCACCGGGCACCAACACCCTGTAGAAGTTAGAAACTCACGGTAATCGTTCCTTAAGGTATTCGATCCAGTCATCCTGTACCAAGTAATCCAACTTCTTGATGTCAAACAAACGGAATATCCTCTCGAGAAGATCCTGGAACAAAATATTACTTCAATTATTAATTATCTTTTTCGTGACTAGATAACTAGTAAACTTGGCCACAGGTTTAGACCTAACTTTTTTGGGTCATTTAAAACACAAAGGCCAATCAATAAATTTTAGGGATTTTTTTTTAAATATGTACACGGTTTTAAGATCTTAGATATCATGTATCATTAGATTACTAACCTAGTAAAATGAGCCCAAATACGATAGGTCTTTCTTATTAAGGACGGGAGTTCCTAAAGCCACCTTCCGAATCTACCATCAGATCAGCGCCAGTCATATTATTGTCCTGCGATATACATCTACGTGCACAATGTCAGCTCAATCGGAAACCAGGAAGTTTGTCAAATTTCGCTTCTAAGATTCCACCCGAACTTACACAGTTACATCCAGTGCAAGTTAATATAAAGCTTGTAACAAGCTAAGTACCTAACAAGATTCATATTTAAAATATCCAAGAACAGCTTAATCTCCACTCGAGTGTATAACTTAATCAAAATTCCCGGGAACATATCAATTAGTCCGACCCACACGCACAGGCGCCGCTAATTGGACGTGAACGTGTAAATGTCAACGTGACAGCTGTCAAAGTGACAGCCGCCACGGAGATAACAGATTGGGATAAGAATTAGGTAATTACGATCTCATGAACGAGGTTTACCAGCACAGAATTTTTACTCGGCTGAATCCTTAGCGTGCCCGCACACCTAAAAAAGTATTGACAATACTTTCGATCGAGGGATGGGAAAAGATACAAAAAAATAGCATGTTAAAGGAAGTGTTAATTAAAAACCCATTTTGAAAAATAGCACGTGCATGTTTTATCACACTACCTCGCCCAGTCGGAGATCTCCCTTTAGCCATAGTCCACTGTACCCACAAACTCAAAGGGCAAAATAATCCACGTAATCAGTTCAGATATACACGACATGAATTTTAATTTATTCCATCGATAACTTAGGGCCATTTTGCAACAGATCTGAAGATAAGGCGTGTGACAGTATTGTCGTAATTAATAATATATTATAGCCCTTTCTGTCACGACACGACGCAGGTGTTAAGCTATAGGTCAGGTCGGGCGTGGCGTGTGATATGGGACGGTCTTATACATACATGTAAAGGCGATTAAATAGTAATACCTATTGTTTACTATTGAAATACTATATTTACTTATTTTTCAAAATCATTTACGATAGATAGATCAATAAAATTAAAAAAAAAAGAGAAGGTTTATACGATAAGAAAATTTACGAGAACAATCTTATTTATTCTTATGTGACGCAGATCAAGTTGCACAGACCAGCTAGTACGAAAAAAAGTAAGAAAAGTAAAGTTAATATTCGATCAAATCATTCCAAACTAGCTGACCCGCGCAACTTCGTCTGCGTTACAAAGGTTCAAACAGTACTCGCAATGTCGTCGCGTTATTATGTGCCCGAAGTGCTGCTGCTGCTGTATGCTGCTACACGTACCTGTAATAAACGGTATCCATGGGAACGGGACAGTTTACATAAGGACACCAGAACAGAATGGAACTACAATGTACAATTACTAATAAATACATTAACTACGTAACAGTGACTAAACTATGATAGTTAGATATATGCTATCGCGGACTTTTTTATTTGTCTTACAAATACCTAAAAACCCGTAGTACACCATTTTGTTCTACTGTCAATAGTCTTTGCAGCGTACGCATAAATAGGTTTTCGATTATTCACCTTGTGTTACATATTCGATATTTTCATAGAATACGGATCCCTAATTTTTTTGAAAATAAAAAATAGCCTATGTTACTCGGGGATAATGTAGCTTTCCAAAGGTAAAAGAATTTTTGAAATCGGTCTAGTAGTTTCGAAGCCTATTCATTACAAACAAACAAACAAACAAATCTTTCCTCTTTATAATATTAGTATAGAAGATAATTTACAATATTATTACCACACATAAGCTCCCCTTGTTCTAGAATTTGTTATTCAGTAAGTACCTAGAACAGCTATTGGACCTATGCGGCGAGCTTTTTTTTTATTGCGAAATAGATAAACGAGCCTACGGCCCACCTGATGGTAAGCGGTCACCGTCGCTCATGAACCTCTGCAATGCCAGGGCAATGAGCTGTTGTACTATTTAGGATGACAATCATAGTTATGGTAAAAAACGTTTGAATGCACGCTGGATGCTACAAGATCCGTGTAATAAACCAGTCTACACGCAAGTTTTAAAGAATTGAACATAAAATTAAACATCTGTATAATAAAATACTTCTATAGTAGATCTAGTCGGCATTTCTCAGTGCCACAAAGTATTCTAAGCTCAGGGTTATTAAGCCAATAACAAACGATAAATCAGAGATCGTGTCGCGCTAAGCTTTTGATAAAACCTTTCCGCTGTGTCGCGTTTACACTTGCAACTGGTCGCATTACGACGCGACTGGTCGCAACGAATACTGTTAATATTATGAATTATTAAATAATTACGTTAGTCGAATAAATACAAAAGTGATTTAATGGCAGTCCTGAAATGTATTTTACAAATTTCTTTGAAGGTTTTCAATGTGCAGGTTTCGTACCGATGTTTTCCTGCGCCGTTTTAGTCAGTGTGTTATGATAATTTTGTTAATGCCATGTAGGCAGACGAGCTAATGGAACTCCTAAAAGGGCGTGGTCACCATCACTCATGGACCTCTGCAATGTCAGGGGACACTACGGTGTGATTACCGATGATCTAAAAGTAAGGACTCTTTTCAAACGAATTTTATTATTATCTATATCGAAAAAAGCATATTTTTTAATCGGGTAGGTATTTGCCCAGCTCTCCAACCCACCACACTAACTCCAGCAGTGATATTGGCCCATCTCTCACTCCCACCACTGTAACTCCTGTGTAGCCAGGATCCACAGCGGCGACCATCGTAATGACTCTGAGCAGTGAAGCCCAGGAAAACCCGAGGGAAAGCTAACTTGTCTTGGACCCCGCAACGAATTTAATCAGAATTCAATAGAAGGAGTAGGAAAAACATGAGTTTCGACTTCCCTTCTCGCAAAGCGGGAGACAATAAAATAAGATTGAAAAAGCATTACGCCAGAATTGAGGAAAACACCATGGACATTGATTTTATCAAATTGATTGGACCTATGCGGTGAGCTGTTGTACTATTTTGGATGCCAATAGTAGTTATGGCAAAAACGTCTGAATTCACGGAAATTTGCGCTGGATGCTACAAGGTCTGTGTAATAAACGACTTTAGACTCAACGTGTAAGGAGTTTTACGCGTTCTATATGCCATAGATTCCAGCAGTGATAGTTAAACGTTTAACAACCTTATTTGACAGTAGTCTCATACCTAAAAATACACATCAAAAAAGTCGCAACAAAAAGTCGCAGCGACCAGTCGCACATTGTACTCGCCCCATCAGTTCCCGACGACACTAATCTGATGCTCACGTTTGTCGCATTAGGCGACAGGTCGATCATTGCGCAACAGTCGTGTCGCATTCACGACTATCTGTCGCAGCGATCACGAAGCAATACCACCTGGGATCGTAGTCGACAACTATTATATTTGGTTTAAATCCAGATTAATTGATGGTAACAAAATAAAAAATGTTAAAATAACAATTCTAATATTTGGAACAATAATTTAATATGTTTAAGAAAACTAGCAATAGAGCTAGCAACAAGTAAAACGAGCCCAAACACGACGGGTCTATCTTGTTTAGTACAGGAGTTCCTATGACCACCGTCCGAATTCATCATCAGATCAGCTCCTTTTTATCATATCTATTATTGTATTGTCACGTGACATTGGAAACCGGGAAGTTTAACAAATTTAGCTTGCAAGAACCACCTGAACTTACATACTTATGTAGATACCTAGTTAGGTACATCCAGTACAAGTTAATATAAAGCTTGTAAAATGAAGTTTCCAGTTTTCAAGAATAGCACAAAAACTGCCAGACAGATCTTTATAATATTATCAAAACATGAAGATCAAGAAGAAATTGGTTTATCCACAAAAGTAAAAATACGTAGAAAAGCACAGGAAACCAATCACGATATCTTACCTTTTTAAACATAGCTTAAAAAGTACTATACCTAATAGATGGGGGGCGGCGCGACGGGAAAGAGTGCCGATGGCGTAACGCGTCACGTCGTCCCTCATAACCCCGTGCTGGGTTCTGGCCTCAACCAGGGTTCGGACGCTGAGTGTGAGCGGTTGGAGGTTTTAGTGCGGTTCAACTCCCACATACTCCGGTGATTTAACACACAAATAAAAAAAAATATCTAATAGACCTTAAAAAAAAATGTGAACCCACAACTACAATTACCTTTCATCTGAAACAAGAATCATCCAAATCGGTGCACCCAAAAAGAAACTAGAACAAACATGATGAAATAAAACTTGGGTTTTATATAAAACAAAATCCAGACATGAGTTGGTAGTTGTTGATCTGAATACAGTAATTATAGACCGGAAGCGAGCGACAGGTATAAGCCACAAACATCCGGTAATGGCGACAACTCAATATTGTACTGTTTTGTTCACACGATCTCACACACTGCTTAGAAGAATGAACAACAATGGATGGTGGATTCATGAAAAATCAATATGTATGTAAAAATCAAAATTGGACAAAACTATTCCAAACTAATTTTGGATATCAGTCTTGAGTTCTTGACTTCAAGTGTTCTCGCTCACAGAAAGAGGGGGCTCCTTCGCACTCATTAGCTGTCGAGCGACAATCGTTTTTCAGGAATTTTAGATATTTTTAAGTTGCGTTTACTAAAGCCTTATCCCATATTTATAGCTTGCTACTTCCGCCTGCATATCTTCGTCTGCGTCACTTTCAATTAAAAGCTCTTTCACAGGGTCTGAAGATTTTCTGTACCAAATTTCATCAAAATTAGGAATTATTTGAGATGATTCCAACATCTCCCTTCTATCATCATACTACCCGGCGTCGAGGTGGAGTTCATCCCTACTATATGGAACCACCGCGGTCATCCACGGTTCATTTCAGGAACACTTTTATGCCACGCACCATCCGGCTATCGAATGAACTCCCCTCTTCGCTCTTCGGTATTCACAGAGCGCTATGTCCTTCTTCAAACGAAGCTTGAGGAGGGTCCTTAAAGTTAGGTCGTAGGTAGCGACCCCTCAGTATCCCCTGACATTGCAGAGGTTCGTGAGCGACGATAGCCACGCACGATCAGATGGCCCGTTAGCTCGTCTGTCTGCATAGCAATAAAAAAAATCGGTTGAGAAGTATAAGAAGGAAAGCGTAATAGACAGACAGACTGAGTTACTTTCGCATTTATGATATTAGGAGGGAAGTAGGGATAATATATATTATAGTCGTGGTGGCCGAGTGGTTGCAGCGCTTGCCTTCCGTACGAGAGGTCGCGGGTTCTAAACCGGCCAGCTTGTACCTCTAAATCTTAATATGAAAAAGATTTATGTGCAATTTTTCACAACACCACTGGCTAAAAACGGTGAAGGAAAACGTCGTGAGGAAACCTGCATATCAGAAAAGGGTTCTAAATATCCTTTGAAGATATGTCAAGTCCCCAATCCGCATTAGACAAGCGTAGTGGACTATGCCTATCCCCTCTTCGGAGGAGACCTGAGCTCAGCAGTGGGCAGTAATGGGTTGTTACAGTACAGTACAGGGATAATATTGTAATTCAACATTCAATATGTGCCATCATGAACAAATCTCATTGTTTATTATCATTATTGATTCTGAAAGCAGTGTTGTTATCCTCCTTTCTAAATTGTACGTCCTTTAACAACGAGGTTATTTAGTTCGTGGAAGAATATGACAGTGTGTAGCGCACAGATTCGTAGCACAGAATACATGTAGAAGTCAAATTACATATAAATTATTCGTCACGAACGAACACGAGTATTTACTTCGAGTCTTTTTTATGTATTAATTTCATATTATTTGAATTGTATATTCTAAATTAAATGTTCTTCCAATGGACTAAATAAAATATAGGCTGTTTTCTGATTTTGTTACTTCGATTTTCACATAAACCAAATAATTCAGAAAACTCAGTATTGAGTTAAGCTCGCCTTTTGAGAACATTTTTAATATAACTTATTTTTCTGTCGTGTACAATGAAGTATTAAATAAATAAATAAAAATAATTTATGAAAAATCTTTGAATGCAGTTTCATTAAAAATTTTAAAATAAAATGATGTTTCGTTTCAGGTACACATCCTATCTTCGATATTTAAAGTACTTTCCATTCACGTCGCTTAGTCCTGGAACACCATGTATAGAGTGGAATTCTTAAACGCCCACTCCAGGGGAAGTACTTGAAATAATGATTTAAAATACGCTGAAATCACCCCCCTGACCCCTGAAGGGTGTATTTAAACCTGTATAAACCCTGTATAAATATTTTAGGAAAAAAAACCAGCCTCGTATAGAGAAGTACAATTCTTTGCGCTCTTTAAGCTTGGAGGATGGGTGTTCACTGTACCGGAAACTAACCAAAATTGGTGTTTGTCTAGTAGTGCCATCTATAGGTGACATTTGACAGTTACAGACCCGTAGTTTTACGAAGCAAAGAGATATTTTTAAACGAACATGATGATCGCAAAGAATTCAAGTAAAAAACGCAGTAAATTGCATATTAGTCTTTTAAAATATGGTTCCTTGCCATCATACAAACATCTAGCAAGAAATCAATCATCAAACTAATGAGTTGACTTCTGCATAGTATTGTTGTTGTGCACCGCGGGCTATATTTCGTAAGCGTCTCAGTTTAACAACGATTATGTAAATTAAAAGCATTATTTCATAAAGGTCTAGCATACATGTAACTGGACCGTATTTAATCGACTTTAAATTAATTGATTTGTATCTACTTCAACGCAATTAGACGAGATATGATCTCATACGTGGTAGCCATGAAACGAGTTATAATAATGAGCGGGTAGATCAACTTCGTCTGCGTCAAAAGGGTGTCGGGTAGCTCTGTTAGTTTTTAATAAGACCTACAAATACGTAGTACATCATTTTGTTCTATAAATAATAATCAATTGTTTTCGCAGCGCACGTGATGTAAGAAAATTTTTGGGTATTTTATTCACACCTTTTTTTTTCAAAATAAAATGTAACCTAAATGTTACTCGTGGCTAATGTAGCTGTAGCCACGGATGGGATATGTGAGAGTTGAACCGCACTAAAACCTCCTGCTGCTCACACTTAGCGTCCGAAACCCGACTGAGGCCAGAACTCACCACGAGGTTATGCGGCGCAACGCGTCTTTAACCTAAGGTAAGATAAAATTGCATCTTTGAAGTGACAATGAGCAGGACTCAGGGTGCGAAGAACGGATGGCCGAAGTGGCCGAAAAGTAAAGACCACAAACCTGTAGACGTAACATGGGCAGACCTGCCACAAGATGGACCGACAACCTGGTCAGGTTCGCAAGAAGTTAGACAGCGCAGTTTGGGGAGGTCTATGTCCAGCAGTGGACATCTATAGGCTGATGATGATGTGTCTATGATATTAATATGCTTCTGTTCTTGTAGGTACTGTAATAGTATGTTGTCACCTCTGAGCGGCCATTTTGTATATCTAGGTGGCCACGGCGCCTTGTTCACGAGTTATTCAGTACTTCTAGTGACGGGTTAGATTGAGTTTTTATCTCCTAACATTTAATTAACTTCAAGTATCGACTATTCGTTACGTTGGCATTTTAATTAAAGACTAATTAATGAGGTTCGAGCTATTTCTTAGTTAAGTCTTAAGCTTGTATTTTATTTCTTAGTTTTCAGTTAATTAGTGTCTTTGAGCTAGAAGATTGATACGCAGACAGGCTAACAGGCCACCTCATCGTAGGCAGTTACGGTCGCTCATGAACCTCTGCAATGTCAGGAGACACTGCCCCGCTACCTACGGCCTACATTAAAGGACTTTCTTCAATCCAGCACTCTTTTGTAAAATGACTTAGTAGTGCAAGAGATGCGAGTTCTTTAGATGTATTTGTATCAAGATTCCTCTCTGTATAGATATGTGCTTCTGTTTACTGTGTGACCTACAGACAAACATGTCATTACTATATCGACTATCGACCATCGAAATAAATCATTGTAGATTTGGATCGATACAGTGTAAATAAGTTTCAGTAAGTAATGGCTAATACAAGCTTTATATTAAAAAATGTAAGTTCGGATGGAATCTTGCAAGTTAAATTTGACAAACTTCCCGTTGTCTGACTGAGCTGACATTTTGCACGCAGATGTAAATCGCTTGACAATGCAAATATGGATTAGGAAGGTGTCCATAAACTCGTCGTGTTTGGGTTCGTTCTACTTTTCTTGGGACTGTAGGTCTGCTGATCTTATCTAATACATGATCTTCAGGATTTTAAAAGCTATTTAAAAAAAAATCTTTTAAACAAATTATTTTACGGTATAAATTTTGATTCTTTTTTTTTATGTTTAGTATTATTCTACAAATGCAAATAAAGCACTGTAATTAAAAAATATATAATATTCAAGCCAACTTATTTGTAAAATTATATTTCTAAAAGGTTGTTACGTGTTATAAATTACATATAAATTAGCACATAAGTATAATAAAGCGTGGGTTTATGTAGCTTGAGGTCACGATATATCTTGTTAATTAATTATTACAATTAATTCATTACTCTGACATTGAATATAATACGTGTAGTAAACTTTTAAATCGATACTTGTGTAAAAATAACATGAAAATATCAAGAAATTAATGGCACATTAAATTGTCCAAGTTAAATATAGTACAATACAAAACAATTTATTGAAACACAATTACATAGTTACAAAAACCTAAATTAAATAGAGTGTATCTCTTATAGCTTATAGAGATCTCTTCCAGACAACCATGCAAGAAAACAATTAAAGTAAACAAGTGTTTGTGTGTGTGTCTGTATATTACATTGAAGCAACCAAATGGATGAACCCATTTGGATTTTTTTTGTTTCAAAAGTCGTGTTTCCCAAAATCGGTCCAAGATACCGTTCACAAAAAAAAAGCGACGGTAACCGCCAGTGGCGTGCATGCATATTTAAGCCAGGGTATGCAGAAATGTAAATGTGAGTAATTTTCCAAATATTTACGCCCTATAATCAATTTATTTAATTTTTACGCTAAATATACGCAAATAATAATATTAAGAAGTATATTTTGAAGAAATATGCTGTGTTAAATCGTTTGGAAATGGTAAATTTTTAATCAAATCTAAAAATTAAGGGTATGCAGTGCAGATTTGCTTGTATGTACTGCACGCCACTGGTAACCGCTTATTATCAGGTAGGTCTAAAACTAATTTATCTATCATGTAAAAAAAGTCACATGAATTTGAAGCCCTACTAACGCCTCGTCCTTTTCCTCGATAGCTAAAATTAACCTACTGTTTTTTTTTATTCTGTTGCAAAGTATGCGTTCCCTGAGTTAGGCGCGAGAAGGTATTGCTCGTCATTTGTCAAACTCATTCAGATGTAAATGAACTGAACTAATGATTGATTGAACTGTCTTGTGTGCGCCGACCTTTATAACGACAATTCCTTTTTTACGGTCTCAGTCATCTAGTCAAAACTTTAGCCTTTCATTTAAAAAGTAGTCATCAAAATCGGTTCAAACAGAAGAAAGTAATACGTCGATCAGCCTGATCTTTAGCAACAAAACCAGTTTTAGAACTGTGCTCAATTTTGGCTTTTGCCACAGACTTGGCAAAATTAAACTAACCCATTTTGATGCCGATCGCAGTTGAGTGGCTATGTAGTGAAGTTTAAATTTATTTTGTTGCCCACAGTACATGGTAGGGTGAATAATGATCGTGTGATAGAAATAGTATGTAGTTACAGTATTTATGGCACTATTATTTTGTAAGCTATAGTTAGTAGAGTATAGGGTTGCCAGAGATACATTTTTATTCATTTTTGTTTGAGTTTTAGTAAAATTCTTAGGGTTACGGACTTAAAAAGTTAGAGTAGATTTTTTTTTATTTATTTATTGCATAGTATTTTTTGTTTATATTTTATACTAATAAATAAAATGAATAGGTAGATGATGGGTAACAGCTCTTCAATGTTCTGGCATTGCCAAGGTTCATGAGCGATAGTAATCACTTACCGTCAGGTAGGGTCATAAGTTCGATTAAAAAAGTCGTTTGTCAGTCATTCGGGTAATCTCCCAGACTAAATTTTTCAAATCGGACCAGATTCTTGAGATTAGCGTGTTCAAACAAACTCTTCGCCTCTATGCATTAGTAAGATATAGAAGTATAGATATATTATAAGGTACCTAGTAACCTACCATTTTATAAGCTTTATATATTAACTTGCACTGGATGTAACTATGTAAGTTCGGGTGGAATTTTGCAAGCCAAATTTGACAAACTTCCGATTGAGCTGACATTTTGCACGAAGATGTATATCGCGTGACAATACAATAATATGACAAAATGGCGCTGATCAGATGATAGATTCGGAAGGTCATAGATACTCTTGTAGGTACTAAACAAGATAGACCCGTCGTATTGTTGACATTTATTTTTAACTTAAAAATTCTAAAATCTGAATTTGTTTATTTTGAAATTATATTTGTATCTAATTTATAATTTATAGTCGATTTCATTTCTAAATCATTTATTCTGAATAGCTCGAATTGTAATTTTAGCGATATTGATAATCTTGTTAATGTACTTTTATCGCAATGTAGCCTCAACCGACTTTTATAATAATAATATGTGTAATTTGTTATTCACCTGTAATTAAGACTGCATTAACCACGGTGTATGTTAAAGTATTTTCAGTGCTTTTTTAGTGTAAGTCTTGTTGGTGAATCTTTCATAAATAAAGAAATAAAAGTATTTAGGCTCGTTTTACTTGTACTTACTAACACTCTACTGCTAGTTTTATTTTAAAATAAATTATTATAAATCAGTCAAGCATGTATATCAATCATTTATACGCTTATTAATCACTCAGCTGATCGATGGCAACACTAAACACATGTAATATATGACACGTTCTGTCACACCCACGTACTCTAGTCCATTGTGAGATAACTTGCCAGGCCAGTATTGTGTTACAATATGAGAACAATTACTACTGAATCTAATTTAAAGATCTAAATAGTGTAATTTATTATTTGAAGATTTAGCACAAAAGTTTCTACGACTACTAATCCATCATCAGATCAGCGCCATTTTGCAATAATATAATATGAATTATTGCATTGTCACGCGATATACATCTGCGTGCAAAACGTCAGCTCAATCGGAAACCGGGAAGTTTATCTTTAGTTTGCAAGATTCCTCCCGAATTTACATAGCTACATAGTTACATCACTTACATTATTACTAAACGGGTTCTTACCACGATTATTTCCTACCCGCAGTTCTTCAGTCTTCCCGTGATCGTGACGCTTGAAACAGTGCTGAAATATCGGGACCTCTCAATTAAAAATAATCGTGGTAAGAAACCGTTTAGTAATAGTGTAAGTGATGTAGATAACCGCGAGTGTTTAAAGAAATTTATTACATAGTTACATCCAGTGCAAGTTCAAATAAAGCTTGTAAAATGAAACTAGACAGATACATATATGTATGTTGAAAAGGATTATCGGATATGACGACATCTCACCGGATGCGTGCGGTTGCTGCAGCATCCGTTTCGTTATAACTCCAGGTGTGTTGGGATATTAGACTTTTTAAAAGTTTGCTGGGAACTTACATAGTTACATCCAGTGCAAGTTAATATAAAGCTTACAAAGCACTGACAATGACATGAAATTAATAAGACTCATGAAGTCGTGGTGGGGTAGTGGTCGAAGCGCTTCCTTCCGAACGGGAGGTCGCGGGTTCAAAACCGGTCGGTCGGCTTGTACATACTTCAAAATCTAAATGTGAAAAATATTTATGTGCAAATTTTCACAACACCACTGGCTAAAAACGGTGATATGAAGGAAAACATCGTGAGGAAACCTGCAAATCGGAAAAGGGTTCTAAAAATCCTTTGAAGATATGTGAAGTCCCCAATCCGCACTGGACAAGCGTGGTGGACAATACTTAATCTCACTTCTGAGGAGACCTGAGCCCAACAGTGGGCAGTAATGGGTTGGTACAGAGTACAGAGTAATTAGAATCATGAATTCACCAGACATTGAACAGTACACAATAATATAATGTACTATTTTTGTAACATAACCTTGATATAAATAAACAAATAGAAACAGGATTAGATGAAAACCTTCAGAGCTTGCCTTCACGATATTTGCTGTGACCTGATTGGCTGTTTTATTATAAATCTGACATCTAAGGTCAATATCTACCAATCAGAACTCTGCGTTTGATTTAATTGCAATGGCTGATTACATTTGATTATAGACTTCTTATTTTACTAGATAGACTGTTGGCCCGAGAGCTGACGCCAAATTTTGTGTAGGTAATTGAGCCAAGCTGAAAACTTGGTCCATAGTTCTCCTGATATACCCATTTCTTTTAATTTTTAAACGTAAAACTACCTCTATACAGGGTGATTTTTTAGAGAGGGTACATATTGCAGGAGGGTGATGAGAACTCTGTTCTAATACGGTATAGGTAAAATTACATTTTTTTTTTCTTATTAATCTAAATTCAACGAAACTACCTCAAACATAAACAATTTCGGCTTCAAGAGTGTTGACTAATGACCTCTAGTGATCTCGCGTACCCCACACCTCCGCCACACCCATCAGCTGTCGATAAATCATCATTTTGCAAGAATTTTAGATATTTATAAGTTGCGATTACTAAGGCATTAAGCCATATTCTTTAGTAATAATATTTTTACTGGTCGTATATAACCATCAGCTACCATGACCTTCAATATGTACCCTCGCTAAAAAATCACCCTGTATAAATTTCATGTTGCCTCAAACACATTAAAAAAAGAATCACAAACATTCTTAAAAATGTAGGGGTCCGTTTAGCCCCGCTACTCAGCAGCCAGGTCTGCATTTCCGAGTTGGGGTATATCAGGAGAACTATGGAACAAGTATTCAGCTTGCCTTAAATTACACAAAAATTGGTGCCATCTCTCATAAAAATTTTCATCCCTGACACTTGACATAGCGAAGTATATTTTTACAATTTTTGTGTCTTGTTTTGTAATATACGAAACGACTGGACCGATTTTGAGAATTTCATTGGCAGATAGCTGATGTAGGTACTACCAAGGAGTAATATAGGCAATTTTTTTTACAGGAAACATACTTTTTTAGCATGTAGGCAGACGAGTCAACGGCCCACCTCATACTTACTTTTCTACGGGCTTATTTTTCTTTTGACCACTATGTTTGTGCACAGAAATAATTGTTTTATTAATAAATTATTTATTACAAGTAATATATTATAGTTGAAGGCGTGTCTCGTTATTAATTTCAATCTAGATTATAAATAATATACTGAAAGATTTAATGATATGTTGTCGACCTAAATTATTATATTATATCCTTTGATTTTAATCACAACTTGAAACTAATCATTGCAGTGACCTTTTTGACCGATTACTTCTTTGTAATCGTGTATAAGTTGTTTCTGAACCGATTTTGATGGTTCTTTTTTCATTTGAAAAGTCATTATTTGAACAACGTGTTTTGAATTAATTTGATGGCAGTCTGATTAGAAGCTTTTGTGCAATTATTAGAAAATTTAAATCGATTGTTTTATAGTTAAAATATTTTATTTAACTTGCACTTGATATAACTAATGTATGTATAAGCTAGCACTCTAATGCAACATGAACTTTTTGGAACGAAGTTCCTTATCGCGCGTTATCGAAAGGGGGCTAGACGGAAATTTTTATGAAAAAGAAGTCACGACACTTTTTTGTTTTAGATGATTATCGCTAGATGGCGCTGTGATTAAAATCTTTTAAAACAATTCCTTATTTTGTTTTCTATGATTAATGCTAGATGGCGCTGTGATCAAAATAAAATTGTATTACAATTCCCTCACTAATTAATCGAAAGAAACTTCGTACCATCCGGGTGTCCCTTGACACCTCTCAAGTTTTTTAATATAACATTGTAATATATTAAATAGCGAGTTCTAATATATCACAATATTGATACGTTTTAGTCGACCTAGTTATTCAGACTAGCTGTAGTTACTAGCACTTTACTAAATCATACCTTAACAATTATTATTAAAAGACTAAATACCAAGTAAAGTAAATAAACTAGCATTGAATGTAATTTCATGTTCAGAAATAATGTTTAGAAAAACTTTGAAGAAAAAATGAATTAACAAACAAATATTTTCACGAACAACATATTAAAAAAAACTTGAGAGGTGTCAAGGGACACTCGGATGGAACGAAGTTCCATTCGATTAATTAGTGAGGGAATTGTACTAAATAATAAATTTTATTTTTTTAGTTGTAATAATTTTTAGTATAACTTAAATAAAATATTTTGATCACAGCGCCATCTAGCATTAATCAAATAAAACAAAATTAGGAATTGTTTTAAAAGATTTTAATCACAGCGCCATCTAGCGATAATCATCTAAAACAAAAAAAGTGTCGTGACAACTTTTTCATAAGAATTTCCGTCTAGCCCCCTTTTGATAACGCGCGATAAGGAACTACGTTCCAATAAAAAACACTTTTTAAATACTATTTTATAAGAAGCTGGATATTATGTAGAAGTAAAGCACTATCTAATACAAGTAAAACAAGCCCAAACACGACGGGTCTATCTTGTTGAGCACAAGAGTTCCTATGACCACCTTCCGAATCCATCACCAGATCAGCGTCATTTTGCCATATTATTGCACTTTGTCAAATTTAACTCGAAAGATTCCACCCGAACTTACATAGTTACATCCAGTTGACATAAAGCTTGTAAAAAGCGTAGGTTTTACTCGTTTTAGATTTTATCTAAGAAAATATCAGTTTGTGGGCCTTTAGAAATGTTTTTAATGAACGTCAGCGCGGATACAAGATTGATTGACAGTAATCATTATCACTGTTTTTGTGGAAACTGGATCGTGGATGCTGCAATATCTGGACCAGGAATGATCTGATCATTAGCGGAGGTAGACTGGTAATGGTATAAGTTAGATGAAGTTATGTGATAATGAGTTCTGAAGGTTTTTTGACTCAAGTTGACTGTTTTTTGAAAGCTTAATACTTTCATGCATTTTCAACGGGTTCTTACCACGATATTTAATTAATTGAGTTGTCTCGATATTTTGTTGTTGTTGCAAACGTCATGATCACGAGAAGACTGGATACTGCGGGTCGATTTAAGAGCAAACAAATCTGTCTACCCTCTTTCTCGTTCGCTTTTGGGTAGTAGGTACCACTGGAACTCTTTTTTGTTTGTATATTTCTGTAAAAGTTTAGTTTGGGTGGACCGATTTAGATGTTTCTAATTTAAGGTGTAAGGTGATGGTCTTCGTGGAGTCTCATTTTAAAAAATCGATTAAATACTTTTGATTTTTTTTTGTTAAAATGTAATTTTTATATACAAAATTTCCCGATTTGATGTGCGTGTTTGCATGTTTATTTCTTTTCAAAATAATCCGATTTCGATGACCCTTTTCTTGAAACTTTAACTTGTATTGTGCAACGTTTTCCCTGCCCATAAAACTTATAATTAATGATACCTATCGCATTACCCGCAGATTAATTTAAGATCCGCTGACACAAGATTAGACTGTCCTTACATGACAAACGATCAGTGTGTGTAATTAATTCATTATATGTATATTAATGACATGTGGATTACATGTGGACGGCTCGCTAAAAGCTGATGTTACATTTACATAATGTAAGTAAAGTTTTGGGGTACAATGGTAGCAAAACGTACAAATAAGTTGAACTTTCAAACAAAAAGTTCAAGGGTTTTTACTGACATGTCTGATTTATCTTCCAAAAGTCGTTGTAATTTATGGGCACTACAAAATAGGCACCCATAATTTACCTATCCTAGATCTACTTGGAAAGTAAGGGGTACTTCCCCACCAAATAATTGAAACCCCCCCTGCAAATTATCTTGACAACGTAAGGTCGTAGACCCATCGAGTTGGGCTCATTTTAAAGGACAGTTGAATACCTTTATTTTAGCTCTGTCAGATTTCCTCTACATCCACTCAACATCCTGCTTACTTTTGTCGAAACATTCGCGAATATTCGTTACATCCCTATCCGGTATGTGGGAGTTGAACTGCACTAAAACCGCGACGGGAAAGAGTGCCGAGCGCGTAACGCGCCGTCCCTCCAAACCCCGTGCTGGGTTCTGGCCTCAGCCGGGGTTCGGACGCTGAATGTGAGCGGTTGGAGGTTTTAGTGCAGTTCAACTCCCACATACCGGACCCGGTGATATCCTCCAACTGAAAAAAAAAACAAAAAAAAAAATCCCTAGTATAAATAATCACACACACAGAAAGGTGGCCGGTAACAACTGGATTAGACGAGCATAAGATCGAACTCAGTGGTTTGTATTTTGGGAGAGGATTATGACCAGCTGTGGACTAGTGTAGGCTGATGATGATGATGAATAATCACTACATAGTATGCAGTCGGTTAATATTTAAAACTACGCAACAGATTTTAATGCATTTCTTTAATAGATGTCGTGATTCAAGAGTAAGGTTTATATTTATGCACGATATAGTAGAGAAACACAATTTTAGCAGTTTGATGTGATGTCGTAAAGAAGTACATCTTTCTGCGCTTACATCGCAAATGTTGTCCGAATTCTCCCGGTGTTAGCTTGTTTTTATATCAAGCAACATTTTTCAAGAAAACATAAACAATACATGCGATACCATTATTAAAGCCATTTGAGAGATCTTTCGTACCAAGTTTCGTTAAAAAGTTAATAATCATTTAATTCGGTTCATGTAGGAAATATCATCTCAACTTACCTATTCATTACTTGATTAATAGCACCCATTGTGTCCCCAACTTGTCAACATTTGAATGTGTACCGAGTTCAACCGGTCGTGATATTATCGATCCACTTTCCATCGCATTAAACGATTACTGGCATTCGGAGAAACTCGATACGAATTATATTTGGACATAACCTTACACTTACAGTGTTATATGTTAGCCACATCGTCATCGTCATCGTCATCGTCATCGTCATCGTCATCGTCATCGTCATCGTCATCGTCATCGTCATCCAGTGCCTTCTCTTGATCAGCTGACTCCCACAAGATGGACCCATCTTGTGGGAGGTCTTACCCACATTACGTCTACCGGTTTTGTACCATTTTAAAACTTTTCGACCATTCGTTCTATCGGTTCTGCGCATTATGTGCCCATGGTACTTCAGATCTTTCGTAAAAGAACATTTTACGAATTAAGATGTTTTTTTTTTTTTTTTAGTTGGAGGAAATCACCGGATCCCCGCCCGCCCTGCGACTGCCCTGGGCGGGGTATGTGTGAGTTGAACCGCACTAAAACCTCCAACCGCTCACACTCAGCGTCCGAACCCCGGCTGAGGCCAGAACGGGGTTATGAGGGACGGCGCGACGCGTTACGCCCAAGGCACTCTTTCCCGTCGCGCCGCCCCCACGAATTAAGATGTAGAGATACAAGCTATCAGGCTTACCACCTGTAAATTCCAATCAAACCAATTAAAGATCTATTAAAATTCCCTAAACCACTATTCGTCTCAATCCATCATTGCGTGGTAATGATTTGATAACTCTGTCTGCCTCCGTCACGATTGCTTGATTGATGACGCAGGGAGTACATGACGCGAGAGATATGTCACTTTAATATGAATTACGCACCTGATAGTAAGTGGGCAAGTGTCCTATTACAAGCTTTAGATTAACTTGCACTGGATGTAACTATGTAAGTTTTCGGGGAATCTTGCGAGCTAAATTTGACAAACTTCCCGGTTTCCGACTGAGCTGACTTTTTGCACGTAGATTTTTACCAAATTGTTTTGGTTGTTTTTCATTAGTGGATTTGGATTTTTTTAAATATAATAATAATATATATATATCGAACTTGTGGTTCTTGAAATTAGCGCGCTCAAACACTCGTAATTTTCGAGGGCATGCCCTTCATTAAGCGATTTAGATATAAAACAACACAAAAATCCATTAATTAGTCTTTAATTAAAATGCCAACGTAGCGAATAGTCGATACTTGAAGTTAATTAAACGTTAGGAGATAAAAACTCAATCTAACCCGTCACTAGAAGTATTGAATAACTCGTGAACAAGGCGCCGTGACCACCTAGTTAAACAAAATGGCCGCTCAGAGGTGACAACATGCAGTACCTTCAGAAAAAAAACACAACATAGTATTGACATTGCAGAGGTCCATGAGCAACGGTCTCTGCTTACAATCAGATGGCCCGATAGCTCGTTTGTCTACAAGGCAATACATAAAAAATAACTATGTTAAAGACGCTTTGCAGAGGTTCATGAGCGACGGTGGGCCGTAGGCTCGTTTATCTAACTTGCAATTTAAAAAAAAACCTTAAATCAAATATCAAATAAAATACACGATTAGAACATTAACAGCTGTTTTAAAGCAAACTTTTTAAATACATGTTTTTAAGATCCTGGATATCATGTAGCAGTAGAGTGCTAGCTAATACAAGTAAAACGAGCTCAAACACGACGGGTCTATCTTGTTTAGCACAAGAGTTCCTATGACCACCGTCCGAATCCATCATCAGATCAGCGCCTTTTTGTCATATTATTGCATTGTCACGCGATATACATCTTCCTGACTATAAATGTCATCTCATTCGGAAGTTTGTCAAATTTCGCTTGCATTACATCCAGTGAAAGTTAATATAAAGCTTATAATAATATTATTTCTGTATATATGCTGTGGCACTTTGGTGTGACGCGCTCAGTCAATCATTCACTCAGGCCTTATGTAGAGAGCGTGTGGCGGTACCCTTATACAGAATATACTACTTTTATACTTTAGGGTTGGCACTCTTTACTAAAAAATATATTTATGTACTGTAATAGCTCACGAACTGGTAGGGCAGACCTTCCACAATGTGGACCGATGACCTGGTCAGGATCGCGGGAGGTAGCTGTATGCGCAGCGCAGGATCGATCGATGTGGCGAGGTTTGGGGGAGGCCTATATCCAGCAGTGTACGTCTATAGGCTGATGATGATGATGAACCCACTTCTGGGCTGAGAATCCTCTGTATAGTAGTAGTCGTGGTGGGGTTGTGGTTGAAGCGATTGCCTTCCATACGGGAGGTCGCGAATTCAAATCCGGCCGGTTTGTATCTTTAAATCTTAATGTGAAAAAGATTTATGTGCAATTTTTCATAAGATCACTGACTAAAAACGAGAAGAAAAAACATCGTGAGGAACCTGCATATTGGAAAAGGGTGCTAAAATCCTTTGAAGATATGCGAAGTCCCCAATCCGCATTGGGCAAGCGTTAAGGACTATGAATAACCTTTCTTCTGAGGAGACCTGAGCCCAGCAGTGGGCAGTAATGGGTTGGTACAGAGACCCTCCTCCCCTTTTTAGAAGTCTAAAATAACTTGTTTCGTGCTGTGGGCTATCAATGGTATTAGGCCAAAGGGAGATCTCCGAGCGGGCGAGGTTGCCCGGTTAGGCCGAAGCCCACTGTAGTAGATTTCAGATGTTGTTCAGGATCTCGCGCGTTAGTGGTCGGCACGGTGCCAACCCTGTGATATATCTCGTAATGAGCGCGTTTATAATGTACTGTTTTGTATTACTATACATTTTAACGCTGACTCGTTTTACTAACTGGATAAATAATGTATTTGTAGTGAAATAACTCTGCCTAGCTGTACATGACATAAAACATTGACAATATCATTAAGATAAACCATTTTTGATAATGGATAATGATTGGAACCTAAACTGGGTCATTTTCCAAAAAGATGATGATAATGTAATGATAATAAATAATTTAGTCTTGTTGTATATTTTAGTCTAGTTGTATATTTTATTTTCATTTTCTTTTCTTTTCTTTTTCTTTTTGTTCTACCTATTACATTTTACTACATCGACATGTCCATCCTGGATATTGTAAAGGAGCCCCGTAGCACAAACTACAGCTTAGTACGGGACTCGCTGTTTTAAAACACAAATGTAAACTGTAATGGTAAAAAAAAAATCATTTTATTTCAGTCTGTAGTTTTGTGTTTTACTTTTGTTAAGGTGAACCGATTTGTATGTTTATTTTTGGTAGGTAGTAACTTGCACCTGCAAGTTGAATAAAAACTTGCGGTTCGGATGTAATCTTGCGAGTTGAATTTGACAAATTTCTCGGTTTTCGATAGAGCTGAAATTTTCGACGCATATATATATCGGGTGTCAACGCAATAATATGGTAACATGAAGCTGATCTGATTGAGTCAGAACTCAGAAGGTGTCCATCAGAACTCCTGCACTAAACAAGATAAATCTATCGTGTTTGGGCTCATTTTACTTGTCTTGAATATCCCTCTACTTCTACATGATATTGATGACTTAAAAGGCTTGTCGTTAAAAGGTTTCTGGACAGTAAATTAGTTGTTGTTTTTTGAGAAATTCATTGAAATAGTTTATTATCTAAAGATACTATTTTACACATTACAAGTTGGTAGCTAATATACAATGAATGAATGAACCTCGCACTAGGTCAGTAAAAAAAAGTTAGTTGAAAACTGGTTAAAATATACTCCTTTTTTTATTGCCATGTAGGCAGACTAGCCAACGGGCCACCTGATCGTAAGTGGTTACCGTTGCTCATGAACCTGTCAGGGGACATTGATGGGTCGCAACCTACGACCTAACTTTAAGGACCCACCTCAAGCCTCGTTTGAAGAAGGACAAGTCATAGCGCTCTGGGAATAACAAACCTATTCTCCATGTAAGTACTTCTTATAGCATAATCTTACTAAAGAAAGTCAAGCAAGTATCAATCCTGTTACTTTATCCAATTAGTAGTGAATTTAATAAAAATACTTCTAAAATAACTTAAGCTTGATTAGATTCTTGTAATTTTATATCTAGGAGACTGGTGGCAACGAGAGTCAGCCGTCAAGACGTGTTAAAAACCACAGACATGGTTAAGAACCAGTTTGGGCTACTGCGACTGCGACTTGCGATTATAAAAACACTCGACTTTTTTCACGTAACGCATTTGATCAGCATTTGTCTCTTAAATTTCTTTAAATACTCGCGGTTGTTTACATCGCTTTAAATGCAAATTTGAAACGAGTTCTTAGCATGATTTTTTTAATACTTTCATGCATTTTCAACGGGTACTGCGGGTCGATTTAAGAGCAAACAAATCTGTCTACCCTCTTTCTTGTTCGCTTTTGGGTAGTACCACTGGAACTCGAACTCACATCACGACACACCACACTTTCAGTTCCAGAAACCGTTGAAACTGCATGAAAGTATTATAGAAAACCGCGAGTGTCTGAATAAGTTTATGATTTTTTTAAATGTGTAATATGAAATTACAACGCATTTTAATACATAGATGTTCTGGTAGAGTATGCCTTAGGCGTTAAGTTCACCATTGTACCTTTTTATGTATGAAGTTGAATAAAGCAATTTTTAAATTCACACTACACCTACATAATTATAGTACAAATTACTACTCAATAGTATGAAGCATGGAATCTAGATAAAAAAAAACGATTTTTTTTCATTTAACTAACTGGTAATTGATTGATGATGACTTATTTGTATAGATGCGTAGATTTTTAGCAGGCAGCTAAACCTGACACAAAAGGAAGAAAAGCTCATAAACCTTATTCCATACCACGTTAAAACTGTAAATAAAATCGCAGTCGCAATATTCAAAAGTTCACCTTAACTCTGTAACTTGAGCCGCATACCTCCACATGCCACTGTTCGTCATTAGTGATGATAGATCATTATAGAGATGCCGACACGCACTGATTAATACATAAAATATAATTAAATTCTTAGGCCAAATATGGTCAGTTAACGGTAGGTATCCTTGGGCAACGGTAACTGTCCATTGTAGGGGATGTCTGGTATGAAATTAAATAGCTTGTATTGAAACCATATTTACAAAACAAGCCGTCTTGTATTAGAAAGAAACAAGCTCTTAAATTGTAAAAATACTGTACTTCCACCTATCCAGATATGGTATGTGTGAGTTGAACCGCACTAAAACCTGCCGCTCACACTCAATGTCCGAACCCCGGCTGAGGACTGAACCCAGCACGAAATTGTGCGAGGTGACTCCTATGCTATGTACGTACCTTAGTCAGTACTCTACTAATAAGACAACATCAACGTCCACTACTGGAGATAGGCCTCCCCCAAATCTCGCCACAACGAAAATGTCCTACGCTATCTGTATCCACTGACTTCCCGCGACCCTAACCAGGTCATCGGCCTATTTTATGGGAGGTCTGCCCAAGTGGTTGCCACTCCAGAACTCTCAGACCCTATGGCCATCCGTTCTATATGTCCTGCCCACTGCCACTTCAAAGACACAATTATTTGGGCTATGTTGGTTACTTTGTTATGCGGATCTCTTCATTTCTTAATTTTTTTCATCATCATCACCATAGACGTCCACTGCTGGACATAGGCCTCCCCCAAACCTTGCCTCAACGACCGGTTCTGCGCTGTCTGCATGCAGTGACTTCTCGCCTGTTTCTCAGTAACTGTTAATAGATAGGTATTTAACTTCTAATTAATTCAAAACACACCCACATGTGCCACACATCAAATATGTCAAACGGTCATGTATTGACATGCCACTGACGGTTACCGTTCGCGAACTAATGATTGGTCCAATGGTGACCAATGACCGTCGTGTGCATTGACCTAGATTTTTGTTCATTATTATTTTTTATAACGAAAGTTTTGATTGATTTCTTGAGTGTCAAATGGTTTTTGATCAAAAATAACTGGTTTCATGAACCAGAAGTGTTTTACTTTTTAAAAAGAATTCATTATTGGAATACAATGAACCTCCTCAGCTTTATAATTGAAATTAATTAAAAACAAAACTCATTTTAATTAATTCAAAACAAGTCCCACATCTTTTTCACGTCATCTCAAAGTTGGCGCCAATCCCAGAACCCATAGATAAGCTGCGCAGTTGATCAGTTCCATAGATAATATATGGGTCGGTTCCGGGTTACTAACTCTTGAAGCTTGATATTCTTAAGATTAATGTATTACTGTTTTATATAAATTTTAATGTAAATATTATTGTTCTTCACCACCGTCTACCGTCTTTCTTCTATTAAATGTTTTCTTTCCATGCAATGGTTGCCTGGAAGAGATCGCTTTGAGCGATAAGGCCGCCTATTGATACACTATATTTAAGTTTTGTAACGTATAACTATGTAATTGTGGTGTTTCAATAAAGAGTTTTTGTATTGTATTATAATATTAATATGGGGCGTAATGTCATCGACTAAATACCATTAAAATAAAAAAATCCGTCTCTGTATCAGACGCTTAGTTAATTAATGAAAAATTATGACTTCCTGAATATTAAGGATGTCTGACTAGCTTGTCGGGCTAGGCTGCCACGGTGATTAGTGTCTAGGAATTTTTAATAATACTGAGAAGATAATAATATCAAATCTAATCACTTTATTATTTTAGTTGACCCGCGCAACTTCGTCGATGTCACGAGTGGAAAATTTTATAATAATCGTTGACTCTTTTCTACTCGTGTAATTTCTTTATTTATTTATTTATTTGGGAAACAAACAGTCATAAAGTCACAGATAATTTTATGAATAACTAGCTGCTGCCCGCGACGTCGTCTGCGTGAACCATATGACCCGTTTTTTTCATTTTTCCCGGCATTTATTCGATTTTTTCTCGCCGTAAAAACCATCCTTGAACTTCAACGAACATTTTAAAAAAAGATTTGGCCAAATTGGTCCAGGCGTTGTTGAGTTATGCGCTTACCAACACATTTTGCGATTCATTTTTATATTATAGATAATACAGAGACCAACAAAGTTTCCACAAATTTTCATTGATTGTTCTCTTTCACTTACGACTGCAGCAATCTTTCTCATATCCACTCAACTGGGAACGTCACTATTCGCTAGATGGCGAAACTGGGGACTTCGTTCGGAATCAAAACCGTGTTTGAGCCCCTTTTTAAAAACATTTTTGTCCAATAATTTTTAATTTTGATTTTTAATGAAACCTTATAGGTATTATTGTAAATCTTTATTACTAAACGACGCTGTATTGCATTTTCAGTGAAAATATGGTCTCTCCGTAAAGTATGAGACGATAAAAAAATGTAAACAAAACAAGTTTTAGAACTGTGCTCAATTTTGGCTCCTGCCACAGACTTGGCAAACCAATTTGGTTGCCGATCCCAGTTGAGTGGGTTTAATAAATCTATGGGTAGAACGTTAAAACTATTGATTTTTCTACGTACCTCATCCTGAAAAGTCCTGTGTAGACTCTCTTTCGTATACTTCTGATCACTCTGCTTCAGGATAGCAGAGCACTGCTTTAGAAGAGTCAATCTCAGTCGTTCTCTTGCGCTCTCTTCTTCCATAAAGGACATCCGGTGCCCGTTGCGCGGGATACCGAGCGAATCAAGAACGACGCCATTTTGTGCACATCCGCCATTTTGTACGAACCCACCATTTTGTGTAGATGCACCATTTTGGGTACACCCGCCATTTTTCATGGACCCGCCATTTTGTGCAGACCCTCCATTTTGTGATTGATTCGTTTGACAGCTGTCAGTTTGACATTTGTCAACAGTTATGACGATGTTCTTGTCTGTATTGTCACTGGTGTTTTTAGGTATGTCACCGTTTGATGTCATGGTTGTTTGTTTTTGCACATTTTTTTATTTATTTTATGTTTTTTATTTAGTTTTTTAGCTGTTTATGTTCATGGTTTTTTACCATTCATTTTTCCAATCTACTAAACAATTTTAATTGAAAATTACAATAATACAAGAAATACCTTTCTCTTAAAAATGATCATCAAAACTGGTTCTATCAGAAAAAATACACAACCAAACAAATAATACTTAAACAACTGAGACGAGTACCTTCTTAGTAAATCGGTTAAAAATACATGTTTTAAGAAGTCTTGTTTCACCATCGACGATTACCGTTACCGTTACGTCGATAATATAATGACATCATCAATAAACTTTTATGATTCATTTCACTTTCTGCTTCAAGGTTTAAACAAATATTTTTGGTAAAATTTACACTTTTATTAATACAAATACTCGTATTATGTTAACAAACTTCCATTTTAGAAGCTTTTATTTAACTTGCACTGTATGTAACTATGTAAGTTCGGGTGGAATCTTGCACACACGGTTGACAAACATTTGACAAACGGTTCTCGATTGATTTAAAACTTTGCACGCTGGTTTGATTTGTATATCGCGTGACAATGCAACATGGAGCTGATCTGATGATGGAGTCATAGGAACTGTATTAAACAAGACGGGATCTCACTGCGACGATCAATTTTGGAATAATAATCTGAATGTGTCTGTTTGTACTATAATACAACTGTAACAACCCATTACTGCCCATTGCTGGAGTTAGAGGGATCAGGCATAGTCAATGAATATAAAAAATAAAGCTAGATTTAGTAGGAGACCAGGCGCGTGCAAAAATAAGTTTAAGAAAAATATATTTTTCAATTTTCTATAAAAATATTTATGACTACGATATTACAATTACGATAGTATTCCCAAAAAGACAGGGGAGATGACAGGTTTTGTTGGGGCTTTCTACCTTTATATTGTAGGTTAATATTTTTAAATGCAAACTTTTAATACCACCTGAACCTAAATAGGTACATAGTTACATCCAGTGCAAGTTAATATAAAGCTTGTAAAATCAGTGCAAATTTTCCGATAAAACTTGTTTTTTAAACATATATCATCTTTTATAGCAACAAAATTTTATTGTAATTTCAAAGATCCGTAAATTTAAAACTGGTAAAACAAGTTTTTTAAAGGTGATAGGTAACCATTGGTATTCAATTTAAAAGAGTACAATGCAATACGTTTAAGAGAGTATTATTTCCATAAATCTTGACTGTATTTGATCTTTAGTTTAAGTGAACCGATTTTGATTTTTTTTTCTTTAGGTGATGCTCGTCGTGTTTAAATTTTATCAAAATCTAATGATATTATTTTTTTACGATAATTGTAATCATTAACACCAATTTTTTTTTTAATAAACCGATTTAGATGATTCTTGTTTTGTATCACAGGTTACATTATTCACAGACTAAGGTAACTATATAAATTTTGTTTAAATTAGACCAGATTTTTTTAAGAAATTAAGAAAAAAATGTCCTCGTTTTTTTAAGAGAGGTCGTTATTATTTCCGGTATTTTAACCACTTTTAAAGAAAGAGCGTATTGTAATTGTTAACCAAAATTTTATTTTATTTTATTAGTTTATAGGTTTCATTTCAATGATGAAATTTTATTTATTTTAATTACTCAAAAAAGCTTTTAAGTTTTATAACTCGAATATTTTCAATTAATACCCAAAAACAAAAATATTTTTACTCAATAAAAAAAACACTATCACTTCTATCACTTCACAGAACTGTAGTCCTTATTGCTATAGCTTTAAAGTCTATTATATCACGACATGTGGTGTATATGTGGAATCACACGAGCTCGCTTGTCCGTATGTTATATTATACTAAAGAGATATAACATTCGAAAGCTTCGCGAGGATCCTGTCTCGGATAGATCTCTCTCGGAAACGGGAAGGAAGGACACTGTTTTAGGGAACATGATTTCGCGATTTGTTGTATATGTTTGCGTGTATTTATTGTTTGGATGAACCGGTTTAGATGGCTCTTGAGACATAATTTGATAAAGTTCTGGTGAGTTTTAGCGCTATTCTTGATTTTTTTTTTTTAAATACAAGCTGTTAAGATCCTGGCTACAATGTAGCAGTAGAGTGCTAGTAAAACGAGCTTAAACACGATGAATGTATCTTGTTTAGTACTGGAGCTCCTATGGCCACCTTCCGACTCCATCAGATCAGCTCCATGGTACCTTGTAGCATTGTCACGCGATATACATCCGCGTGCAAAATGTCAGCTCAATCGGAAACCGGAAAGTTTATCAAATTTAACTCGCAAGATTCCAGCCGATTAAAGATTTCAAAAGCTTTTTACTTTTATAATTTTAATGGAATTGTTTTTTATGCTGATTAAATTAAATACACTAAATTTGATGTTCTCCGTCTCCGTTTTACCTATGATGTATTTATGTATTTATGTGTATGTATGTATGTATGTGTGTGTGTGTATGTGTATGTATTTCGTAACAGCTACCTGATTTGTTCAATGTTTTTTGTAACACATTGCCGCGGGATCGTCATAATTTAAATTTAATTGCATCAACTAGACTTGGCTGAGTGGAGCGAGTTCATTTTACACAAAAATATATAGAGATAATGTATCTAGATGTGATAATAATATTGAAACTTAGTGTGATTCTTAATGATAGTAGATATTGAAGGAGAATGTGAAAAGTTTTCAATTATTTCTTAATTTTTAAGTATGGACAGAGCATTGATTGATTCCTCTCCTCCAACACACAACTAAGCTGTTAATTGACAATGGTTTTGAAGGTATATTGGATATATTTAAATGGCATTTTCTAAGACCATATTATTACATATTTTGTTTTAATATTATTTGCCATGCATTGATTCCATATCTTTATGATCCACGAAAACGACTTCATTTTTACGAGCACATTTATTACCGATCAGACTTTACTCAAATTTACATGACGTCACAAACCATCGTCGTCACAATCATAACAAAAAAAGAACCATCGTAATCGGTTAATGCGCTGAAATGGACAACAAAAAAATCATAATAAACTTATATCTAGTGTACATACATCTTTGTTTTCGTACAAAATATTTATTTAACGTCATCTAGACATAGCCCGCGGCTCTGCTCGTTAATTCGTTCATTAATTTCGTAAACAATATTACGTATAACATTCTAATCACTGTAATTAAGTTTTAACACTTATCTTGCGGCCCATGGGCGACATTTACTTAAATATAAGTAATTATAAACATAGTATTTGTATAGTGCTTGAAAAAGTCGTGACAATTACATAAAAAATACGACAACCGATATTTTTTAAGAACAGCACCAAAACTACCAGTTAGATCTTTATCAAATTTATAAGAGATTGTGTCCAAAGTATGTTTTTTGGAACAGAAAACACAGTCATTGAAATCGGTTCACCTACAAAATAAACACATGCATGTACCTACAGCAAATCGTAGTCTATTAAAACCTATATTCTAAAACACAGCTCCAAAAGTATGTGTCCGACAAAAATCACCTCTCATATAAAAAAAGCATCATCCGAATCGGTACACCCATTCTAAAGTTCACAAACAAACATGACATAAAATGGCCAATTTCATTACCTTTTGTGAAGTCAAAAAGTTATTATTTAATTCAATTAACACTTAATATAATACTTGTTGAATAACATATTGATCACGACGCTACGTAATTAAACGAAGACCTATCACGCATTTTAATATATTGAACATATAGTTTACATGACACACTATTAAATGTATAATTTATATTAAAGAAAACTTTTTAAATACATACAAGCTTTTAAGATCATGTACTTTTAAGTTCAACTAAAAATGGGACCCCAGTGCGACCATCACCTTCCATCTGACACCAGAATCATTCAAATCGGTCCACACAAACTACAGTTATCGAGGAACAAACATTAACAAAACACATACAGATGAATTGAGAACTTTCTCCTTTTTGGAAGTCGGCCAAAACAGTCAGCGCACATCAAATATTTTTAATATTGACAACATTATTGTGGGTATGCGAACAGCCTTATACCTACCATATACTTTTGATAGAATATGAACGACAGCTAATTATTTTTAATTGAATTTATATGTTTTGCTCAAATATCCTGTCTTATATGGAAAAGTGACATTCATATTAAATAACGTACATTTATAAATCCATATTAGATGTGTTGGTAAAACTACGGATTGGACCCGATTGGAGAGGTATAAAGAACAGCGCATGTCTAGGTGGGCCGCATCTCGTTCCTATAAGTTGCGGTGCGTTGAGGCCTAGATGTGCGCTGTTTGATACAAGAATTATAACAAATTATATAAGCTTTATTTGCTATAGGATGAGTGTTAAGGATGGTATAATGTGATTTAAGATTTTATTTGGCATTTCTAAGTTTATCAGACATTAATTTATTACCCATCTCAGCTGAATGCCACAAGCAAGCAGAAAGCCAGCTGCAGCGCTCATTTTCTGCAATGTTTTAACCTGTTAGATGAACTGAACTTCTTGGTATTAAAATAGAACGAATTGCATTTAATGCTTCTATTGAAGTGTCAAAATAAAAAGATAGTAATATTAGAACTAAAATTAAAAAAAAAACTCAAGTTTTAAGATCCTGGATATCATGTATCAGTAGTGCTAGCTAATACAAGTAAAACGAGCACATACACGACGGGTCCATCTTGTTTAGCACAAGAGTTCGAATCACACATCAGATCAGCTCTATACCATATAATTGCATTGTCACGCGATATACATACCGGAAACCGGGAAGTTTGTCAAATTCAACTCGCTAGTCTCCACCCGAACTTACATAGTTACATCCAATGCAAGTTAAATAAAAGCTTTTAAATAAAATTATATATTTAAATGTTACAATGTTACTAGACCGGACTTTATATATTATATAGAGTATATAAATCAAAGACCAGTACTTGCGCTACAGTAATTGCTTGTTAAGAACTTATCTCAGCTTTTATACGTTGTGTAATGTGTCTATTGTATGGTAATAAGGTTGAAATACGACTTCACGTTTAGGGCTGATAGTTATAGTTTCATTATTAATTAGTTATTGTACATTTTCAAGTGATCAGTAAGACTTTGAGAGTAAAAAATATCTAAGGAAAAATGAAACGATATGGAAACAAAACTGCATTATTAGTAACTAGTGGGCCGTGAAACTTCGTCTGCGTCACTTTCATTTAAAAGGTTCTTTCTCAGGGTCTTAAGATTGTCTGTGCCAAATTTCATCAAAATCGGTTGAGAGGTTTAAGCGGGATAGTGTAACAGACAGACAGACAGACAGACAGACAGACAGACAGACAGACAGACAGACAGACAGACAGACAGACAGACAGACAGACAGACAGACAGACAGACAGACAGACAGACAGACAGACAGACAGACAGACAGACAGACAGACAGACAGACAGACAGACAGACAGACAGACAGACAGACAGACAGACAGACAGACAGACAGACAGACAGACAGACAGACAGACAGACAGACAGACAGACAGACAGACAGACAGACAGACAGACAGACAGACAGACAGACAGACAGACAGACAGACAGACAGACAGACAGACAGACAGACAGACAGACAGACAGACAGACAGACAGACAGACAGACAGACAGACAGACAGACAGACAGACAGACAGACAGACAGACAGACAGACAGACAGACAGACAGACAGACAGACAGACAGACAGACAGACAGACAGACAGACAGACAGACAGACAGACAGACAGACAGACAGACAGACAGACAGACAGACAGACAGACAGACAGACAGACAGACAGACAGACAGACAGACAGACAGACAGACAGACAGACAGACAGACAGACAGACAGACAGACAGACAGACAGACAGACAGACAGACAGACAGACAGACAGACAGACAGACAGACAGACAGACAGACAGACAGACAGACAGACAGACAGACAGACAGACAGACAGACAGACAGACAGACAGACAGACAGACAGACAGACAGACAGACAGACAGACAGACAGACAGAGTTACTTTCGCATTTATAATGTTAGTAGGGATAGTAGGGATTCATTATAATTAATTAATTAGTGTTATTATTGTAAGCGTGCATTATTACTCTAGGTACCTACCTACCCTTGTTAGTGATTGTTAAATAAATAAAACTGAAAAGTTTTACTACGCCAACTTTGGTTACTGTCACACACGTAAAATAAACCAATTTTGGTTCAGTTCCCAATTCAATAGTTATTATTACAAGCAGATACTTCAATTAAATTTATTTGTTACTTAAATAGGCCTTCATAACAATATTAATTTTGACGCAACACCATATTAAATAAGCATTTTGATGCATTAATTCTGTTAATTCGACCTCCGACCTCGTGACCTCGGACCCTGTAATTAAGTTTCGTTAAAACTACACTTTCTACAATCGTTTATCAAGTATGACGGAATAATTGATGGTTTCAAACTTTGGACGTAAAATTAATGTGCTTTTAAAATGGAGTTGCAAGAGTTTGATTCAGTTTTAAACTGATATTTAAATACTCATAATCATATTCAATGCATTTATAAAAAAGTTAATAAAATGAGATAATAGAAATACTGTGAAAATTAAACTTAAGACAAACATTAAAAATGTGAATGCTCAATCTAAAAAACTCAATAATGTTCTTAGCGCCATCTGTTATTCGTATTCGTAAACTTAAAAATGTCATAGTTCAACAAACCGCTACTAGATGTCGCTGTATTCATCGCTAGTGCCATCTGTTGTCCAATAGCTGTACTAAATTTTTGTTCTCTCCTAAAGTAGTACTGAAATTCGTCAACAGATGTCACTATACTAAAATCTTTAATTTGATCAAATTTTAATACTGAAAAGAATTTTCTTTCAAAAATTCACAATCTAAAGAATGTGTTAAAATTGTTTGATAAACGAGTGTTAATTTTGTACGTCAACGCCAACTTTAATTTTGTAATTGCAAAACTAAATTCAATCCAACTTTTAGTGTTGAAGTTTCATCAACAGATGGCTCTAATCTAGATTTATCATCTTTGAATTTCCTCTCCATCATAATTATTAAATAATTATCAATGTTGTAATTTAATAAGTACCTAAATGTAGATTTAATTTCATGACTTTTTCAATTTGATTCTAGTTAATCAGTTGATGTAGATCAATTCAACTTTTAGAAGTTTTGAAATACATTTCAAGAACAAAACTTTAAATAAAATATTTAAAACGGTTTTAAATATTAATGGGATATTACTTTAACCACTCAACTGAGATCGGCAACAATATTGGTTTGCTTAATTTTGCCAAGTCTGTGGCAGGAGCCAAAATTGAGCACAGTTGAAAAACTTGTTTACATTTTTTAATCGTCTCATATTTTACGGATATAATGTATTTCGCTGAAATGTAATACAGCGTAGTTTAATAATAAAGATTTACATAAATAGTAGGTTTTATTAAAATAGATTTTAATTAACTTTGAACTGAAGTTTATTGGAAAAAATGATTTTAAAAACGCTCAAACTCGGTAGTGATTACGAACTCCCAGTTGAGTGGTTAAATAACTAAATAAATTTAAAGAAACAACCATTTTATAACAGTCTTTATTAAATACTAATCGTTTACAATAATACTTAAATGATAAATACACTAACTTCTACTTTGTGTTTGATTAACATTAAATACGGAAATAAAACTTTTATTTAAACGATATTTTGTTTTTCAATATCAACTTTTGTATAACAACAAAACATTATCTTAATATTTTGAGCCAATCATAAAGAAAAAAACTAAACAAACCGCATATTTTGAAGAACGATCGACACCCAGCGTTACCAATATACCAAAATGGCGCTAAATTTGAAAAATGACGTCACTTACGTTTTAAATTTACAGGTAAAGAGGGTAAAAGTATCCTTACTAGATCATATCCATACAGCCTTGTATTAAATTTTTATTTAGATTTTTTTCACACAAATTTTCATAAGCCTTTGTGTGCTTTGACTACCATTAAAATAATAAAATATGATTAAAATTGCGTCTAAAAACAAAAACGTGCCAAAACCGCCATTTTATCCCGTTAAGTTGGTAACGCTATCGACGCCATATTTTTTTTGTTTTTTTTTTAACTCCTAGTCAAGAATTCATTAGCAATGGCTTTCCAATCTGTAGGGTCCCCATCTTCTGTGGGCTTAGTTTTTCTGATCTTACGAAGGAGTTCCCAACCGTGGGCCTTTTCTGTGGAAGTGACGTACGTGTTTTTGGGATCCTGTTCGAGAGTGTAGGCTCCGAGGATCAGACTTTGGACAAGACGGGCTGATACTAGAGTCTGTAAAAATGTAAAAAAATGTAAAATTTTTTACATCGAATTTTTAAGATAAGTAAGGATTTTAAAAATAAATTAATGAAAATTGTTATTGACAAAAGACGTGTATGTATAAATGTCACATCATCAATCTTCATCATTTCATCATAGCTTAAAAAATTCTTGTCGGATAAAGATAAATAAATAAGATAAAATTGAAATGACCCCTAAAATGCATCGCAACACTTTTCATATTATGAAAAAGAGTAAAACTGTATACAAAGAAAAAATCCAAAACCATCACCTTCAAAAGCCTGTACTCTTCATCAGGCAGCCTCCTGGTGACGGTGTACCCGGCCAGCACCAGCCCCCCGACCCTGGGGTCCCCGGACATCAGCATCATGTAGGTCATGGTGATGGCGAGCTCGAACACGTAGTAGGAGTACTGGATGTCGCCGAAATCTATCACTCCTGAGATACGGTAGTCTGATGCACTGGAATTAAGGAGTTTTTGAAAAATTTAAAGGATGTTGAGAATAATATAAATAAAAACTACCTTTCAGGTCGTTATTATAAATGAGATAATCAAAATGTCTGCTTACTAACAAAAAAAAATTCCTCGAAATCGGTTCATATAGAAAAGAAATACACGCAAAAACACAGGTCCAAAAGTGATTGTTCGATCCTATAAAAAAGTAAACGGGACCTCTGACACTAGATGGCGTTACTTGTATTTATAAATTGATATTTAATACGATTGTGTGATCCGAGCGAGAGTATTTCTAGCTGTTACTGGTTACTACAAATTCATTATTTGATGTATAGATTACTAGCGAGCCCGCGCAACTTCGTCTGCGTCACTTTCAATTGTAACAGACAGAGTTCCTTTAGCATTTATAATATAATATTAGTAGGTATTGAACATTTCAAGAGATTTGTAACAAAATTATAACAGTAGGTATTTGGACTGTAATGATTTTCAAAAGTAATGATAAAAAAGTTGAAATAATTATGGCATTTATAGTTAAAGTTAGCAAGCGAACCCGTGTGCCAGGACCAGTATCAATCTTGTTGTCATACACTGTCATACATTATCTTATCATAAAATATCTGTTTATTTTGAATTTTACGAAACGAGATAAAAATTCGAGTGTGTGAACTGTGAAACAAAATAAAGTAATAACATCAAACTATTTTTTTTTTTTTTTTTTTTTTTTTTTTTCTTTATTTAAGGAGCTTTTTCGCCACAGCGAATATGTCGCTCCATGAGAACATCTTAATTAGTACAACTGTTTAATATAATAATAACTAGCTATGAACTACTTAAAACTATAATGTGCCTACTCAATTACTCAGAGCGACTTTTACCATCCCAAGGACTGGCACCAACGTATCCGACAACGGGTCGGATAGGTCGATACAAGCCAGCTGTTTTCTTAGGTAATCATTTTTCTTGCATCTCATAAGTACATGGTAAACGTCTTCCTCATCATTACAAGCTAAACAAAGTGGAGAAGACACTTTCCTCATCAAGAACGCGAATTTATTCAACGGTATATGGCCCGAGCGGAGTCTCAATAGTAGTGTTAAATCGGGTCTTTTCAGGGATGAAAGATCAATCCAGGGTCTCTGACAAGGTTGGGATTGAATCGTTTTGTACCATATGCCCTTTTCGACTGACCGACGGTCAAAATGTTCTCTCCAGATTGCATAGCATGTCTCTCGAGCCGAATACGTGAACTCGGTAAAGTTCGGTAAAATAGGCGTCTCAACACCATCCGTAATCGCTTGTTTTGCTAATAAGTCAGCGAAATCATTCCCTCTAATACCGACGTGCGATGGGATCCATTGCAAAACGATTTTTTTTGTTTCAGTCAACTTCAGGAGGGTCCCCAAGATTGAGTAGGCTATCGTTGTTCCTCGAATGCTCGAGGTACAGCGAGCCAAGTGTTGCAAAGAGCTTTTAGAATCACTGTAAATAACAAATCTATCGTAGTCTACAGTTTCGATGTATGAGAGTGCCTCAGAGATTGCAAAAAGCTCGGCCTGCATAATAGATTGACTGTTTTTTATATGAATTTTTTGAGAAACTTGCGTAACCTCATCATAGAATGTCGCTCCCATACTTGTAGCGTCTTTAGAACCGTCGGTGTAAATGGAATAAAACTCGCTATATCTACCGCAGTAGCCCTTCACAACCTCTCTTATTTCCGATGTTTTGTAAGTCCGTTTTTGTTTATTAATATTCTCAATATTAACTTCAATAATATCTGAAAGATCGATATAGGACAACCATACATCGAAACTGTACATTTCTAGAGTGGTTCTGTTTGATATCGAACAATTCATATACATCTCGTATGTAGTGGCAAGCAGTGGTCTTATCTTATTCCTCCAGTATGGTTTATTGCACGACCGCGCCAATTCATGTAAGGTATCTAAATTCGAGTAACCGCTGCACGACTTTGCTTTAAGAATAAATTTTATTGCCAGAAACTGTCGCCTTATGCAAAGTGGTTGTAAAGAAAGCTCACTTTCCATGACATGAATTGGCGTAGTCTTTACAAATCCACCGATTACTCTCAAGCATTGATTTTGAATTCTGTCGAGACGTATGGAATCTTTTTTGTACATGTTATTCAGCAGAAAACATCCATAATCCATTCTACTTCTAATGCACGCAATATACAGTCTCCTTAAATACTTTTGATGAACCCCCCATCCAGATCCCGCTAACATTTTAAATAAATTTACAGATTTTACAACTCTCCCGCACAACGAATCTATATGTACTTTCCATTTCAATCGCCTGTCCAACCAGAATCCTAGGTATTTAATTTGTTCTACATTGGGTAACTGCTGTCCGCCATATTTGATTTGAAACAAGTTATTGTAGTTCTTGCCTTTGCTAAAAACACATATTTTTGATTTAGTTGGAGAAATTTCAAGTCCTAGGCCATCCAATAAATTTATGGTGTTGTCAAGTGTTCTCTGTATATCTTGTGACGCGGTGGTTATATTTTTACTTACAGTATACAGAACTATGTCATCAGCGTATTGCAAGATTTTCACACGATTGACAGTTTGTTTGCAAATACTTAGAGTAACAATATTAAAAAGTAATGGCGATAGTGGATCACCTTGACACAGGCCCAGACCAGTAGATCTACTAAAAACTAAATTAGTACCGTTCACAATAAGTTTTCTTTTCCCGAGAAAGTTCCACAAATAGTTGCAAATAAGTTTACCTACATCTATATAATCTAAAGTAGCCATAAGAGAACTCACATTTACATTATTGTATGCGTTGTTTACATCTAAAAAGCAGCCCATTGTGAACATATCATTGGAGAAGCCGATCTGGGCATCCGAAACTATCTGAGTTACATTATTTAAGCATGATCTTGCCCTGCGGAAGCCCACTGAGTTAGTTGATAAAATCATATTTTTCTCCACATGCCATTCTATTCGTTTTTTCAAAATAGAGTGGAAAATTTTGCAAATACATGAGATTAGCGAAATAGGTCTTAAAGATGCCACGTCATTGGTGTTTCGTCCGGGTTTGGATATTGGGAAGATGTGTATGTTATGCCATTGACTAGGTACGTAACCTTGTGTAAGTACTGCATTGTATATTCGGGCTAATACTATTTTCCCTTCTTTCGGTAGTTTTTTAATCATGGAGAAGGAAATATCATCTAGGCCAGTGGCAGTGTCTGACTGTTTAATGCTATCATTCAACTCAGAAATCAAGATCGGCCTCTCCAGATTTACGTTACAAGATTTAATTGTTTGAGGTTGGTCGCCAACAAAATCAGGAGTTAAACTATGGAGGAGCTGTTTGAGAGATTCATCATCCCCCAGGCTTTTTCGATCAGCGTAGTAACCTTTGAACCATTTCATTTTGTTCCACACCTCGTTCATTTTACAGTTTTGATCAAGCGAGCTACAAAATGTTTGCCAAGAACTACTTTTTGCTTTTCGAATTAGTCTTTGTGCTTCAGCTATTTTATTTTGCAGTAAATCCAAGTTAGCCGGGGTGGGGTTTTTCCGAAACAGTTTTAGTGCTAATCTACGTTCAGCAACTAGTTTAGATATTTCGCTAGACCAATAGCGTTTTGGTTTGAAGTTGCAGGTGGGGTCTTGGCTCAGTTTTGTCGTCGGTATTGATTGATCAGCTGCTTTATTTAGTGTGTCTAGGAAATTGTTATAAGTAGTTTGTAGGTCCTTTGAGTCCGAAAATGTTTTAAAGTCCGTTTCTAGTTGCTGAGTGTATTTGAGCCAGTCAGCCTTTTTGAAATTTCTTTTTTTGACCGGTTGTGTCATTCTTTTAGACATTTCGGTGCTAATTTTGATTATGCGATGGTCACTACCTAAGGTTTCCATCATGACAGACCAGTTAAATTTAACGGCAATATCAGTCGTGATCAAGGAAAGATCTGGAGCAGATTGTGTGAGGTGGTCGTTCACTAGTTTAATTCGTGTCGGTTCTCCGTCATTCATAATAGTGAAATCTGATGTTAGTAGTGAGTCAAAGATTTGAGTTCCTCTATAGTCAGTCTTGTATGACCAACACACATGATGTCCGTTGAAGTCTCCAAGTATTAATGTTTTCCTCTTGAAGTTGCTCACAATGTCCTCCCAGTCAGCTTCTGACGTTCGTATCGCTGGAGGGCAGTAGATGCATATGATATTCTCAATATCGCCGTAGTTAAAAATTTGGACTAATATAGTTTCAACACCTGGGTTAACACTCTGAAAGTCTTTAACTTGAGCTTTAAGGGACTTGTGTACTAAAACCGCTACGCCACCATAACCATCCTGTCGATCATTGCGAAACACTTGGTATCCAGTGATTTTCAGGTTTATTTGCGGCTTTAACCACGTTTCATTTACAGCACATACATGAATTTTTTCTTGTGATAGTAAAAGTTCCAATGCATTGACTTTGTTTACTAAACTTTGGGCATTCCACTGTATAATATTTAGCTTCTGTCTGTCTTTGTTGTTGTAATTAATCATCATCGGTATTGAAAAAGTTAAATGAATTGTAAATTTTGTTCACGCAGCATGATAATATCCATTTCAATGCAGTTTCACACATCGATAATATTTTTTTCTTCAATGTCATTTTTCTCATCAGAAGTATATCTTTCAACCTAGCAAGAAGCTCCTTAAACTTAAAAGTACCCTCTGTTTCGGGGAGAATATCTTCCATGTTATAATTAAATACTTCTTCGAATTCACTCTCTATACTCATGTTTTCCCAGTCGAATAGTATGTCTGTGTAATTTTTGTTGTTTTTGTTTTTTGTGTGTTTTTGTTTCTGATTTATTTTATCATTTTTTTCTTTTGTTGGTTGAGTTTTAGTTACGGATGCGTAGGTCTGTTTATTTTGATTTATATTTTCTTCTGTTTGTACGTTATTAATTTCTTCAGAATATTGTATCTGCTCGGTTTGAGGTTCCGGAGCAATAGGTTTAGGTGTCTCTGGAGGTACATAAATGGCGACCGCTTTTTTTGTATGTGCAATTGAAATCTGCCATTATTGATCGTATTTTTTTTTCTTTCAGGAAAATAGGGCATTGCCTGTCGTATGATTTATGTTGACCCTTACAATTACAGCAAACGTATTCAATTTTTTCGCAGGTATCTGTCTTGTGGTTCAAGCCACACTTTGCGCAGATTGCTTTCTTGGTAGGGCACACTTTCATGATATGACCATATTTCCAGCAATTAATACACTGTGTCACCGGATAGACATACGGTTCAACCTGGACAGGCGCACCATGAACTCTAACGGATGATGGAAGTGATGATCCTTTAAAACACAGTCTGACGGCTTCGCTCTGGGTCCAGTTAGTCTTTTCTTCTGATTTACGGTTGAGTCGTTTTACTGACAGTAATTCCGCTTCGCTAGCAATACTTTCCAACACTTCCTCTTCGCTACAGTCCAATTCAATGTTTCTAATGACGCCGTATGATATGCCAACTTCCATTGTTTTTTGGAACTTCCATCCCATGTTCTTCATTTCAGTGCAGTTGAAGAGCGTCTGAGCAGATGTATTGTCAGAGAAAATAATGCGAACTTTATACGGATTTATATACTTAATGTATTGAATATTTGTAATGTTGTATACTTTTAATAGTTTGGCTAGTTTGAACTGTTTGGGTAATTCTTCTTTAGATGTTATGGATATTTCTATTTTTTCTTCTGGAATTGGTCTTCCGTTCCCAATGTTACGTGCATATTTCTTGCCCGGTCTTGTGACTACATTCCAGATTTCTTCCTCATCCAACACTCGGCTTCTTTTGGAACTGCCTTCATTTAAAGTTTGTTCTTCAATACATTCTAAATCACTTGCAGAATCAGGTAAACTTGTTTGCGATAATATTTCATCCATCGGTGTATTTAATTCGGTATTAGTTTGAATGTTATCAGCAGGTATAGAACTCGACATTTTAAAATCATTCTATTAAACGTATAAACAGGTGAAACGGCCGGTTCGCGCGAACGAGCCGACCGGCTGGCGAATAACAAACCGGTTTCGATTGTTTACAATAGCTTAGCGACACGGTAATGCGACCTAATGACTCGGACGTCTCACCGACACTGAAACTATTTTTTTAAACGCAACAAGATGGTGGATCTTAGTAATTTTGTTGCTTCACAGTTAGAATATATTTTAACCACTCAACTGGGAACGTCACTATTCGTTAGATGGCGAAACTGGGGACTTCGTTCGGAATCAATACTGTGTTTGAGCCCCTTTTTAAAAACATTTTTTCCAATAACTTTTAATTTCGATCTTTAATTAAACCTTATATTTTTGTAAATCATTATTACTAAACAACGGTGTATTGCATTTTCAGCGAAAATATATCATCTCCGTAAAATATGAGACGATTAAAAAATGTAAACAAAACAAGTTTTAGAACTGTGCTCAGTTTTGTCTCCTGCCACAGACTTGGCAAAAGTAAACAAACCAATTTGGTTGCCGATCCCAGTTGAATGGTTAATTTAGACTTTACCTATTAGCTGAGCTACACGGCTTCATCTGCGTCACAAAGCTAAGTTGTAACTCTGCATTGCGATAATTATCAAATGCAGAATAAATAAAATTCCGAAGTTTTTCATATTTATTAATCGTTTGAACTTTAAACACACAACGAAATTCTGTAATGTTTTTTTTTATAATTTAAATGTTAATAAGGGTTAGTTTGATTGGACCCCTTTTCTTATTCTAACATTACTAAAGAAGTAACTGTTTAAAGTAATCTCACCCAGCTTCCTTAGGTAACACCAGTACATTCATCTCGTTGATATCTCCGTGTATGACCCCCTTCTCGAGCTCATCGATGCGGGGAACGACTGCATATTTGAACTCTTCTATCACCTGTAAATTACTATTTATGAGCCAGTGGTTCTCAAATTGTTAATAGCCCCACTTGTTGACTAAAAACTTGACCCAGTTAGTGTTGTTATTTAAAATAATTTGGTTTTATAAGCAAGAACGAGTGATTGATAAAAATAACAACGATAAATCGATTAACGGTATAATTGTTATATACTCCATATTCCTAAATTTAATTGCAAGTATTTAACTAAATAATGTTATAAAGTTATTCAGACACTCGCGGTTTTCTATAATACTTTCATGCATTTTCAACGGGTTCTTACCGCGATATTTAAATAATTGAGTTGTCTCGATATTTCAACGTTATTGCAAACATCAAATCGACCCGCAGTATCCAGTCTTCTCGTGATCATGACGTTTGCAACAACGTTGAAATATCAAGACAACTCAATTAATTAAATATCGTGCTAAGAACCCGTTGAAAATGAATGAAAGTACTAAATAATGTTACCGAATTGACTGTCGAAAGTGTTGTAAAAAATTAAGTCAAATCTTCATTTTTGCAAACTCTGAGTATAATATTTTACAATCATATCATTGGGTCATTGAATAGACCAAATTTTTGACCATTTATAAGTCTAATCTGCTGTATTTAAAGGGGCGTAAGTATATATTTTAACTCCATTTTTATATTTTGTTTTTGTTGATAAATAAATACGTACCTCCTCAGCCAGGTCGAGTTTCTCGGAGTCCTTGATGACGTACTTGAACTTGTCGAGCTCCGGCACGCTCGACAACATCCACATGTGCTGCCGACTCACCAAACCGGAGTGATTGAAGTTCTACAAACAATAATCAGCTGCAGGTAGACTGGTGAAGACTGGCTTTGGCTTTTATGCAGATGTTATATAAGGTCAAAAGAGTAATCGAATTTAAAGGGTCACTTTTGACCTCATCATGATCAGCGTAAATATGAACTCTAATTAATCTACATTTAAAATAATGTCCCAAGTAATTCCCCAATTTTTCTCAGGCTGGAGCCGTAACTTTAGGGAACTGCTAGTAATTGTTTTATTTGACTTTTAAATTGTATGTCCACATCCACACAAATATGAATTAAATGATTTAACTTTGACTTTATGCAAGGTTGCAATACAACACCACTGGCTAAAAACGGTGAAGGCAAACATCGTGAGGAAACCTGCGTATCGAAAAATGATTCTAAAATCCTTCGAAGACATGAGAAGTTCCCAATCCGCATTAGGCAAGCGTGGTGGACTATGCCTGTTCGGAGGAGGCCTGATCTCAGCAGTAAGTAGTAAAGGGTTGTTACAAGGTTTACTCCCATGGGCTCTAAAAAAACGGTTCAATTCTATAGATTTTGAGGTAATCAAAAATTAAACCAGTATCCGTGAAAATATTCTTTTTCGCAAGCGAGTGCCGTCGTTCATGAACCTCTTGTCAGAAGACACTAATTTTAGGTTTGGAATTGAAGAAGATTGTAAAATAATAATTTAATATCTGAATTATAACTGTTCTGTATCATTTCATACATTATTTTACAGTGCACCTACATGTATTAGTCCTTGTGAAGACAATTGTCATCCATTCATAGTAATGAGCACAACAAGGTTACAAAACTAGCTATTGTCTCATATTACTCATGCTGTAGTAAACAACAACTATATGAATATTCAAATAACGAATATTTATGAGAATTTGTGCAAAATCTGGGTTTCTTTGCTGTTCTGATGTATCATTTCTCCTTAATTCATTTTGTTTGAACATTTTTGTTTAACTCGTTTAAAGATGGATAATTAAAAGCTTAAGAAACGTCAAGAACATTTTTTTTATTACCATGTAGGCAAATGAAACTAATGGGCCATCTGATTGTAAGTGGTCTCTCACGGACTTCTGTCAGGGGTTAAGGACTTTCTTTAAGCCTCATTTCAAGATGTGCTAGTCTCTGCATAGTGCTAGAGAAACACCACGACATGTCTTCAAAGGGTTTTAATGTACTTTCAAAAACATGTTTCCTCTCATACAGCTGTAGTCAATGTTCTGTATCTGTACCAAACCATCACTACCCACCACCACACCACCACCAGGTCTCGTCAGAGGAATCAGACTTGCCCAATGCGGATTGGGAACTTCATTTATCTTCGAATGATCTTTAGAATAATTTTTCAGGTGTATATGTACAGGTTATGTCACGATGTTTTCCTTAACCTGTTTAACCAGTAATCTTACTGTATCTAAATACATTTGAATCATTAACAATTTCAAAAAAAACTCCTACGAACAATTTTCTGAAGGATTCCCTACCTGTAACTTATTATCCAAGTTGGCCACAAACTCCCCAAGCTGATACAGCAGAGTTTCAGAGAGAGGAGCATCCTTCAGCAGCTCTCCTGGTACATACTCTAGGAGTCTGACGGCGTGCTTCTTCCCGCCAAGGTCTTCGATGGAGTGGAGATGACCGAAGATATTGCGCACTGGCTTAGGACAGGTCACTGAGCGAGTACCTTTGGGAAAAATTGATATTTTTTGTGCATTAGCTGGTAAATTTGAAGGTGATGGGGAAAAGTTATCGTTGCCCATGGATCTTGGCAATGTCAAAGCACAGTGAAGCCGTTATCTACCTTCTGCTGTTTACGAATTCTCTTAAACTTCATTTGAAGAAATAAAACTATACAGTTAAATATTATTATTGTTAATATATTATAATAATAGTAATGTATATGAGGAATCAATTTCAGAAATGCATTCATTCTTAAGTTTTGTCTTTGTAATACCTGACACTGCTGGACACAGGCTTTTTCATCTTTCTTGAAATTTATCTTTCTCTATTTAATTTACATCAAACGGAGCTTTTCGGGTTTACCTAAACACCACTTATAATAACTTAAAAAAATGACCATTACTTTAAATAAATATTCTTCAATACCACTAGTAAAATTTAGTAAAGAGTTTTCTACGACAAAGATAATAGTTCGTATTCGTTCATCAACTTACCTAAAAAATTCATAATCTCATTTTGAGCTTCAATAACTCCGACATTCTGTGAGTCTATCGAGTTCATGATCTTCAGGACATATCCATAAGGCGAGTGGTTGGTGATCAGCGGGTTCTTCACATTAGGATCCTCAGTTAACTTGTAGTTTTTGTCGTCATATCCGTTCAGTTCTGTTAAATCTAATACTGATATACCGTATAACCGTTCAGCCAGTAATTTTACTTCTTCATGGGTGATTATTGGACGAATTACTTGTCCTGGCTCGAGAAGTAACTTTGCGTCAGTCATTTTGTCTGAAAAAAAAAACAAGATTTCATATACCAGGATAAGTCAAAGTACAGTTCTAGCCAAGACAAGTAAAACGAGCCCAAACACGATAACTCTGTCTTGTTACAGGTATAGGTGCTTATGGTGACCTCCTGAATCCATCATCAGATCACCATCACCAGGAAACCGGGAAGCTAATCAAATTGAACTCGTAATATTCCATCTGAACTTACATAAATATGTACATAATTACATCCATGGCACGTTAAATAAAAGCTTTTCAAATGAAAAACCATTAATTTCATTTCATTATTGTTTTTCAATACAGTTTGCTACCACTTAGTGGTTTAGTGAGTTGCATATTGCATAAGTCTGTTTGGAACAGTGATTTTTTCAGAATATTATTTGTTTAATTTTCCAAACTCTAATGATGTACAAAGTATAATTGTTATGATTTCTTTTATTTGTTTTAATCTGTTATCCCGTTGGCTCATATTCCTTTGTAGTAAATTAATTAAAAAAAACAGTCTATTGCATTTGATAAATATTATGTATGAAATAGATATACTTGATGATAACTGACGTCAGAAATGAAAAAACAGTGAACAATAACCACTTACCGTCAACTACACTGTCACTATAGCAAAAACTTTAAAATTTAAATAAAATTGAATATACGACAAGTGGCGCCAACAAGCGGTGGCCGGGTGTAACTAACATCACATGATGTTCTACAAGCAGTATGTGTTTGATTGATTTCAATAAGTTACGCTAACGTTATCGTTTGTTTATTTAAATGTAGATAAAAATAACATAATGCATTCTTTCGATATTTACAATAATTTTGTCAAAATCTTATGAAAGTGGTAGTTCTGTTTTTTTCATTATTCAAAAAATATCTAAGTACATGAAAATAATAAAATTTAAACTAGTCAAGTTTTGAGTATTACAAATCGTGTTCCAATAAATAAAAACGACTAATTTTACTACACAAACACTATAAATAAAAAATCACTTCAAACCTTATTACTAAAAACTATTTTCAAAATTAAAAAATAAAAACGAAATTCAACTTTATAAACAAGATGGCTTCCACAAACTTTTCCCGCGCAATTTTTTTACCTTTCTCCGTTGAAGCGTAGTGTTGGATTGTATGTGCTCTGATCTCTGATGCGAGGTTGTTTGAGTAGCCGGTCTCGACGTTTGCGTAAGAGCTGAGATAAAATATTAAATCTACGGTGTTGTTACGTGTAACTATAGCAAGTAATGCTATTGCTATTTATCGTCTGTGACATGACAGTAGATGGCGCAACTATGACGCAGGAATAAAGTTCGTTCAGAATCAATAATTTGTTTGGATACCTCTTTGAAGATTATTTATTCTATAGGTAATAGGTAAAATTTGATTAAGAATTTATATAAACCTAAAATTGAAATGTATTTACATTTTGAACAAAATATAACTTCGCAAAGTATGAGACGATAGTAAAATGTAAACAAAACAACTTCGAAAACTAACGTTAGACCATAATCAATTCTGACTACTGCCACTATAGATTTATTACAGCAGAAAAGTACGAGATGAACAAAGTTAGTAGTGTAGCCCAAATTTTGGTCCACTTGGCGGTACGAGAAATTATTATTAAATTTCTTTTAACTCATGAATAGTTTACGGCTCACGTGGTGCTTGTTTCAGTTTTCTATCATACTCTTTTAAAGACCTGATCCCGAGTACTGAGCAGTAATGGGTTGTTACAAGTACAGTACACAGAAGATACTCCTTTTTATCTACTTTCTACGCACTGTAAATGGCCGATTCCAATTGTAATAATCATACACAAACATTTTCAACGGGTTCTTACCATGATATTTAATTAATTGAGTTGTCTCGATATTTCAACGCTGTTGCAAACGTCATGATCACGAGAAGACTGGATACTGCGGGTCGATTTAAGAGCAAACAAATCTGTCTACCCTCTTTCTCGTTCGCTTTTGGGTAGTACCACTGGAACTCGAACTCACATCACGACACACCACACTCACTGTATCTACAAGACTCTCTGAGCATGAACCCGCGAGTGACTGTTGTGTTTAGCACTGGATTCCACATACTCGATAATCTGAAGCCGTCACCCCTGTTAAAAGTGCTATGTCTTGAAATCTCGATAGCTTCTTTAACCATCCTTGGAATAAGTTCATACACAAACATTTTAAAAACAATATTGTTTTGCAAAGCGGCAAAATAGTAGAAAACTTTACAATTTCTTTCACATATCAATCGATAGCAATAGTGTTACCTACTACGACCGTGTGTCCGCTTGACAATTGGAATGGTCGTGATTCGTTTGTTGACATCTATTAAAGTCCTGTCGCTAACTATATACACTGGGAAAAATTGTAACAACACGAATCAAATAGATTTTTGATAAAACTAGTTTTTCTGTAGTGTAGACAATTACTTATTATTCAGTTAATATTCAAATAATAAGAATTACTTGTTTAGTTTTTGGTTTAAATAGTATTTTTATGGGTTATAGAAAAAACAGGAGAAACTTTTTTGAAGAAGCTGTAATGAACCAAAAATAAAATTTTGGTTCATTACAGCTTAAAAGTTATGTATAATCGGCTTATAAGTAACGACCTCGTGATACCCGACATTACAGACTAGGTCTATGAGCGACGGTAACCACTTATCATCAAGTGAGCCGTATTCACGATTACCTTTTTTTTCCGTTGGAGGAAATCACCGGTATGTGGGAGTTGAACCGCACTAAAACCTACAACCGCTCTCACTCAGCGTCCGAACCCAGTATGGGGTTATGAGGAACGGTGCGACACGTTACGCTCTCGGCACTCTTTCCCGTCGCGCCGCCCCCATTCTTGATTACCTACAAAAATCAGTTTGATTTGTATATCACAGAAAAACTAATTCATGCTTTCTCTAATTATTTGCCTTACTTATACTTTTTAATGTTATTTTTATATTATACTTATAGCGTTTAAGATGTGTGTTGAATAAATCAAGGTCACAGGAAAAAACAGTGTTCTAATGAATCATAAGATATTCATGAAAAATTAAAAACGCAATGAAAAGTTTAAACGTACATACGGCCATAGATAACAACAAGACTACTAAAGGCGAGAATTTACCTTCAATACAATTTACAAATAAAATGGCGCTTCTTATTCTTTGTCTGTAAATGTATTCTCTTTCTTTATTTCTATTTATTATTGCACGTATTTCAAGATACAGTTCATCGAATCAGTTTGCTAGATAAGAGATTCCAAATATATTTTCTAGAACTATATCTTAGAGTACATGTGAATCCAGTCTCGAGAGTTCAATGTCCTTGCGATAACACGAGATAGCTGTATTATAGAATAATAACTAAACAGAATGTAATAAGGACACTTTTTAAATACAAGCTTTTAAGATTACGGATATCATGTAAAGTGCTAGCTAATACAAGTAAAACAAGCCCAAACACGACGGGTTTATTTTGTTTAGTACAAGAGTTCCTATCCACCTTCCGAATCCATCATCAGATCAGCGCCATTTTGTCATATTATTGCATTGTCACACGATATACATCTGCGTGTGAAATGTCAGCTCAATCGGAAACCGGGAAGTTTGTCAAATTTATCTCGTAAGATTCCACCCGAACTTACATAGTTACATCCAGTGCAAGTTAATATAAAGATTGTAAAAATAGGATATTATATTATGATGGAGCCTCGTTTGAAGAAGGCCAAGCACATAGTGCTCGAGAAACACCAACAAATTGTGTGAAGTTTCAATTCTGTTTACTTCAGTATTCTGTGATTATATCTAACAAAAGTGACACGTTTTTGTTTGTTTGTCACTGATTTTATGAGTAAACATCTATTTTAGTTTGATTTAGTCAGATGATTTATAAAATTTTGAATGAAATCCTTGTGCGTTTTGTAGGAACTGGTTATTTTAATTAGAAAAAAATACTAAAATTGCTGTTGCTTTTGTGTTTTCTTAAAAATTAACAAAAGGGACTTTGACTAACAACTATTTTAATAACTTAGCAGGTGTATTAGTTAACAATTCACCCGTGTAATGTGTATGTAAATTGAAAAAGAACTATTGGAATCGGTCCACTCAGATTAAAGTTATGCAGGAGTGAGAGAATAAAATTTTGGCCTAGGTACTCAACATGATGACCTTCTTCGGTCAAAAAAACATACAAATTTATGCAAAACAAAATTTTCAAGTACCTATAGATTCTTAGAAAACTTCGTCATGCCCGCATTATCGTGAAATCTTTCCAAACAATAAACAAACATTTTGAGAGGAATATTCTATCGATCAGTCACACACGACACCACTCACTTGCATCTTATTATCATACAAACAGATAAGATATATATATATAACAAGCCATAGTTTAGAGAAGCAACTCTTTATGGAAATTGTGTTTGATGAAGTTATTCTGCAACTCGTAAATATATTAAGTTGATTGACGAGTGCAGAGCGAGCGTAAAACGTATATTAAAATTAAAATAAACGTTGAATAATATTGACAATATCACAAAATTGAGTAAGGAATATTGCCAGAGTCGTGAATGTTTTTTGATTTATTTGAAATAGTGACATTAATTAGGAATAAAATAACAATACTTTCCCTTGCAATATTCTACAATTAAGCTAAAATACAAGGTCTCTATTTAAAAATGTAGATAATTTTGATATGACTATTCACAGATTTTAATTTTTACTGGCAATACCGCGTGTGTCCATACAGCCTTTGAAAGTAAAAATATATTATATTCAAATTTTTATCCCTAAGTGAAGTAATATAAAGTTCAGGTCTAAAATGTGGTTAAAAAAGATTTACTTCTGTAGTGTTTTAAAATACTGCGATGAGATGTACTTGTAGAGGTCAAAGACATTCATGACAATGATTTATTGCTTTGGCTTTTTAATTCTATGACATAGGGCACTGTAGATAGTAAGTGGTCACTTTTAGTTTGCGTGCATGAAACTGCAACTACTTTAAAATCACTTAAATTATCACTAGAGTTTGAATTGTCAAAGTCTGAAAATGACTAATAATTTGGGATATTGTATTTTATTTCATAAAATTGTGCAGAAATAAAAATATAAATTTAAAAAGAAGTGAGTTATTTATCGCCATCTGTATTAAAAACATTGAACTAAATATTTAATGCTACTCGACACTAGATGGCGGTAGTAAACAAAAAGCGCCATCTATGAACTAAACTTGGTACTAAATTAGTTTTCTACTCAACAATAAATGGTGCTGGTAACCGTAAAGCGCCATCTATAAGTCGAAGTTGGTAATACATTAGTTATTCTACTGATCAATAGATGGCGCCAGTAACCTCAAAGCGCCATCTATGAGTCGGAATCAGTACTAAATTAGTTATTCTACTCATCAATAGATGGCGCTAATAACGGTAAAGCGCCATCTATGGTTCGGAGTAGGTACTAAATTAGTTATTCTACTCGACAAAAGATGGCGCCAGTATTCTTAAAGCGCCATCTATGGACCAAAGTTGGTACTAAATTAGTGTTTCTACTCGTCGATAGATGGCAGCAGTTTCGTGTTTGTTTTGTGTAAATTAGTTAAAAATCTTTTATTTTTAATTAGTATACTTTATCGGCGACACATGAGGCGGAAAATAAGAGTGTTCCCGTAACCTTCCCTGTCCATGTATCAATATTTCAAAACAAAAATTAGTCAGATCTGTTCATACGTTCGCGAGTCTTACCGAGAATAATGAACAGCAAAGCACAGGTGTGTAAGTGTATTGGAAGAATTGTATGTACATTATCTTCATTACTTTCTGTAATTTACTTATATTTTTATCGTTATTAAGTAACATCGATTTAAAATTTTAAAGTAGTTTTTGATTACATAGGTAGATACTAGTAGATAGGTACTCAAAACTATGATTTTTCATGTAACGTTACGTATGCTAATCACAATTTACCTTAGTCTACATCATACTTCAGCCAGACAAAGTATCAAGTGCAAGTAATTACTCGAATCAAAAGCCTCGAGAGTGAAGTCGAGTGCAAGTACTTGCTTGAGTACTATATCATTACAAACGTTTAAGCGTTGTTAAGTCAAGTGAGTTTACAATGACATTAAACGGTTTTTGTATGAAACAATGGAGAAACAAGCGGTTTTGTGCCAACACTCGCAACGCCACACGACATCAGAGCTAACTCAAATCTGTAGTAGAGACTTGAAATTAATATTGTAAAGTCACATTGTAAAGGACCATGAGCGATTGTAACCACTTACGATCAGGTGACTCATATGGCCCATTTACATGTGCGGATCGATACCACGGATCACGGATCACGGAAAGATTTACGACGGATATCATACTTTTGTGTGAAATTTCTAATTTTCTTAGTGAATATCATCGCACTGCTTGGTTTACGAATCAGCTCAAATTTACCTTCGTAATAGAAATCGTATTATTCGTAATATATTTTTGTAGATGAACCAATTTGTATGATTGTGTTGTAGATGAACCGATTTGGATGATGTCAAATAGTAGAAAATAATATAACTGAAACCGTAATATCCAAAATATTGTATAAATTGAACTAATTGCAAATGTTTCAATAATAATAATAATCTTTATTGATACCACAAAACACAACAAAATTATAGGGCAAACCCAGGTCTCCAAACTAGTTATTAACTGTGCTATGGAGACCAGTGCTCTCCCACAACAGTAGGTACAATTTATGATAAGGTTGACAAATCTTATAATAAAAATAAAAAACAAAGTAAAATAATAAAAATACAAATTAAAACCTTTGACTTGACTTTCCCTTTTCTTCCTTAATTACAATTATTATTTATTTAATGTTACCTTTATTCCGTATGTACGAGTGTAATGCCACCTTAGGAAATATTATGTTATGCCTATAGAATGAATTAACCTATTTTGGTAATGGTTCCAGTAATTTTTCAGTTTCAAAGTAGTTAAAAACACTTAACCAATTAAAAATTATCTTCTTTATCTCAGTATTAGAATAGCATTTAATTTTCAGTTTCAAGTCTATTTTACTATATATTATAGGAGCTAAGAAGTTGTAACTTCTTCTTGCGAATTCGTGTTTAGTTACTGGTAGGGGTAAAATTTGAGTTCTTTTATTAGTCACAGGAAGTTGTGGTATTACAAATCTGTGATATCTTCGTATTGTTTCGTATACAAATAATTTTCTTACACTGAGGACACCAGTAGTGCGGTATAATTCTGTAGTAGAATGTAAGCGCGGTAGTCCCAACATGATTTTAAGTAAAACGCGCTGGGAACGCTCTAGTTCTATGAATTTCGATTTATTAGCCCCTCCCCATGCACATATACAATAAGAGAGAAGAGATTCGCAAAGTGATTTATAGGTTTGCATCATTATGTTAAAATTTACTATGTTACGTATGTTTTTAAAAACATATATAAGCACCCTGACCCTGGCCGATGTCACTGTAATATGCTCGCCCCAGTTGAGCTTACTATCAATACTGATTCCAAGATACCTAATATTGTCAACTTGCATTAAGTTAGAGCAGGTACAATCTTGTTTCTGAAATCTATTACATGGATATGTGTGAATTTTAATACTGAAATTATTAGGTGGTTGGGATGCGTTTGTCATCCGAAAGCAAATGTACTTCGTCTTACTAACATTTAGCGTTAGCAGACTGTCTTCCAACCACGCTGTTACTCTTGCTAAGCCCTCTTCACAGGCAGACTTAACATAATTCCAGGATTTACCATGAAACAGAATTGCAGTGTCGTCAGCGTACATTATCATATCAACTCCAGGTAAGTTTAGCTTACAGAGGTCATTGACATAAATGAGAAATAAAGTAGGTCCCAGAGTTGATCCCTGAGGGACACCATAGTCATTAGTACCAGTCTCACTAAGAATATTATTAATTCTTACAGACTGTTGTCTATTATGTAGGTAATCTCGAAACCAGTCTAGAGCTAAACCTCTTATACCAACGTTCTGTAGTCGCGCAAGCAAAATCGGCAAAGCCACTGTATCGAATGCCTTTTGGAGGTCCAAAAATACTCCCAAACATTTTTCACCTTTGTCCAAGTATTCTGTTACCAGGGAGGTAAGCTTCAATATGGCATCATTAGTAGAAAGTTTACTCCTGAACCCATACTGATTTCTTGCCAACATATTATTACTTTCTAGGTAAGTTACCAGTCGTTTATTTACTAGCTTTTCTAGAATCTTGGATAGGGTTGGCAACAAAGATATCGGTCTATAGTTACTAGGTATTCTCTTATCTCCATTTTTGTGGATAGGTATTACAATAGATCTTTTGAAGCAAGTAGGGAATATACCATTTTGAAAGCTTAAATTGCAAAGATAAACTATAGGTTCAGCAAGAATAGTAGCATTCTTGTTCAGAACCGATGTGGCAATGCCATCCCACCCTGGAGCACTATGCACTTTAAGGCTCTTAATTATATTTTCAACTTCAATTGGATCAGTCGGAGTGAGCATAAATGAATTACAGGGAGTATCCAAGGTCAATACCGACTTGGCAAGAATATCAGCATTAGTTTTTAATTTGGCCAGGGTCAAATTAGCCAATTCCCTTCCCACGGATGTAAAATATTTATTTACTAGATTTAATGATTGGTTAGAATCTGGACATATTTTAAGGAGTTCGGTGGGGACAGAAGATTTCATTTTAAAATTACACAACTCTTTAATTAATCTCCAAGTTTCTTTGTTATTACCACTGTTCCGGTTAAATTCTCTCCTATAGTACTCTTTCTTTAATTTTTTAATTATTCTGTTGCAAATATTACGATATTTAATGTAATGTTTTTTCAAATCTTCATTGAACATATTAGTACGTTTTTTTATTCGTCTATGTAAATTATCTCTCTTTCTTATCGATTTAAGAACACTTTGAGTAATCCACGGTTTTATTGGTTTTCTGTGCCGACTTATTTTAGTTATAGTTGTATTTTTTTTAATAATAGTATGTATGCTTTTGACAAGAGTATCGGCGTACACGTTTATATCTTTTATTTTGTATAGTTCTGCCCAGTTTATGAATTCTAAATCTTTGCCGATTTGCTGAATATTTGTACTAACATTTTCACAAATAACTCCATCTCTGTTAATCTTTACATTTTTCATACATAGTAAAATTGGAGAGTGATCCGTTAATGGTTCAAAGACCAGAGTACATGTGTTTAAGGTAGATTTAACCATGAAATGATCGATACACGTTTTTATTCTAGTGGGGCAGTTTATTTTAGGTAACATGCCAATAGAAGCCATCATATTAAGATATTTCAAAGAAGTTCTGTTATTAGAAGTCGGCATTATATCAATATTAATATCTCCAACCAAAATTGTATTTTCTTTTGTGTGTGTGCTCAACACACATTCTAGGCTATTTAAGTAATTTGTAGGATTATGAAAACAAGGTGGTCTATACGAACAAACTATACTAAATGAGTCTTGTATTGTTACTACCAAGCAGTTTCCGTCCGCTATGTTCATCTCCTCAACGCAAAAATCAAACTCATTACGCACAAAAACAACAAGTCCATCATTTTGGTTAATAGTTTTGTGTGTCGAGAACGCCTGATAATCTAACAATGAGGGTATATAACTATCTTTGTTAATCCAACACTCCGATAAAACTATGACATCGATTGCAATATTTAATTTCTCAAGAAAAACCAAAAAACTATCAAAATTACTATGAATACTACGTATGTTTAGAGACAGTATTGTAAAAGAATCGTCTTGTAAATAAGTACTACTTCTTAAAAAATCGGCACATAACGTAGGGTCATCCCATTTAATACAATTTATATCTCCGCAGTTATCAATTTCTGTTAATAGTTCATAACTTTTATCCATTAAAAATAAATTCTAATATATTATGCTTTCTCATCAAAAAGTCTCCCAACTATACACAAAACAATGGCACGGGCACGGCGAAGAGTACCCGCATTGTTTGCAAGAAAATACATTGTTATCGTTATTACACTAAATATCACATCACTATTTACACATATTTTTCTATAAGTATTAATATTGCAACTATTACTGTCATTTAAATTGAGTATAATCGTGGCAAAACTATCATCAATGAGTTTTAATAAAATTTTACATACCAATCTGTCGGGTTGTAGGTTTATATTTTGTGGCCATAAAACTCGCAGTACAAAAAAATCAGTAGTCAAGTCAGAGGTCAGCATACAGTTATAAACATAATTATCTTGTGCACTGAAACACAAATTACACTTAATGTTATTAAACACATACACATACATTATAACTATGTAGTATGAACCACTAGATTGTACACAAATTTCCTTAATAAATTCCAGTCAAATAATCTTATTTTTCAAGTTCGTAATATCACTCTCCTCCTTCAATAAGATGTGAGAAGCTCCTTCGCCTTTTCTCAGATACACTTTCCCAAAGGACGTCCAGCAGTACTTGAAGTCATGCACTTTGGCAAATTCCCGTGCTAGGTAGAATAAGCGTTTGTTCTTTGCCGTTAGTGATTCTGATATGAATATTGGTGTTGTTGTACCCCGTAGCCCAATAGTAGTTGTGTTCAGCTTGCAGCCATTCCTTTTGCTATACGTCTTTGCTTTTTGAATAATAGTGTTTTTTATCATAACACTAGTGAATTCTGCAGTGATTGAATTTTGTCCAGATTTCGAGGTATTTCTATAAATGTCTTTAAAATCCTGTTCTGTTAGTTCAGCACTAAGTACTTTTGCAGTTTTGAGAACTAGTTTAACCAAATCTTGCTGAGATTCTGATTTCTCCATAGGTATATTTCTGATTTCAATTGACGTCGATTTAAAGTTTCTCTGCATATCCTCAACTTTAGATTCTAAGGTTTTGATGTAGTTATAGTTTTCCAGCTTTTCTTTCTTCAAGATTTGTATTTCTTTTTGCATTTCTTCGTACTTTGCCGCAAAGAATTCAATAGATTTAGAAATTTCCTGATTAGTTTCCTTTATAGTTTGATTTTGCAGCTTTACTTCCTCAACATCTTTTGTAATTTTACTAAGCACCGTCATGATTTCATCTTTGAAGCTTAACAAAAGAGATTGGTTTTCTTCATCATCGGATCCGATTTGCCGTTTGCATTTTTTTTTTCGGATTTACTCGCCTTGGTTTGTCAGTGTTGTCCGATAATAGATGAATTTCTGGCTCTGAACTGAATACATTTTTCAGTGGTGGTGAACGTTGCATGTTTACTGTTAATTGAATATTTTTGATTAAAATCGGTTTTCGTGGCCCAACGTGCAAGACAGGTTCGCTCGTGCAACACAAAAACACGTCCGATCGCGACGGCGAACCGAGCGTTTCAAAAAGATGCTTTCGAATTGTTCGTGTAAATGGGCCATTTAGCTCTTCGTCTTCTGCGTACATAGAAAAAATAAGTTTAGTTATATATATTATTATTGAAAGTTTTTATTTAACTTGCACCTATAATGTTAGTTCGAGTGGAATCTTGCGAGTTCAATTTGATCAACTTGTTGGTTTCCGATTGAGCCGTCGTGTTTGTGCTCATTTGACCTACTTGTCCTGATTACCACTCTACTCCTACATGATATCCAGGGTCTTATTATTGGGATCCTTAACGTCAAAGTATAGACTATGAACACAGTACTAATTTAATAATGATTTCACTCAATAAATCATTTTCATTATACGTATTATTTTACAACAAGCACCCTTCTCTCTTTATAATGCAATTGTTCAACTATAATACTTGTAAATTCTCAAAACAAATTATTAAAGGAAAACCAGTCTTAGTCTATCACTAATAAGATCTATTTTGGAGTATATTATATTAGTTTTAAGTTTAAAATAATGGTATTGTGTGGTATTGTTGAAGGCGTGGTCACTTACCGTTTTTGTAATCAATCTATTGGTTTATTATTAGTTAACATGAGGTAGATATAATTGTACGTTAACTTGTAAAGCTTTTTGTAGAGTGCTTTAGATTTACAACCGATTTCGGAAAAGAAAATCAAATAAAAACTGATTTAAAAAAACATGAAATAAAATTCACATCGATAAATTTATTTGCATACGAAATAGATAACTTCCATTTGAGTAAAAAACTCCTGGACTCACAAATAATATTTCTAGTGTAGAAGATTCAATACATACCTATCTTTAAAAAAAATGGTTAGTAGCTTTTGACCTTCTTTAATGCTAATAATTTTGACCCATAAATGTTGTCCTAAGTACCTACACAGTAATATAGACAATATTTCAAATAGGTGGTGAAATGTCATAAATAACACGTCCACGTACAAGCAATATTATTTGCTAAATTAACTAATAAATCTAACTTTACGTAACTTTCTAAATTTTTTAATAAAGATCTTGGAACTGTTTTGTAGTCACATGATGCTGATCGATTTAAACCACAATTGAACAAAACATTGAATAGCAGGTAGTTTAGGATATCACGAAATATTTACTAGTTTTACACACGGGTTCACTCGTCTATTTCAAGCAAGTATTCCATTACACGTGATCCTTACAGTTGCCACTATTTATAAAAAACTTTAAATGGTGATAATGTCCAAATAAAAAATATTTAAAAGAAGAAACAGTTATTTTGCCATTTAAATTAGTTTGCGTTTGAGCAGCTTCAAATATTTAAAAAACACCGTTAAAAGTAACGGTTAAATCTTAAATACTTCTGAATAGACTAAATGAGGTTTAAAAAGTCCTTATAGGTAGATCGTAGGTAGCTGTCATTGCAGAGGGCCATAAGCGACTGTAACCACTTACGATCAGGTGACCTGCTAACATGTCTACCTACATAAATAAGCTGAATGAAACTAACAAATATGTCATAAACCTATAGCACTAATATTAACAAAAAATAATTAAAAGTAACATTGTCCCTCTTTAAACGAGGTATAAGAAAAGTCCTGTATAATTAATTAGGTGTTAGATAACAGCTCATCATTACAGAGGTTCATGAACCCTAGTAACCACATACCATCAGGTGGGTCGTTAACGACACGGCGATATTAACAAAATATAAATAAACAGACAAGCGGACAAAACACAATTATTTATACATAGCTACGTTTATATTCGTCAAACAGTTGAAAAGAAATGTTTTTTATGTTGAAACCATTCAAATAATATCAATTACTTATTGTTGACATTAAATTCCTCCGTAGAGACGATGCTTCGGTTTCAGCAGCTATTTAGTTAAAGAAAGTTAAATACTTTTCTTTTCTTTTTTTTTTCTTTTATTAGTTTTTTTATTTGTTTTATTAAATTTTTAATTTCTTTTGTTGAGTGTAATTTACAATTCTTTTGTAATTACTAATGATATTGTAATAGAACACTTTTCTCCACTAATTAAGAAGTGACAGTAAAGAGTGCCGTTCTGCGTAACGCGTCATTCCACTTCGCATAACTCAGCCAACTTTGGCCTCAGCCGGGATTCAGACGCTAAGTGTGAGGTAAGGTTTTAGTGCGGTTCAACTCCCACATATCCCACGAATATCCAACTCAAGAAAAAACACTAGCGTGTCGTCGATCTCTTGCAATACCTAATAATTGAAATCAAATAATACATATCTAGAATTGGATTTAAATATAAAGAATATAATCTATGTAAGGGAGTGTTGTGTGGGGGACAGTCTCACCCGATGGTAAGTGTCCAAACCACACAACTAAATGACGAACCCCATACTTGAGTACATTGACGTTATATTACACGCACTATGTTTTTATTCCATTTTTTGTGATTAAGACTTTTTTACATGCTTTATATTAACTTGCACTGGATATAACTATGTAAGTTCAGGTGGAATTTTGCAAGGTAACAAACTTCCCGGTTTCCGATTAAGCTGACGTTTTGCACGGAGATGTATATCGCGTGACAATGCAATAATATGACAAAATGGCGCTGATAGATTCGGAAGGTGGGTCATAGGAACTCCTGTAGGTACTTAATAAGATAGGCCTGTCGTATTTGGGCTCATTTTACTTGTCTTGGCTAGCACCCTACTGATTCATGATATGCAGGATCTTAAAAGCTTGTAATCAAAATTTAAAATAAATTATTTACATTAAGATTTAGCGGCCATAGGGAAGGCTCTTCAACCACTCCAACACGACTTATTAGTGCTGTTCAACTCCCATATACCCTTCGCGTTCAACTCAAAAACTCCTTTATAACATCAATGAGACTTATATTTTGTGTGTTGGTGTCGCGTGTCTGAGATTAACGCCATCTATCGTCGGCTAGTTCAATTAATATGATCTCGTGTCCCGAGGGGGGCGCTAATTGGAATTCGTGCCGTCAAATCGACTGCGGTATTTTAAATACAATTTAATTGTAACTTTTGTTGGTGGGATTAGTGTTTTAAACAGACGAGGGTTCAATTTAATCAATTGTGAAGAGATTATTTGGTTTTTAATCGAATTTATCAACGTTATAATTGCTTTTGCAAATTGAGATCTCGAGCTTTCATTAACACATTTATTACTGTACTAGAGGTACATTTTCAAGAGTTAACAATTATTCAATATATTAAGAATTTTAACATGTAATTTTTGCAAACATTTTCAAAACGTTGTTACCCCCACTACCTGACACTGGCAGAGTCTTTCGTTAAAGTTGAGACTAGCGCCAAAAGAAAAAAAAACAATTCAATACCTTACTTATTGGTAAGTTGGTAGACTGTAGGTGCAATTTTTCCGGTGTTTTGACCGACTTCCAAAGAGGGGCAGATACTCAATTCACTTGTTGTTTGTTTTCGCATAACTTTGATTTGACTGGACCGATTTGAATGATTCTTGTGTTAAATGAAAGTTGATGGTCGTCGTGATTGTGAATTGTGTTTACTTTATCTAATATGACGAAGTATACGCCAGTATAATAAGATGTATAATTTTCTTTTTAATGCTATAAAAACTACTTAATTGTTACACCAATTGGTTAACCGTTGAATAACACACAAAAACTTTAACACAATCAAGTAAGTACTCGTAACTTAATACTTTTAGAGGATAATGTATTGTTAAACCATTTAATATAATACGCACTATTTGTAAACAATAACCTATGGACCGTAAAGGTTTTGTGTTCATAATGGTATAACTTACAATATTTTTTTGGCTTTTGAATAGTCGTATTAAAGACTACTTTTATTATGTTAAAGTTTTTAACCACTCAACTGGGAACGTCACTATTCGCGATCTGGGGACTTCGTTCGGAATCAATGCCGTGTTTGAGCCTCTTTTTAAAAACATTTTTGTCCAATAATTTTGAATTAAACCTTATATTTTTGTAAATCTTTATTACTAAACGACGCTATATTGCATTTTAGCAAATATATCATCTCCGTAAAATATGAGAGGATTAAAAAATGTAAACAAAACAAGTTTCAGAACTGTGCTCAATTTTGGCTCCTGCCACAGACTTGGCAAAAGTAAACAATTAACAAACCAATGTGGTTGCCGATCCCAGTTGAGTGGTTTAAATTGTAGAGAGACCAATTAATTAATTAGACTTCTTTCTTATTTACAGTGTTAATTGCTACATAGTACATAGGTATAGGTAATCGAAGGGAAAATCGACATTCCCAACATCCCTACCACTTAGTAGATACCTATAAAACAAACTCTCTTCTCTATGTAGGTCCCTATGCCTAAATCTTCGAAACTACGTAATGAGTTTTAATGAGACTTTATCAAATCTACTAGCTGACTCGCGCAACTTCGTCTGCGCCGAAAAAAAAATTAGGGGTGGACTACCCCTAACATTTAGGGGATGAAAAATAGATGTTGGCCGATTCTCATAGGTACCGGATAAGCACAAAAAATTTAATCAAAATCGGTCGGGCCGTTTCGGAGGAGTTCAAGTTCGAACACCGTGACACGACAATTTTATATATTAGAGATAGTGATTCAAGATAATGGTTTATGTGTATAATAGGGTGGGCAATCTAACGTTTGCATTTTGAACTACTGTTTATTTAGAGAATGACAGCTCAAATGTCATTCAATTTGTGTTCATAATTTAGTTAAAGGTTTGACATTTACGAAATGGGACGCTATACGCTTGAACAAAATTGGGAAATATTGAAAAGTTACTTCCAAAGTGGTGAGTCTTCAGTCCAAACTGTAAGAAATGTGTGTGTGTGTGTGTGTGTGTGTGTGTGTCAGATGAAGCCCATTTTCACCTCGGAGGCTATGTCAATAAGCAAAATTGTCGCATCTGGCGGTCGGAAAATCCACACGTCACCATTGAGAAGCCAATGCACCCACAAAGAGTTACGGTTTGGTGTGGGTTTGGGTCCGGCGGCATCATTGGAAAATGAGCAAGGAGCCGCCGTTACGGTCAATGGCGAGCGTTACCGTGCCATGCTCAACGAATTTTTGTTTCCAAAAGTTGAAGAGCATGACATGGACGACATTTGGTTTCTACAGGATGGCGCAACATGCCACACAGCCAACATGACAGTCGAACTTTTGAAAAATGCAAACTTTATATGGCCCACCCCTTACATGCGTGATATAGTAGTGAAACATTGATCATTTTAGCGATTTTTGAGGGTTTTTGTGAGGTTGTTAATAATCACATTTTTCACTTACATGGCAAATTTCTAAATCTTTCCTTTAAGACGCAGACGAAGTTGCTATAGTTAGTTAATTAATAATGATACATTCAAAATTATAATTTCGTATTATAAGTAACACATTTTTTTTTAAATCTATACAAATGCAAACAAATATATCTAGAAATCTTTAAACGGTTTGTAAAATTTTACTAAACCACTCGACAAGCCGGTTTTAAAATTAAAAGTATTCTTAAATGAATGTAATATTGACCGTCCATTTAATTTCCTAACAAAATAACTGATTCTGTTTATTCATCCATTAATACCGACATATCTTACCTTCTTTTTATTATGACATTCTGTGGCTAAAGGTGCTAGTAGACACGTTTAGTAACTAGTGCTAGTGCTGGTTGTGGCTGTGCGAAGTTAAGAATTAGGTACTGCATTAAATTATTTTTTTTCTAGTTTCTTGGCCTCCAACTTTTCGGCCCCATTGGTCAATGTGTCCTCTCCATTGGCACAGCAGAAACGCAATGCCAGTTACTTTGGTGCTTTTGCAGATCTCCTCATTTCTGTTTCGATGACTGGATGAATTTGTTAAAAAATATACTCTGTATTTTAACACTTTTCTAAGTTTTCACTTTTCCATTTTACTTCTTCCAGTGCTAGTGACCAGTTCAAGTTACTGTGATCGTGTACGTGCCCCATTAGTCGTCGTCTAAGAACGAACCGTTCAGTGTTTTGTTTGTATATGTGTACGTGTGTGAGACAAATGGAAATTCAAGTTTCTAATATATCCACATATTGTGTCTTAGTGGATATCGAGGGACGGACTTGTTGGTATAAGTTTTTAAGATATCTATTTAATAATACTAGATAAACAGTACAGAATACTCCAAAACACTAGCTACAATTGTAAACACTTGTTTACAAAACATCTTCAACAGCTTAAAATCATTTAAATTACACACATCAAAAGTACCTATCGTAGTGTTTAGTTGATGCCTTTTTTAATATATTTTCTAGTACATTTGATATAAATAAAAATCAACCGTAGCATATTACGTATTATTGTTTTAGCTTTCCCCACCTACACAGGAGTTACAGTGGTGGGAGTGAGAGGTGGACCCTGATCCCTCTGTTGAGAAGATCAGCAGTGGGCAGTGGGTTGATAGTGTGCAGTCTGAGTCCATCCCTGGGTAGTCAGACACGTAGTATGGGTGTTCACCCGATCAACCGCATCGCGTTACCTACAGACGGTAACACAAGTAAATTAAAAAAAAACATTGGAAATTGTTTAAAAACAATAATTTTAAAGTGAATAAAAAAGGCTTATTTTTTTTTGGTGGAGGAAATCGCCGGATTGTCTCCCTAACCCTTGGATCGGATATGTGGAAGTTTTACCGCACTAAAACCTCTAACTCTTCACTCAGCATTCGTGGTTGAAGACAGAGCCCAGCACGGGCTTATGCAAGACGGCACGACGCGTTACGCACTATGGCTTACTTTACAGACATACAGACGATAATGATTTACTATACACGAACCATTTGTCTGTGTAATTGGTTAAGTAATAGATTATTGAATATAATTATTATATTTAATAAGATTTGTGTGTGTGGCAGTACATACATTATTAGTGTGTATGAATTAGGTTATTTATACAAATACTAGAATTAAGTAAATTTTAAATATTAAGTTTCATCACTTTTAGAATAACAACGTTATGAGAATTTTGAAAACATATTTCAAGGAAAAAGTTTATTTAAATAATTTTAAAGTTTTTTTATTGAATTACTCATAGACATAAGAATAGCTGGAGTTTTTATTATGTTATTCCTATTACGGCGAAAATTCTTAAAAGGGAAAATGACAAGTTCAATTGCATTTTTTTTGAATAAGTAAAAGTGTAGAGTGATGTTTTGTTAACGTAAGTGACATTCAATTGCAACAAATATTTTAGCCCGAGAGATGGCGCCATGTTTTGGGTAAGTATTTGAGGCAAGCTGAAAACTTATTCCATAGTTCTCCTGATATACCACAACTCGGAACTACAGACCTAGCTGCTGAGTAGCGTGGCTTAATGATCATCCCAATGATGATCCCAACATTTTTAGTGTTTGTATTTTTTTTATTCAAAAGGGCTCTGGGGCTATACGCTGTGAAATCAAACACGAGAACACAATCTTATTCATCTCGTCTAATGTAATGCAGACGAAGCACAACTCCACTAGTCCTTGAGGAGGGTCCTTAAAGTTAGGTCGTAGGTAACCCCTCAGTGTCCCCTGACATTGCAGAGGTTCATGAGCGATGGTAACCACTTACGATCAGGTGGGCCGTTGGCTCGTCTGCCTACATGACAAAAAAAAAAGATAGTATCATTATATTAATCAGTTTATTATGTAAGTAGCCGGATCTTTACATAATATTATATTTCATCATTAATTTAGCGCTGATCGTGATGATGTTGACTCGGCCACTCCTTAATTATCATTAATTACATAAACTTTAATTGAAAACAAATAATTATGTTATTAAGTTAGTTCCAAAACACAGAGATTTGTGATCGTTTGATTTCCGTCACAGAATAATTACAGAAACTAATTTTCGTTGGTCAAAATGTTTGTTTTTTTATTGGAGAAAATCGTGGGATATGTGGAAGTTTAAGGCCTCATGGTTGGAGCCTGAACCCAACACGGGTTTATGCGGGAAGGTACGACGCATTACGTACTACGGCACTTGTTCCCGTCGCACCACCCCCTAACAGTCACAAGGGTGGGATGAGACAGCATTTGCGATGTTATCGCTAAAAATGTGCTTATTTACGACATCACATCAAAAACTCTTAAATAATCAGTGTTTCTCTACTATATCATGCATAAACATAAACCTTCCTCTTGAATCTCCCTATCTATTAAAAAACCGCATCAAAGTCTCTGTGGACACCTGACAATACAGAGGTCCATGAGCGAGTGACCGCTTTCGATCAGATGGCCCGTTGGCCAATAAAATATAAATAAACTACATCTATCTTCTCCAAAACTATGCAAAGACCAAACAGAACGTATTTTAGACATTTTCCAAAAACTGGTCATTTCGGTGTCAAACACTTGAAGTCACCAAGTCTATTGTATCGAAGATGGCCAAATATTGTCACTTGGCTGTGTTCAGTGTCCCGTGACGATTGCCATCTCGTTCTAACGCGTTGGGGATGAGAGAGAGGGAAGATGTTGAAATGTATGCAAGTTACAAAGCGGCCGCTGACAAAATACTGACACGGTGGTAACACAGAGACGGATTTGGAGGGAAAATGTGGTGAAATTAACTGAAAATTGGTGTTTACGAAAAGTTTTTTTGATTTTCAAAGGGTAAATTTGACCAAAAAGGGCAAAACAGGAGGAGGTTAACAGTAAAACAAAAGTTTACCGTGTATAACTTTAGTTTGGTTTAAGAGTTGTGGGTGATTATTTTTCTATATGAGAGGTGATGGTCCTCATTTGATGTATTTAAAGATTTGACAAGTACTTTTAGAGTTGTGTTGAAAAAAGTACTTGAGAGGTGTCATGGGACACCCGAATAGAACGAAGTTCCTTTCGATTAAAAGATATCTTATAATTTTTGTTTTAAGTGTTTTAAAAGATTTTGATCACAGCGCCATCTGGCGATAATCATCTAAAACAAAAAAAGTGTCGTGACAACTTTTCGTAAGATTTTTTTCCGTCTACCCCCCTTTCGATACCACGCGATAAGGAACTTCGTTCCAAAAGTATTTTTTGTAAACAAGTTTTCATGATTTGCACTCCGCGTTATCTGTTATTTCTGGATTTTATGTTGTTAAAAGCGAACACTATGGACGTATTCCTATATGAATTTGATAAAGATCTGACTAGGAATTATGTTTTTGTTTGAAAAATGGAAATATGTACTATTAAAATTTGATTTTTATAATATCTAGTAACCTAAAATGGTCACAGTACACGACTTCGATTATTAAGTGACTTTATATTTTCTATTATTTGTTATAATTTCTATAAATCGACAACGGCTGTAGTAGATGATTGCGTTGTAGCCTTTACTTGATAACGTGGCTTACAATACTGTATGTGTGTTTCCGCCGCAAATAAAGCAATGTCTATGTCTATGTATTTTTCGCACGATATGTTCAGAGTTCGGCCCCGTGTATAGAAGAGTTGATGATTGCCCCTCGCTAGTGTTCAGTCGCCGACACCACTCGAATCTAACACAATATTTATACTATACGGTCTTTACGAGCACCTCACATTTCACCTTACAAGCTTTTTATTATTAGAAGCAAGGATTTCAACTTAGAACTAATGGCTGATGGCAAGTTCTGATCAAGTCACTGGACGCAGATAGCGCAGGACCGGTCGATGTGGCGAGGTTTGGGGGAGGCCTATGTCTTGCAGTTGACGTCTATAGGCTGATGATGATGACTATATTAAGGCAAGCGCAGTGACGACCAGCTATAAGGTGGATGATCTTGTTAAGGTCGCAGGAACACGTTGGATGCAGAACGCTACCAACCGCGAGCGTTTAAATCATTGGGGGACGGGGGATGGATGATGATGATGTTGGTTCCAATCCTGGAAACTAGTTCCGGTATCATTTCACGTCCACCAGGCTCAGTACAAATGCCACTAATGGGCATTGGTATTTTCTCATTATTTTTTTCTGCTCTTTTTATGACACCTTGTGTTACATTATTAGGGTTTTAGTACCGATTCCTCTTTTAAATAACCTTCCTCGATAAATGGAATATCTAACACTGAAGAAACTTTTCGAATTGAACCTCTCTAGATTAGCACGATTATCTGCTTTCTACATAGATTTCGCACAACCCATAAAAACATTCAAAACGGTTCAACCAAACTAAAGCCACAAACAAAAATACAGGAAACCTCTAGGAAATTCGGTCAAAATAGTTTTAAACCATTAAAGTTTTTCTTTCGTTTAAAAGATAACGAACGAAATGCACTGGATGAGTTCTCAGCCGATGTGAAGTGTTTCTCAGAGCGAGGGTACGGAACCCTTGCCTGGTTTATATCGCGGTTTGCATTTTATTGCTTTTTTATTTCTTTTTAACAGCTTCAAGGGTCAGCTGGTGTTAGGGCTGGCACGATGAGAAAATTTGAAGTTATATTTAAAAAAATTACAGCCATTTCCAAGCAGCCATTTAAACAGTTACCTAACTAACGTGATGTTTGTGTTGCCGGTTGGTAATCTTTGGATCCACTGAACCGATTTCGAAAATTTATTTTTCGAAAATCGAAAGTACCTACTAATTAGAAACTAAGTTATTTACCATAGACTTTTTACAATCTTTATATTAACTTGTACTGGATATAACTATGTAAGTTCGGGTGGAATCTTCCCGGTTTCCAATTGAGCTGACATTTTGCTCGCAGATGTACCTATATAAAAGAAAGAAAGAAAAAGCATTTATTGAACACACACATAGAGGACATACAAATTATTATAACATTTAAACAGTATAATACCTATTTAAACAAGGACAAAAAAGTAAAAAAATAAAATAAAACCGAACAAGATAGAGACTTGTCCTAAAATAAATGATTTAGTTGTGGTTTAAAAAGTGACACCCCTATTTTAATAAAGAAGGGGTCATTCGTTGCCAATCCCTAACTGCGAAGATATTTGCAATATTATCCTAAATATTTAGATTTAACGCATCTTCACCCCATCATTATATTGTAGGGGTGGACTTGTGACTTGAGATCTTGATAATAATATTAAGTTTAGCGTTTTAGCTTCATTTTTTACAAGCTTTATATTAACTTGCACTGGATGTAACTATGTAAGTTCGAGTTGAATTTGACAAACTTCCCGATTTCTGATTGAGCTAACATTTTGCACGCAGATAATGTATATCGCGTGATAATGCTTAATATGACAAAATGGTGCTGATCTGATGATGGAATCGGAGGGTACTCTTGTACTAGAAATCATCTTGAGTAGCACTCTTCTTCGACATGATATATATTACTATGATTTTAAAAGCTTGTAGGGTGGGCCAATCTAACGTTTGCATTTTGAACTACTGTTTATTTAGAGAATGACAGCTCAAATGTCATTCAATTTGTGTTCATAATTTAGTTAAAGGTTTGACATTTACGAAATGGGACGTTTTCGGTTCGCCGCAATGGGCAGAAGATCCTTTGGCCGAAGATGAGCATTTTTACCGAAAAATCGTCTTTTCAGATGAAGCCCATTTTCACCTCGGAGGCTATGTCAATAAGCAAAATTGTCGCATCTGGGGGTCGGAAAATCCACACGTCACCATTGAGAAGCCAATGCACCCACAAAGAGTTACGGTTTGGTGTGAGTTTTGGGTCCGGCGGCATCATTTGGCCATTTTTCTTCGAAAATGAGCAAGGAGCCGCCGTTACGGTCAATGGCGAGCGTTACCGTGCCATGCTCAACGAATTTTTGTTTCCAAAAGTTGAAGAGTATGACATGGACGACATTTGGTTTCAACAGGATGGCGCAACATGCCACACAGCCAACATGACAGTCGAACTTTTTCAAAATGCAAACTTTATATGGCCCACCCGCTATAAAAGGGACCATCCATAAATTACGCCTTCGTTCGTTTTTTTTTCAAAATCAATGGATTAGTTACCAGATTAGAAGTATCGATTTTTTTAAATTAAAATTAAATAGTTTTAGTTATTCCCTAGGTACTTATTTTACGTACTTACAAAAAGAATCATACACTCAAGATTTATACATAAAATGTTCTCTTGCGGTCATGCAACGGTCATAGTACGCTACGGTACCCTAAACTACAATACATACACCATTTTATTTAAAACCACTTACAACAGCGGAAATTAAAAAAGCGAGAAAATCTCCGAATTAGAAAGAGAGACACATCCGAATATACACGCGTTAGAGAGAGACGCAAACACAACATACCACAAAGCAACTTATTGTAGACAATGACGACTGAAAAAGACATTCTCTTTAACAAGATTCGTATCTTGAAGTGTTTTGCCTCGAGGACTTCAAAACCAAGATACACACACACCCAAAAGTAAACTATATCTACCTTATCACGTTGACTTAAGACTCAAAATCGGGTAGCGTTTTTAAATTGAAGTGTATTTTAACTTTGTAATGCTTAAGGAGACTGTGAAGGTAGGTCTTGCGTAAAACAAGATTTTGTCAAAGTATTATTTTGGTCCAAAATACAATGAACTGTCATTTGGTAGGTAAAGTAGGTGTGTATGTGTCATGGTAGGTTTGTTTCGACAATCTTTGATGAAAACATCAGTAAAATTAAGTTTAAGATGGGGGCGTTAGTTATATTCAATTATGGCGCCAAAAATACTCGTTCCATATTTAGGCTATTTTAGACGCTGTGACGTTTAGTCTTAGCTAAGTAACGTTCTTCTTCAAATGTGAAAATTATTTTGGCTTCGGTTTCACACTGAGGCTAGAATCCAGCACCTCTGTAAAGCTAAATAAAGTGATTAAAATAAATCACTAAATTAAAAACAAAATTTAAATAGGTTTTTTTTCTTGCAACTTTGTTACCAAATTACTGACAACAAATACCTCCTTAATACTCCTTATACCCACTTGAACTAAAATATCAACTTCGTAGAAACTAGCTATGTCCAAATATTTTGTTACAATTCGTAAAATACAAAGGAAAAGAAACTTTATCATACACACATAAATGTCAAATTCCCTTCAATAGCTTGATAGACAGAAAAAATTGACAGTTCAAACACACACAACTTCACAGGATTATTGACCTTATCCGAATAGCTTTAAAGGTGATTATAGTCTGTTTTAAAATTTGCTTATTTTTTTAAATTACCATTAGAGCGTGTAATCGTAAATTGTGCATACAGCCTAATTCTCTACTGTATCAGGTGACGAAATCTTTACGCAAAAATAAATTTAGTAAAGAGATTTTTTACGCGCGAAGCGAAAAAAAAAGATGGCGAATTTTATGAATGAATTTCAATTCACAGAATTAGATGTGGTGTTTTGGGTAAAATAAACTTTTTTTGACGCAATTAGATACACGTGTGGCTTTAATAATATTATGTTGCATTGAATTAAAGATGGTTGAAGTAACACAAGTTCGTTTGAGTAGATTTAGAGAGGTTTAAAAAAATGAATTTGTTGTTCAACAAGGTAGACTTTTAAAATACCCTTCTAGTAGAAGCATCCAAAGACATTTAACATAATTTTTATAAATAGGTTTAGGAGAGTTATAAAAGAACGGCTATGCAGTAGACCAAAATATTATAAAGTTAATGAATGTATAAATTACTGCACAAAATAGGTACTTGACTTTGACTTGATTTATTTTAAACTTTTATCATTTCGCTTATTTCAAAGAAACTTGCGTATTTAAAAAAAGGATTTAAAACCACTTTTACCACGTTATATAGTAGAGATGTTCCACCTGCTAAACTTTTTTTTAATAAAAAACGTTAAAATAACAAACAGATCAGATCATCGATTACTAATAGCAGTGGATAACCGCAGATATCCTCAGGCGAGATCTGTGATAACATTGGATGTACCTACTTCTAACAATAACCACTTGTTATTGAAACTATTGTTACTTAGGGTTATTTATTTAGAGATACGCGGTAAAAAACTAGGATGAGATTTTTTGACCGACTTTCCGAAAGAAGAGCTTTCATTGTATATTTAAAATTAGTTTAATCGCTTCTTCTTCTTCATGTGCCATCTTCTATCGAAGGTCGGCGATCATTAAGGCGATCTGTACTTTTGACACAGCAGCACGAAACAAATCACGAGTGCTTATGTTGAACCACTGGCGCAAGTTCTTCAGCCAAGATGTTCTTATTTTACCTACAGCTTAATCCCAAATTATTATTTTTGGATTATTTGTAGGGACATATTTTAATTTTAATCAAGATCGAACAAGTGCCAACTCTTGAAGCTATGTTTAAAGTGTAGCTTTTTAATTGACATGATACCTGGATTTTCTGTGCGTCTTTTAGGTATTTTACTTTTCTGAACCGATTTCGATGACTTTTTTTTAGAAATTCCGTCTTTGAATGTAACCTCATCTAAATTTTACATCAAATATAATTAAGAACACTTCTTTAAACAACAAAACTCAAATCAAAATCGGTTCACTCTTTTGCGTGCTACGATTTTACAAACGCAGACATAATATAGAAAAACCCATTTTCCGTCATCAGTTAAAAATAAAATTGTACGGAACCTTCCTTCTACATTTGATGACTATTTTAACAGAGTACCTACCGACTCTCCCACGCTAAAGGATTGGGAATATAAAGCAGGTGGTTTATCTGTAAGCGATATGCTGATGTTATCTTTACCCAACAATAGAAGAAGGGATACATAATTGTGGTTTTTATAACAGAAACTGCAACTGTGCGTGAAATACAAACCACTACTGCACTTTCTATAGTTTTGTGACCGATTTCCTGAAAGGAGGCGGTAATCAATTTGACTGTTGGTGTGGCGATCCTGCCTGTCTTAGGCAGACAAGATTACCTTTATGAAAGTGGACTGTATGTTTGTTTGTTGATCCGGGCTCAATTTCGATCTAGATTAATCTCAAAACCATGTACACCGACCGATACACATCCATAATAATGTAATCCAACTTATACCTACTAGCAGCACCGAAGTTTGATGGATGATATTCCGTTGTATTCAAATCTTCTTGGCGGCCGCCGTTAGTCACAATTTTAGTCCGAAGAAAGTCAGCCAACCGTGGCCACACAGAACCGAGAGAAATTATGCCGTTCTCCGATGTAATAAAATACTCCGATTATTAGTTATGTATTTATTTAGAGTTTATAATTTTTCCGCCGACAATCAATCCGCGTCGCGTCAGAAGCCGAAAAACAATAGTAAAGATGTGACATCTGTATAATATTGCCCGAACAACTGTAATTTTTGTTGTTAGAAACATGTCATGAGGTTCTATTTAAGTTTTTTCAAATTAATTTAACTTACTTTAAATAACTAAAATATTCATAGTGGGCTTTGTTGATGAAAATTGACGATGTCTTGTACATTTTCACAAACAAAAATATAATATCTCCGTAAAATATGAGACGACTAAATAATGTGAATTAAACAAGTTTTAGAACTGTGCTCAATTCTGGATCCTACCATAGACTTGGCATAAGTAAACAAACCACTTATGACTCTTGAGTGGATACTCTAAATTAAATTTTATTTACACCAATGGTCACATGAATGGTGAATCCAGAAATAGGATGTAAGTCGTAAAGCGGGGGTTGTCGGGGGTTGGTGGGGGTTGTAGGGGGTTGTGGGAGGGGGTCGTGTTTCGATTAATTCGCAATACTTGTGACGCTCTCACCGGTTTACAATTTTATATTCAACAGAGAGCTGTTGGGTTAACACGGATGATGCGTTCTTATATTTTTTAGGTTTTATTTTTGTTTAAATTTATTTATTTTAAAGAAAACTTTTAAATATGTACAAGCTTTTAAGATCCTGGATATCATGTAGAATTAAAGTGCTAGCTAATAAAAAGAGCCCAAGCACGACGGGTCCATCTTGTTTAGTACAAGAGTTCCTCTATGGCCACCTTCCGAATCCATCATCAGATCGGCGCCATTTTGTCATATTATTACATTGTCACGTGATATACATCTGCGTGCAAAATGTCAGCTCAATCGGAAAACGGGAAGTTTAGCTTGCAAGATTCCATCCGAACTTACATAGGCAGGTACATTAGTACATTTTTATCTACATCCAGTGCAAGTTAACATTTAATAAATCTTGTAAAAACACTATTGCATTGAACGTGATAAGTAGAGCCGTCTCCACACTAACGTAGCTGTAGATCTGTCAGTGACACTCAGGGTAATTATTTTTATTATTGAGCCCCTACCCCCGCACCCCTCGCGTGGCACCCCTACACAGAATAAATATACAGAAATGAAGATTCATACAAATATGCTTTAAAATACTATTTGGAAAGACCGCATTTGAATAACTGAGTTGTGAACCAAAATTTACCTGTTTAGTGTCATATGACAACCACAAATGAGTGGACTTTATAAAGAAGTGTAAAGCTGCATTTCAGAAATACAAATTATTTAAAAAAATAAGTGTAATCCCGTAGATTTTAAGTGTGTGTCTATTTTTCTTTTTTATTATTCTCACATATGCCTCTCACACACAAAATACCAAGTTTTAAACGAGTTGAAAAAGGACTTTTTTTCAAAAATTATAAATTTGTTGACACATTACACTACGAGGCTGAAAATTTAGCACATCGGCGTTTAGAAAGAGAAAACTTCATAACATACACATAGGTAAGTACTATTTGACATTAATTGCCACTTGTTTTTTTTTAATAAAAAAAAACGAACCTAATCATTTTAGTGGCTATATGTATAACTTGTTACATACTGTAGTTTTACTTCTGGATAAGTATTCTGTGATCCCCCTAGAGGCCACAGTTTGAGTTTTTATTTGTTTTATCAATATTTTAACGCTTGGAGCCGACAAGGGTTAATTAATTTGTTAAATTTTAACCCGTTTCATTTTATTGCGATTAGTGTGGATTTTTTTGTGATTCAAGCATGATTTTTTGGCCCTTGGACCTTTGAAATGTCAAATTCTACAAAGTATTTGAAGAGTATTATTTTTTTTTTTTTTTTTTTTCAGTTGGAGGAAATCACCGGATCCCCGCCCGCCCCGCGGGCGGTATATGTGGGAGTTGAACCGCACTAAAACCTCCAACCGCTCACACTCAGCGTCCGAACCCCGGCTGAGGCCAGAACCCAGCACGGGGTTTGGAGGGACGGCGCGACGCGTTACGCCATCGGCATGCTTTCCCGTACTCAACTTGCTCTCAACTTGCCAACCCGCCGCCGTCGAGCAGGGGGCCGGGACCGGGATCTCGCCCGGATTCTGGCCCCCTAAGAGTTTCGGGTCCCCAACGCATGTGAGTGCGAGCGGGGACCCAAGAAGGTGCCGTGTCTCGCTCAACACGCTTTAGCGTTAGAGCATCCGGGGGATGGTAGACCGCGCTCCCCGACCCACGCTGGTTCTGACCCAGCGGGGTATTTCGTTGGAGGGTGACACGCGGTCCCATCTTGGCGGGCTTCGGAGAGCCCGCCGACCGAGAGAGCCGGTGGCCGTATTCGCCGGCGGCTACCGGTTCGGCGTCCGGGGACGGAGCGACAAGTCCGGACCTATTTGTTGGACCAGGACACAGCGCTGCCTCTCCCATGCGGGGCAGCGCGCGAGCGTATGCTCCGGCGTGTCCTGGTCACATCCCACGCAATGGTGGCACCTCGCCGTCGGCTCGGCCTTGATCCGGTGCAGATACCGACCGAAACACCCGTGCCCGGTCAGCATCTGCACCCACCGCACCGAACGAGTTAACAAATAACAACATTAAAAATAACACAAAACTTAATCGATTTTCTAAACTCCTTTAAAGTTAATACTAATCTATTTCAGTACCAAAGAGAGTTCAAAAACGATGATAAATAATGGAAATGAACTCCGAAGTTACTCGAGATCGTATCTGTGTTGAAACCTTAGACAATATACTACAGGAGATGATACTTACAAAAGATAGCCATTCATTTATTGATCGAACAACAAGACTTACAAGAAAAAGTATTAAAGAAAACATTTAAACATACACTGGGTTATAGTATAGTAGTCTTAATTACAGGAATATTCAATAAAAAAACTTGAGAGGTGTTAAGGGACACCCGGATGGAACTAAGTTCCTTTCGATTAATTAGTGAGGGAATTGTAATAACATTTTATTTTATAACTTAAAAAAATATTTTGATCACAGCGCCATCTAGCATTAAACATATAAAACAAAATAAGTAATTTTTTAAAAGATTTTAATTACAGCGCCATCTAGCGATAATCATCTAAAACAAAAAAAGTGTCGTGACAACTTATTCATAAGAATTTCCGTCTAGCCCCCTTTCGATAACGTGCAATAAGGAACTTCGTTCCAAAAAGGACTGAGAGACACCAAAACACTGTTTAATTACAATTATTATTGTGTAAGAATGATTACGATTGTGTAAGGGCTAGTAAGGAGAAACAGAAAGAAAGAAATATGTTTCTTAGTAAGAATGTGATCTCATATTTGGAAGCGACATAAAATATGACGTGACGAAGTTCAGGGGTTAAGACTTTTGATTTAAATAAAATGTTTGTATTACTTTTTGGATTGTGTGAAAGAAGATATAAAAATGTGCGGCGTGACAGAGGACTTATGCCAGATTAGGAATGAATGGAGAGACAAAACATATTGCGCCGACCACAATTGAATATTAAGGAGGAGGTAAAGAATAACTTTTTGCGTGGTTCTCCTGTTGTATGAACTTCTAGAATGAAACGAGCAAATTGTAAAATTTCTCCTCCGGTCTTTGCGAAGTTTTATACAAAGACTATTGCTGTCTCTCTCTGTTGTACGAGTACTGTATAGTGCCTTCTCTTTCAGTTAAAGTTATTTTAATAGCCAAAGTATTGAGTTATTGGATTCAACTAGGGCTTATACAAGTCGGGTTTTTTGAACATTACTCTTATTTAAAAGTGAAAAAATGTCGTAATATTTTAATATATTCAAATATAATAAGATGTATATGAGAGTGTAAAAATGAAACCAACTAGAATTTACCTTCCAAAATCAAATAACCTCATCATTTGATCTCTGTCATAATATTCAACAACAGCAACTCACACTGAAAGAGTTCTTTTACATGAAGCTGACAAACATGACGTAGTTATTGTAACGTTTCATTCGTCTATTGGTAAATTAAATTTAGTTGAGAATTCAATTTTAATTAATTTCTAAAATTCAAATGGTAGTACCTACGTAGGTCTTCAATTCAACTCAATTCTGTTGTGTACATATGTTTCCGCAGAACGCCTGAGTGGACTGATTCCGATGATATTTTATTACCTAAACATGATGAAGATCTGACGAAAACCACTTCCGAAAACGAATTTAAAAATCTTTTATTCTTTGCTATTATTAATTAATACCAGAATTTATCGATAAGGAAACGTTAACTATGAAAATATTCACATACACATTTATTTATTTATTCATACAAAAAATACAAAATACAAAATAATTTATTTTCAGACATAAAAACTAATTTACATGAGGAGTTCAACAATGGCCCCCGTACTAAGCTAGGCCTGTATCGCGGGAGGCCGTAAGGATTGTACAATTATAGATTCCAAATGAAAGATGGAAGAGAAAACAGCGGACCGCTAAAAAGCATAAAACAATAATATAAAAACTTTGTTACAATGTTACGATGAAATTAAACTTAGCATTACAATAACAAGTTATGTAGAATCACTAACAAGAGTACACTAATAATGCATACTTATCTAAATCAAACACATCGTAGATGTGGGTACCTACTTTGGGATAAAGATTGTAAATAAAAAAATAAATAAACCATATGATTAAGACTTTAAATTAAACAAACATGATTTAAAATCCCACAATGAGCCGCCCCCACAATTGTAAACTATTTAAAAGTTTAAACAAGCGTTTGACCGCACGCCATCTTGTTCGAGACGTATGTCTGACGTGTGCAGCGGATAAGATAAGGGTAGGAACGTAATCAGAAGCGGTAGCGGTATTCGTCAAACGCTGAAAAAAACATCGTAAGAAAGCTTGCACGTGCTTGCCTTAAAAACTCATCGAAGTTGTGAAGTTCTCAAATAGCGAGCGTAAAAGAAACGAAAATAAATAGCATGTTTTTTCTCATATTGGAACGAAGTTCCTTATCGCGAGTTGTGAAAGGGGGCTAGACGGAAAAAATTCTTACGAAAAGTTGTCACGACACTTTTTTTGTTTTAGATGATTATCGCTAGATGGCGCTGTGATCAAAATCTTTTAAAACACGTTCCTTATTTTGTTTTAGATGATTATCGCTAGATGGCGCTGTGATCAAAATATTTTGAAACATATTCCTTATCGCGCGTTACGAAAGGAAATATTTTTTATAAGATATCTTTTAATCGAAAGGAACTTCGTTCTATTCGGGTGTTCCACGACACCTCTCAAGTTTTTATTTTTTTAATAATTTTATAGAAAGAAACACTCAAACATACCTATCAATATCGAGGCGATTTTTTAGAAGATAAAGTTATTCCATTATCCATGCTGTTGTTTTCATCCTTATTAACTCTGTCGTCTCTCTGGCTGTTACACATCTGATACCTTTTAATACCTTTTACTAGAAAGCGACGCAGACAAAGTTGCGTGGGCCCGCTAGTTATATATAAATTTTAAATACCCATTTGAACACTGATACAATAATTACAAATAATAGTTCGCACAAGCGGAAGCGTTTCATAACACGCTATCGCTCATCTACCATGTCCCTAGTAAATGTTTGATGTTATTAATCTCGTATGATTAGAATCAGCTACGTCAAACGCAACGTAACGCGGAACACTCGACGTAGATTAACTCATTTGTTGTTAACTAGACGATGAATTAACTATGGGCTGTGGGAAGGAACCCTTCTAGTGCACTTCTGTTTTGATTTTTGATGCATTTTACGCTTGCCAACTCATTTTACAAATTTCTTTAAGCACTTGCGGTTATCAACTTACCAAACGGGTTCTTACCACGATTTTTATTAAATGCGCAATGTTTTTCATGTGATAGTTGGTAACGCTGTAAGTATAGGATGGGCCAATCTAACGTTTGCATTTTGAACAACTGTTTATTTAGAGAATGACAGCTCAAATGTCATTCAATTTGTGTTCATAATTTAGTTAAAGGTTTGACATTTACGAAATGGGACGCTGTATGCTTGAACAAAATTAGGAAATATTGAAAAGTTACTTCCAAAGTGGTGAGTCTTCAGTCCAAACTGTAAGAAATGTGAAAAAAAAGTTCCATAAAAATGATTGGCCTTCAAGGCAGTTTGTGGATCAATTTGTGAAACGTGTTCGAGAAACTGGATCGTTGGTGGACAATGCACCCACAAAGAGTTACGGTTTGGTGTGGGTTTTGGTCCGGCGACATCATTCGAAAATGAGCAAGGAGCCGCCGTTACGGTCAATGGCGAGCGTTACCGTGCCATGCGAACACGAATTTTTGTTTCCAAAAGTTGAAGAGTATGACATGGACGACATTTGGTTTCAACAGGATGGCGCAACATGCCACACAGCCAACATGACAGTCGAACTTTTTAAAAATGCAAACTTTATATGGCCCACCCCTGATATCATGCATGAGTATGAAATCGTTTTCTTTCTTTCATTAATTCTAGGTTAGTTAGCAACTTCACATAACTCGTCTGTGTTCGTCAATTTTCGCTAGATGGCAAAAGTGGTCTAGCTCGTCTGGAGTTCGTTCAGAATCACTACCTTGCCTAAAAAATGATTTTTTCCCATAAATTTTTGAATTGGATCTTTAATGAAACCTAATAATTTTGTAATTCTTCATTCTTAAAATACTGTACTGTATTGTACCAACCCATTACTGCCTACTGTTGGGCTCAGGTCTCCTCAGAAGAGGGATTAGGCATAGTCCACCACGCTTGCCCAGTGCGGATTGGGGACTTCACATATCTTCAAAGGATTTTTAGAACCCTTTTCCGACATGCAGGTTTCCTCACGATGTTTTCCTTCACCGTTTTTAGCCAGTGATGTTGTGAAGAATAAATTTTGGGCAAAAATATATTATCTCCTTAAAACGATAATAAAATGTAAACTAAACAAGTTTCCGAACTAACGTTACGTCATGCTCAATTTTGGCTCCTGCCACAGACTTGGCAAAAGTAAACAGACCAATTTTGACGTAGTTCCCAGTTGAGTGGTTAAGATGCACGAGAAGGGTTCCATGATGACATCAATGCTTCGATTCAATCTCTACGCCAACGAAATAGCCAAGACATTCAGACAGATCTGTCAATACTGTCCAGTGGAGTGACAACGATAGCCCGCATGGGTCGAGCACTGGACTAATACGGCCCGCTCGAGATAATCTCACCATTGTCTCGTAATAGGGGCCTGTCTAGATCTGTTAGTGCTTGTACGATGGTTTGGTCAATTGGGAACATGTCAAATCGAATGTACACAGAATACTGGATATGACATGTCCCTCTTTAAACGAGGTTTAAGAAAAGTCCTGTATAATTGGTGATAAATAACGGCCCCTCATTGCCCTGGCATTGCAGAGGTTCATGAGCGACGGTCACCGCTTGCCATCAGGTGCAAACTACAATAAAAAAATAGTAGATCCTTATATTTTTATACTGTCCTTTATAAATAAACTAGCTGCCCGCATCTTTGCGTATAATTTTCATTAGTTTTTTTTTTAAATTTAGAATATACTTAGTCTATGTCACAAATTTTAAAGAAGAAAGAAAGAATAAAATAAAATAAATAAATAAAGAAATTTGAAAGAATTTCGTAACTGTTATTTAAAAAAAAATTCTAAATCGGTTCAGTAAATCCAAAGACCACCCTTTCTAACCTTACCTCTTTATAGTATTAGTGTAGATATAAACCAAATCACTAAAACACTAAATTCACTTGCAGCTAATCTATTAGGTACGTCACATCATTTCCTGTGACGTCACTACCGCCTGTCTACTCCATCGTATCGAGAGCGTCGAGCATATTGCCGTTTCTCTTGTGTCTCAATGGATGACAAGCCGACATGCACTTTCAGTTAAATGCTATGAAATTGGGGTATGGTTTAGGCTTCAGTAATACGTAATTATTAATTTTAATTGTTTATTGATAATAAATAACTGACTTTGCACTTTCAACTGCGTCACAAAGAGAGTTTTGCCTATTGTTTTCGGGTTTTGCTAGCTAGGCACTAAATTTCCAAAATGGCGGCAACTACAATATATTTTTCACAACGACCTCAACACAATATGGGTATCAAATGAAAGGAGCACCTAATCGGATATTTTAGACTTACAAAATAAAACACTCAATCCTCATAATCGTATATATTTCATGACATTAAAATTTACATTATCTAATAGGTTTAAATATATCTATTATTATTTACATCAAAATATCTAATAACTACCTCTAAGTCTAGAACGTTCTACTTTATTTCGGTAAACGATAGTTTGTCTAAACTATGACTGAAATATTTTAAGTTATTTACACTGAGAATGGCGAAAACTACCTAAATACTTTTATAGTAAGTAACCAAAATAAATGCACATCGACATTTGGAGAGACAGCAGGTCATAAATTAGGTTTTATAGAGCGCTATCTCTGTCGCTCACTACTTATGAAAAATTTATGCACGTGCATTTATTTTGGCCGGTTACTATGATTATTTTTAATTCTATTAACTATATATACTTATACTACAAATAAACTAGTTATGAGAGTATTTTCCAAGTTTTTAAAATCTTGAGTATTTTATGTATAGGAATGTTATTTATTTATTTAATACTTTATTGTACACGACAGAAAAATAAGTTATATTAAAAATGTTCACAAAAGGCGAGCTTAACTCAATACTGAGTTTTCTTACAGCAAACCCAAAATAAAACATACAGTAAGCTTAGAGGAATATTTTCTTTTTAAAAACAATTATTTTCTCTCTCTTAAACCTTAATGTCAGGTAGTTAACATTAATGGAAGTGATTTAAAAAACAATTATTTTAAAAAAGCTGTAACTATTTGATATTGTTTTATGAAGCAGGCCTCACATAACAAAACTGTAAAAAAATATTATAATTTACAACATAGGGCAGAAAAAAACGTATACTATTTTACTCACGTATATACTTATTTCTTTAAACACTCGCGGTTATCTACATCACTTACAGTGTAAGTGTTACACTATTACTAAACGGGTTCTTACCACGATTATTTTTAATTGTGCTGAAATATCGGGACCGCTTAATTAAAAATAATTGTGGTAAGAACCCGTTTAGTAATAGTGTAAGTCACGTATATACTTATTAAACCATTTCTACAACTATTATAATTTTCGGTCTTTTAACTTCATGTTACCTATTAATTTTAATAAGAGATTACTGAAGTACTTTTTTGGCTTAAGATTAATGTCTAGATTTATACCAGTAGGTAGTTCTAATTACATCGCTCTTCAAGTCGATGTTTTATTTCATTAAATAACATATACAAAGCATTTATTATCTTCGCTGCAATGTAAGTAGAGAGTAAAAATGGCAACAACTAAACACTAAAAGAACGAATCGAAATCTACAAAAACCCGTTTTTGATTTTAATCAGATCTTAACTTTTGAAAACTATGTATTTTTAATTTTAGGAGACATTATTTCGCTAACCCAAATTATCGTTCAAAACTGTGTTCCTTCTTATATTTGTAAACGACTTTGCTAACGTAACTATACCACATTGAACGCTTCATTACATCTTGGCAATTAAAATAAAATTCAACCACAGTTCACTGTTATACGATAATATTGTCCATCAACGTGATATTCTTTAAATATCTCAACTCTCAAATTCACTCTTAATACCTAGATTTATTTACGAAGGCCCTAGGCCGTCTAAACGCAGAATCTCAATCAGAAAACCCGTCATTGTTAGTATTATCAGAGGTCGGTGAAGTCCCAGGCGATGGCACTTGAAGCTGTCTCCCGTACATCAGCTCTGAAGGAGGCATGAACGAAGACAGGTATTCTGGAGGAGGTCTAATCACAGTCGGCAAGTACCCAGTACCGCTGTAAGGTGGCGTCAAGAACCTTCGTGATGGAGAAAACTTGAAACTTTGGTTGGAGAGAGGCGAGAACGCCGATTTTGACTGGTAATTTTGGAGGTATGGGGGCGACTCCTGGGTCACGTGATATGGGGGCTCTGGGCCGTTGACCATGGAGTCCATGGCTGCCACTACATCTCCCTTACACCGTGTTAAGATACCTTCGATTTCCTGGCGGCTGCGACGAGGGAAAACCTTTAATAACACATCGACTGGAGATTTCTGGTAAGAGCTCTCTTCTTGGGCTGGTTCTGGGTGTTCTTTTCGCCTGAACATCTTATATTTAAACTCATTGTTCTCCCATTTCTCCTCATCTTCCTTCTTGACTGGAGTTTCTTCCCGGGATTCCTTCATGGACAGGTTTTCTGGTGTTAGCGATGGTTCAGACTCTTCTAATTCCTCCTCGACGTTAAGTTCGTGGTCTGATGGGGATCGTGGCGGTGGTGTGGTCAATGGTGGTGTTGGGGCTGGGGTCTTTGGGTCTCGTGGTGGCTCGATGGGTGATGGACTGGTGGAACAGACCTCGGTGATGCGGGCGCGTTTTTGTACTGTTGACAAAAGAAAAAGTATTTAGTGGTGTTGTTATACGATGGTATTTTAAAGAAGGTTTTGTTAACACAACGCAGTTAAAACAATTGTTTATGTAAATCTTTTTATTGCATGTCAGATAAACTAGCCTACGGTTCTATTGATGGTAAGTGGTTACCGTCGCGACACTGCAATGCATGGTAGGACAGATGCAACATAGGTCTGGCCCTAGTTTCCTATGTCTAAGGTCTGGCCCGTTAAGTGTTGAGTAACATCATAATGTCATGGTACAAAGAGTGGATCAACTATATTACTTTACAATAAACAGTGAAGGGTATCCAGTAAACCATAATTTGATATACAAAATCAACAACCGCCTTAACCTTTTATAAAACAAACTTTTATTAAATTATACAGATCCATTGTACCCATTCCATCTCATTATTATACGTTAAAATGTAATTGAGACGTTTACATTGACAGCTCAGTGGGATGAAACGAACAGTCCTCAAAACACAATGCTCAATGTAAAACGTTTTAATAAAAAACTCGCACAAAAAATAGAATTAAAAAAATGTTGTGGTTCTTTTGAATTTGGAACAAAGACGCCCTCGCTTTGAATTCGAATCGAATAAAACCTTTTTTAAAACTAACGCGAAAGGAAATACTGGCCATTTTGAATATTGCGCGAGTGAGCGAGATAGAAATAGTTTTTTTTTGTAAATGAAAGGGATGCCTGCTTTATTCTATACAATGGACATCTGGTTTATGTTTAATTGTTAATAAAGAATTTTGGAATCAATCGCTTTTTTTGCTATTGATGATTTTGTTTGGAGCTTACAGTATAATTACTATGATAAGCAAACTATCCTTGTTTGAATACACCCTCAATTTTATTCTTTGAATACAAATAAACATTTGGAAAGAATTTAGAATATTAATGTTATATTTACTAGCTTTCATCAACACTCCTATTTCAACTCAGATTTATTAAGTACATTTAACAAAATTAAAGTAACACGTCATTCAAATCGTATAGGTACTATACTGTAACTTTTACGTGGCAAATACATAATCCTGAAAAAGTCAAATAACTGTGCAATAAAATACATATTTTTCAGAAATAAATCAACATAACAATATTTAAAAACAACCACAGAACATAATACAGTGTTCCAACGCATAAACACCGCAAGATTTAAATTGTAGTACTCGGTGGCCGACGTCGAAAAAAAACAATAAAGTCGGCCATTAAATTCGCCCACGTGACTGAGCCGGCTCCCTAATTGAGCTGCACAATGAGTGTGCCGCTTCACTGTGCCGTATCGACACTCTGTTTTATTCCTCAACTTGAGAGCACTTTATAACTGGTGCAACGGGGAACTTCGTCTGCGTCGTAAGATTTTCATTTCTTTAATCTCTCAACTGGGAACCAAACTTGGTGTTGTCTTGTCGTAAGTGACATTTGACAGCTAGAGAGTGGGTTAAGGTGACCATTTATTTCTATTTAACAAAGTTAAAATTTTAAAATTATAAGTAATGTTCTTGATTATCTATGAATCTTGCTCAAATAGTCATCGTGGTTTTCTTACTAGTCTAGGTATATTAATATTTTATAGAGGAAAGACTTGATTGTTTCTTAGTTTTGAATAGAGTCCGAAACTTATTTCAGTCTTGTGAAGCTGTTACGGTGAACATAGACTATATTAAATTTTGAAAAAAGTTAGAAATCCGTACTAAAACTCCAATTATAAAAGCCAAGGTGTAAAAAAATTACCCAAAAACTATCTTACATCGCATGCGCTGCGTAAACTATTGATTTTAGAAAAAAATGATGTAGGTACTACGGGTTTGTAGGTCTTATTAAAATCTAACAGTGCTGCCTGAACACCTTTTTGTCGCAGACGAAGCTGAGAAGAACATCAACAAAAAAAAATATAATTTAAAAATTGATGCACTATATTGTGTGTTTCACCCTACAGCCACACAACAACACAACGAAACAAACACTCAATGCTGCCAACATTAAATCAAATACAATTAAGTTGGTAGCATTGTATAATGGCGGCAAATTTGGACAATTAATTAGTTGAGCACAATGCGTCGCGCGCTGGTCGACAGTGTTCCCTGATTTATGCGCGGTCTGCAACTGAACTTAACTGTTATCAAGCTAACTCGAAATTAACCTATTCATAGCTTCGTATTGTCGCAGTTTTTATTGCTTTACTAATAAACTTGGTCTGCATCACATAAGACGTTTAATTTTGTACTAGATGATCTGCGCAAATTCGTCTGCGTCGCAAAGGTATTTAATATTATCTCCAACACTGAAAGAATTAATCAAATCAAAGCAACAGTTCTTGAGTAATAGCGCGTTCGAAACAAACAATACAACTTTTTAGAATTTTTCGAGCTAACTCAGTTTTAGAGGGAAGTATAATAGAGCTTTCCCATAATAATATTGAATCGGCACTTTAAACTCTATACCTCGGATATAGATTTCTAAATAGAATAATGGTCTTAAAAGTCACAGTGTAAAAGAATAATGAAAGTGGAATACGAAGATACCACACAAAGAAAAAACGTAATATACCTATTACAGCAATTTTAAATCACAGTTAAACACATAATATTTGTTTTAATAATTAATTTTGATTTCAATTTTGTTTAAGCTACTAATGTTATAGGTAATTAAGGTAATTGACATTTTTCAAATATTATTAATTTTATGAATTACTAGCTGCTCCACGAAACTTCGTCTGCGTCGAAAAAATAAAAATAAAAATAGGGGTGGACTACCCCTAACATTTAGGGGGATGAAAAATAGATGTTGGCCGATTCTCATAGATACCGGATAAGCACAAAAAATTTCAACAAAATCGGTCAAGCCGTTTCGGAGGAGTTCAAGTTCGAACACCGTGACACGAGAATTTTATAATATATTAGATTTATGATAATTGCTAATTTTTGTCTAATTTGATTTTGTATTCGATTCCTATATTTTTGTTTGTCGCTAACTTCATAGTGTTTTTTGTTAGATATAAGTGGAAACTGATTTTGGATAACGCTTTAACTATCTGTGTTATTTTATAATTTGTAAATTTCTGTTGGTTTCCCAAATAAATAATAAAAAAAAAAAAAAAATATTAAGTCAACTTAATAAATACTCCACAGTCACAGAGCTTACCAACCTTTGGTCGAAAAATAAAAAATAAATAAAAACATTTGAAACTGGCCACTAATTGCTCTGAAGCGATCCCTCTCAACTTATAATAAAGTAATTAAGGACTTTTTGTGTGTAAAATATTTTGTTTTTCCTCCGTCCACGGCTTTGGGGGAGAAAACTCAGTTTTATTTTTAAAACAGACCGTTTGTAGCTTTGAAAATGAAGTTAAATATACAGGGGTTTAATTGAGTGAGGCGAACGAGATTATGAATGACCAAATGGTAAGTGGTTACCGTTGATTAAATTTATTTTTCATGAGATACAGTGGATACACGATCAAACCATAAAATAGCACCAACTAAAATAAAATTTGTAAACTTCTAATGCCATGAGCTGGCCACGCGGTTTCGTAATATGTTAGCAATTGAAGATTTTAGGAATCTAAAATTAAAAATACACGGATTATCTGTCACCTAACATTAAAATGATTGTTGTAAACGGAAGATTTTTTTTGTGTTTTTTTTAAAACACTTGATGTTTGTAATGTTGTTTGGGACTCATTTATTTTGAAGTTGATTAAGTTAACAGGATTATAATTTATATGTATAAACGTAAAGTGAGAAAAAACGTTGGTGCGCTGTTAAATTCCTTTTCTTTTTGATCAACTTTCTGAAGTTTCAAAGGAAAGGCTTTTGATTCTATTTTTTATGTAGATTAACTTCTGGAAAATTTTTAGATGAGTGAGCCGATTTGGATACTTTTATTTACCTGTCCTGGAAACTCTACTTTGATTTGACAGGTACTTGACCTTTGACCTTGTATCACTTGACCAGTTATCGTAAAACAGTATTTTTTTTAAATTATATCTACTTGTTCTATATTATTTACTATCTATTGTTGTTTAAAATTAGAAAAAAAGATAATATTTAACAACAAAAAGGAAAACATTAAATTACAACATAGATAAAACTCATACCTATAAAATCATCCCCAACAAATTAAAACTCAAATAATATTCAAAGCACGTAACTATTAATAAAGATTGTTAATAAACCACCCCTAATTTAATGTTTAACCCTCGCCCTGTCAATAACCAGTCCATTCTGAAGTGATTAGCGAAATCAACAATACGGAACCCTGGTCTGGGCGCACCAATTGTTTACAACACCTCACTAACCCCTCAGGGGAATACCGACCTTATCTTAAATACAATAAAGCTCAAATCCGTAAGTTTGTTTTATAACTTTGCATCGGCGGGTGGTAACAATAAGACCAATTGTTTGAAGCCCCGTGATATACGATTTTAGACTTTATTGTAATAGTTTTAAGGATGATTTTAATAATCATGGGTGAACATTCGATTCTAGTATTAGTGTTTTGTGCCAGTGAAATCATGTGGCGCTTACGGGACGACCGATTTTAATTAAATTATGTTATTGACTCTCTTTGTATGAAAAGGATCAAATGGAGATTTGTATTGTTCATTGATGTAGATTTTAATCAATTTGAACAATGACAAAATTACTAAAAATCGAATAAATCACTACTATTATAAAACAAAGTCGCTTGACGTTCTCTTTATGTATAATCTGCTGCCCGCGACGTCGTCTGCGTGAACCCTAGGACCCGTTTTTTTTTCAATTCTTCCCGGCAACTATTCGATTTTTTCTCGCCGTAAAAACCATCCTTGAACTTCAACGAACATTTAAAAAAAAGATTTGGTCAAATTGGTCCAGGCGTTGTTGAGTTATGCGCTTACCAACACATTTTGCGATTCATTTTTATATTATAGATTTAATCTTTAAAACTACGCAACGGATTTTGATGCGGCTCTTTAATTGATGTCGTGATTCAAGAGGAAGGTTTGTGTATAATACATGTATGATATAGTAGAGAAACACTGATCATTTTAAAGGCTTTCGATGTGATGTCGTAAAAAAGCACAATTGTACCGACATCCCAAAAAAATAAGTAGGTACCTATATCACAAAAATCCCGTAATAACTACACAAGTAACACGAGTAACCCTCTTTTTTTCATTTAAAACAAACAGAGCCCGTACAAACGATACATACTTATCCACCCGACACCGCTCGCTATATTTAATCAATCACGTCGGAAAAGTTTAATAAAAAATAAACAAGTAAGAACACTGTCAAGTGCGTCTGTGTATCACTTACACTGAGGGAGTAGGGTTTTATGAGATAACAGAGAATTTTTAACTGAATTCACCAAAAGAGGAGGAAAAAGGCTGTTAAGAGGCCGACTGTGTTGTTTTTTATTTTGTGTGGACCAATTTGGATGACTCTTGTTTAGAAAAGTGCTATTTAATTAGTTTTTTTCATGATTGAAGAAAACACCTACGTTTGGAGCTATTATATTACATTTTTACGAATATTTATTTTCTGGAGGAACCGATAACAAAGGTACGACGATTCTTTTTCTGTTAAAAAGCTGACACTTTAGAAGGCATAAATCGGACACTGAAACATTTCATTAATTCTATCTTCTGTGATGCAAATGAAGTTTCGATAGGCCAGCAGAAAAAAATTAGGACACCATTTTCCAATTTCTACATTGTCCAATTTTCTTTCACCAAAAGTCGCTCCCGCCATTATGACGATATACCTAGTAAAGGACAGTAATAGTGTCTCAGGACGGCGCCTATAGTGTCTTTTTCCGAACTGATGGTAGCCTTTTGACATAAACAAGGATGATAATTATTCACAAACGACAAATAATTCCATTTAATTTATCAATGATCTGAATCAAAGTTGAATATACATATTATATCCAAAACATTTATTATAATTGAAGCACCATACATTTCTGTATAGGTATCAACATAATTACATTTCGACTTTCAATAACACTTGAATGAAAGAAAAACGGAACCAAACTCAAGAAGGAAACGTTATTGATACCATTTCGACGAAACGATTAACATATGAAAAACAACCTTAAATTTTACAACATAAAGCCTATATTACTTTAGCAAATAGATCTTGACATAACCTAAAAGTGTTATCAGAGGATTATGATCTTTAAATCTATGTTGTTAAGTTATATTTTAGTGTGCACATAAAATTCGATTAAATCAACATTATTGCAAGCTGATGTAGCTCTTATGTTATAAGTAAATAAGGGTGGTTTTCGCGTGTGTTGGTTGAAGGACCCTCGACGTAAGGGTAGGTTAATGGTTGAATAATCGAACGCCCGGGGATGTGTGTGTTTGATACCTTAGTATTCTGTTTGGGGTTAAGTGGATCGTCGGATACGAGATACTTTTAAAGATCAGATCTTTAGAAAAAAAGAGCGAAATTCAATAAGAATAACGCAAAAAATAGGTACTAGTCAGATCTTTATAAAATAATTGTGAGATTGATGTCAATTTAAAAAAAATCAGCAAAATCAGGTTTATTCAATACAATATTTTACAACACACAGGAAAAACTGAAAATTTGTTTACATAAACTGAATATTATAAACATACCTACATAGGTACCTATCTCGTTTTATGTGGAAAAAAATCATCCAAACTGGTTCAAACAAATGAAACTTATACTGAAAAAATACTTAACCCTGCCTACATAAATAACACAGAACAAATAATATAAAACATAAGTTTATTATACTTACAAATAAAACAGACCTTTTTATCTCAAAACCCTTTTGCTACCTTTACTTCCTTATCCCTTCACCCATCCCAACAGAAAACTATTCCTAAAAACCTCTAAACATTTCAAAAGAAAATCCTCACTCGAAGAAACATTCAAAAGCTGGAAAAATATCAAATCACTTCAACCCTTTCAAAATGGACTCTCATTAAAAATCATTCTACAATGATCATGTTCGTAGCATCTGACCTCGAGTGCACGTGAGATAGAAGATACGCTTTCCTATAGGAGTGAAGAGGACATGTATATTACGTGAGTGCCACTCGAAATATAAATGGTATCGTTTGCGATAGAGATAGATGTATACGTTCGGTATATGTGCGAGAGAGATAGACGTATTGCGCTTGAGTGGTTGCTAGTCGTAGAGGTTTTACTCAATAATTGGTTTGGTGAATTGAAATTGTGTTTAAGCTAAATTTTTAAATACATAAATGTTAAAAATACTTGTTTTCGTGACCAGGTGAACTGATTTTAATGATACTTTTATTTAAAAGCACTTCTTCTGTAATTTTACTTAAATATCGTAATTCTAGTTTTATTGACCGATTTCCAAAAAGAAGGAGGTAGGTACTCAATGCATCTGTTTTTTATTTATGTTTACTTTATAACATTGCTTTGAGTGGACTGATTGTCCAGGGTGATTCTTGTTTGGTAGAAAGCACGTTGAACAATATCTCATATAAATTTGATAAAGCAGATCTTTATCTGGTAGTTTTCGTGCTATTTAAAAAAAATGAAAGTCGGCCGTTTTCATTATTGTAAGAAAAATAATGGAAATATATTAGTGTTGTTTTTCATTATCCGTTTTTAATAACATCCAAAAATAACTAACAACTCCTATATTTGCAAGTCTGTTAAGCCATGACAATATTAGAAAAACCACAAAAACGTAAACCAATTACGCCAAATGTTTGTCATATCGTATTACTCACAAATGTTTGATCCAACGTTTGATACAACAGATGGGGGCTACTCTTTGACAAACTCACGCAAAAACTATGAAGAGGATTTATGTTATCTATGGCGTGATTCCGCGGTGAATTTATCCGCGACATTTTTACGCTTTTTTTTGACTGATTTTCCAACAAAAAAGGAGTTTATCAAGCCTGTATTTTTCTAATCATATATATAAATCTCGTGTCACAATGTTTGTCCTCAATGGACTCCTAAACCACTTAACCGATTATAATAAAATTTGCACACCATGTGCAATTCGATCCAACTTGAGAGATAGGGTAGCTTAGATCAAGGTCTGATGATGGAGCTGGAAGGTGACCACAGGAACTCCGTCAATAAGCAAGATAACCTCATCGTGTTTGAGCTCTAATGAAGCGTCCTGATGAGTACTTTGCGTAGAGGATGAATTTCAAGGTCTGATGATGGAGCTGGAAGGTGGCTACAGGAATTCCGTCAATAAGCAAGATAACCTCATCGTGTTCAGACTCTAATGAAGCGTTCTGATGAGTACTTTTAGAAAATTCCCGGGAACAATTCCTATGCGACGCAGACGAAGTTGCGCGGGGCAGCTAGTAATACTATAGATCTTGTGAACTTTCGTCTATGTGACATAAAACGGATTAAATCGAATTATTTCCGTGTTTGATTCATGTCAAAAAATACACCCGCTCACTGAACCTATGTTGTTAAAACATCTTTCGTTTTTATGTTTAGTGTAACGGTATTTAAAAAACTGATAAATCAGCGATAAACATTATTTTTAACATTCTATCATAATTATGTTCTTCGAGTCCTACAAAAATATCATAGTGCATAGATTTCTAATATTCATTTTAGACGTGGATAGCAACTAAACAAAGTTAGGGGTGTGCGAATAATTCGAACTCACGAATTATTCGTTCCGAATCGAATACGAATATTCGATTCGACACTCGAATCGCCGAATATTCGAAAAATTTCGAATAATTCGAAAAGTTTCGAATATTCGTCGAATTTCGAATAGTATCGAATTCGACTACGACGACTACGACTATTTTGTAGACATCTAGCCCATTAAAGATATTATCTACTAAATACAAATTCTTGTCCTATTTCCGATGCATCGTCGTAGTCAAATTCGATACTATTCGAAATTCAACGAATATTCGAAACTTTTCGAATTATTCGAAATTTTTCGAATATTCGTCGAACTTCGAATAATTCGAAGATTCGAATTATTCGATTCGAATTTCAAATCGAATTTTATTATTCGATTCGATTCGATTCGAACGATATTCGCACACCCCTAAAACAAAGTTAATTAAATTTTTCACAAAACAATATCTTAATCAAAATGTTAAGCACCACAATTAAAAGTAATAAGCAACAAATAAATCATTGAAACGATTAATAAACATCAATAACTACGACAATATCACCCTACATTCCACCCCCACGGGGTTCGCACAAGGGATGATCACATCTATACAACTTATAAAATTTGAACCATGATAATACATGGTTCAAATTTCATTTTACTTTACAAATAAATAAGTTAAGAAATATTTGGGGAAACAAACGAATAGCATCATATATAACTTTTAAATTTAAGCTTTTAAGATCCTGGACATCAAGTAGGTAAGTAGAGTGCTAGGTAATATAAGTGAAACGAACACAAACCACAGGTCTGTGTTGTTTAGTACAGGAGTTTCTATTGCAACCTAAATCCAACGTCAGATCAGCGCCATTCTGCTGCATTGTCACGCGAATTCACGCGATATACATCTGCGTACAAAATGTCCGCTCCATTGAAAACCGAGCAGTTTGTCTTTAGCTTGCAAGATTCCATCCGAACTTACATCTAGTTACAACCAGTACAAGATAATATAAAGCTTGTACAAACTCGAACGCAACTCACAAACATAAAATTAAAAATCTAACATTAGTAATCCCCTTAAAATTAAAAGTACAAACTTGTGAATTAAACCGACTAAATTGTATATGAACTAAAAGCGAGCGGAATGTATACATTTAATGCGACTTCTTTATACGGACGTGTTTTCATAATGTCAAAGTAAGTGCCTATAATTCATTTTAAGGTTTTGTCACAGAATAATTTACTTAACAGAATAAAATTAAACAAGATTACCGACACTTGAAATCATAACCATAGGATTAGAAGATTGCTAATTGACAAAAATGATTTTTTTTCGCATTGTCTGAACAAGAGATGAATTCTTTTAGATCTTTTTTTTTTTTTTTTTTTTCAGTTGGAGGAAATCACCGAGGTATGTGGGAGTTGAACCGCACTAAAACCTCCAACCGCTCACACTCAGCGTGCGAACCCCGGCTGAGGCCAGAACCCAGCACGGGGTTATGAGGGACGGCGCGACGCGTTACGCCATCGGCACTCTTTCCCGTCGCTCTTTTAGATCCTAGTTTTATTTTCATTTTTGTATACAAGACATTTCTGAAACTCTTGGTTTTTGCTTTTCATATTCACTTAGTATTTTGGTGCGAGGTCACTGGATACAAACAGCGCAGGACCGGTCGTTGTGGCGAGGTTTGGGGGAACATAGGCCTATGTCCAGCAGTGGACGTCTATAGGCTGATGATGAATATGAAATGTAGAATGCTAAGCCATCAGGTGGGCCATAGGCTCATGTATCTTGCATATATAAAAAAGCGACTGAGATCTAAATAGTCTAAATAGTAAATACTAATAATAAATGATTTTTTTGGTGTTTTGCCATTTCTAATCGGACGTCGATATTGGCTGATAATGATATTGGAGACTGGAGACACATGCGACGTCAAAAAAAACAATTTAAATTAATCTTCCTTTCTGTAAGTACAATTATTCTATGTTAAAAACTCATGAATTAACCCGACTAAATTGTATATAAACTAACAAGCGAGAATGTATACATTCAGCGACTTCTTAACACGGCAGCGTTCTCCAAATGTCAAAGTAAGTGCCATTCATTTTGAGGTTATGTAGCGAGAAAAATTTATAAAAGGTGAATTTAATTCGTTAACACTTTGTAGCGCGTTGGTATTACACGTTTTAAATGGTTTTTAAAGGCTTTGAACGAATATTAGTGTAAAGGAACAGTGTGGTCGTAGTTTTTCAGAGGAGTTTATAGTAAGGGAGGTATAGATCATAGATGTGGGTTTTCTTGAGCGTTCTGGAGAAATGTTGTAAATGTTATTTTTGTCTAGTTATTGAGTTTTTTGATCGACTTCCCAAAAGTGACCCTTGAATGAACCAATTCGGATAACTCTTTTTTGTTAGAAATCAGATATATTGGAGATAAATCACACGCACTTTTATAGAGATCTTGCTACCTAGTAGTTTTTGTGCTATTCTTGAAAAGGGGACGTGCACATAAACTCTTGAATCACTGTAATCAAAACCTGCATAAAAATTCGTTGTCTAATTTCAAATAATACATACATAGAGACAGGCAGAGAGACATGCAACGACTTTATATTGCAATATTTAGTAAAAAAACTGTTCTTTCGATACTAAAACATACACAATACAGAATGTATTGTGTATAAATACATATTCTTTCGTTTAGCAATATATTATTCTCATAATATTAAGTCAAACAATATCTTTATTGCTATTATATTACGACTCATAAGGAACCCTCCATACATTCCTACGACCTGTGGGATAAAGTATAAGATGTAGCGTTTTATACGGTCTACTTCATAAGCTGTCCGGGGACGGAGCGACGGGGAAAGAGTGCCGATGGCGTAACGCGTCGCGCCGTCCCTCCAAACCCCGTGCTGGGTTCTGGCCTCAGCCGGGGTTCGGACGCTGAGTGTGAGCGGTTGGAGGTTTTAGTGCGGTTCAACTCCCACATACGGGGATCCGGTGATTTCCTCCAACTAAAAAAAAAAAAAAAAAAAAAATGTTGTGATAGAAAATTGTTGTGATTAAAAATAGAAAAAAAATAATAATAAAAAACGTGTTGATAGAAAATTTACATCGGTGATTACTTTTTTTTTAATCTGTGCACTTTTTACAATATAAAGTGGGCCATATAAAGTTTGCATTTTTCAAAAGTTTGACTGTCATGTTGGCTGTGTGGCATGTTGCGCCATCCTGTTGAAACCAAATGTGTCTTCAACTTTTGGAAACAAAGATTCGTTGAGCATGGCACGGTAACGCTCGCCATTGACCGTAACGGCGGCTCCTTGCTCATTTTCGAATGATGCTGCCGGACCAAAACCCACACCAAACCGTATCTCTTTGTTGGTGCATTGACTTCTCACTGTTGACGTGTGGATTTTCCGACCCCCAGATGTGACAATTTTGCTTATTGACATAGCCTCCGAGGTGAAAATGGGCTTCATCTGACACACACACACATTTCTTACAGTTTGGACTGAAGACTCACCACTTCGGAAGTAACTTTTCAATATTTCCCAATTTTGTTCAAACGTATAGCGTCCCATTTCGTAAATTTCAAACCTTTAACTAAATTATGAACACAAATTGAATGACATTTGAGCTGTCATTCTCTAAATAAACTGTAGTTCAAAATGCAAACGTTAGATTGCCCACCCTATACATGTGATACCTACAATATACATGTGATACCTACTATTTGTAAAGATATTGACTTTAATCAATTGTTTTCAGGAAACATGTTAGGAACAGTTCATCTTTTAACTAATATTGGAATAGTAGGTACAAAATGTTTGCTAATTTAAAATTCCAACAAAGAAAAAATGGTATCGAACAATTACATCAAGAAAATAACTAGTACTTCCTTATTGCCATATAAGACGACCTAACTGGTACCTGATGGACGGTTACCGTTGCTCATGGACCTGTGCAATGTCAGGAGACACTGACCCGCTAACTACGGCTTAGGTACCTACCTTTAAAGACTGCCTTTAAGCCTCCTTTGAAGAAGGGCAATTAGCTGGCCCACACAACTTCGTCTGCGTCACATAAGAAAATTTTCTCACCGTTTAAACCTTCCCTGGACTTCTACGAATTTTTCAGGATTAAAATAAGCCAAATCGGCTCAGTCGTTCTCGAGTTTTAGCGAGACTAACGAACAGCAATTCATTTTTATATGTAAGAAAGAAGAAGATAGTATTTCCGCTTCCGCCTATAACTTGCCCTTGTGTAGGCAGGCGGGTGCGACGGAATGTGCCTCCACATACAGACTGCGGTTACACTCCATTATTACTGTATATTACTATTGCTTACGACTTCAACTGAAGGAATGTAATATAAATGAAGCAGTGGCGAGAGTCTTATTTAACGGAGGCGGAACAATTTTTTTTTAAGAGGGAAGCTGATTTTAAATTCTTACAAGATTCTAAATAGGTACGAATAATTAGTTTTTACTGAATTTCCATAAGACACAAAAGTGCTACCTATTTATGTTAGTGTTTAGGCATAGATTTATTACATCTAGAATCAACATCATGAACAACAGAATGAAGCCAATTTAAAGTGCACCGACCGCGCGTAACAACACGATATTCTGGCGTTAGTGTGATGACACTCAATTCGTTTAACACACTAATAAATATTACATCCAAATAAGTTCTTTAAAATTTCACTTTGTTATTTCTGATATTGAATCAAAATATCGTGTTGTTACGCGCGATCGGTGTTCTTTAAATTGGCTTCATTCTGTTGTTCATGATGTTGATTCCAGATGTAATAATTCTATGTGTTTAGGTAAATGACATTCATCAGGGGTGTGAATTGAACACAAGAACATAATCGTATTTATTCCATCTAATGTGATATCATATCTTTTATTTAATAGTAAGTTTAATTTAGCCTAATGATGTTTAACTTTGATTACTGTTGTAGTCCTGATTAACTTATTATCTTTCTTGATACAGACGAAGCACGGATTCACTATTATTATTATAAGAGAGAACATAGATTTTCCGGGTTACAATTAAATTTCCCGGTAAATTTTCCACAGACCGTAAAACCGTTCCACGAACAGCACAACAATAACTTCGAACCGGTATTGTTCCGGTTTTTTCTTGTTGCCCGGCGCGGTAATAACTCTTGCCCGGTTTTTGTTCTTTTTGCCCAGTTTTTGCGTCTTTTTTGCCCGGATTTGCGGCTTTTAACCCGTTTTGGTTGGTGACGCCGAGTGCAACACTTTACACTTCGCCTCGGCAGCTAATTGGCTATCTTTGTTGCAGAAATGACGGTGCATTTTGAGGTTAGAAACACGAGGTTTGATTTGGTGTATAGAAAGCGAAATTTTTTAAACTCCAATGTTATACAGGGTGAAATTTTTCCTACGGGAATGTATGGAATAATGGGCACAACTATGAAATGATAGTAATAAACGTAGGTTACGCTACATGGTGTTATAGCTATCTGGTAGTGAAACAAATAAACAGTGAACAAACGGTGATATCTCGTTCGCTCAACCCGTTCCTTACTAATTAATGCAATGGTGTTTTGATAAAATTTTTGTAACAGTTTCAACTAGAATAACCAACAAACTAACCCATAAGTTAAATCATTGATAATATCACTATTGCATCAGGAACTGAATGAACCGGAGTGACAATCTCAATTAATCGTGTTAAGGTTCCTACTCACGACTCAGGCTTGCCTAGTGTGAGTACTATAGTTAAACATTATTTTCGTGATCAACATGCTTCTAGCATGTACCTATCTAAAATGTTGCATTTTTGTCATTATTGTTAGGCATGCTGAGTTAAATAAATAATTCGAATGTGAATCTGCTTCTAATTTAAAGAAAACTTGTGATTAAGTTCGTTGCAAGTTTTTTCCTCGGGTTCCTGCGTTTGATTGCTCGGAGACATTACGATGGTCGCCGCTGTGAATCCCACCTACACAGTAGTTAGTGATGGGAGTGAGAGGTGGACAAATAACCGAAGTACGTACCAGGTGATCCGTCAGGCATGTCAGTATAGTGATGAGGGGCGGTGGACGGCTGACCAGCGTACAGGAGATTCAGCTCCCGAGCCTCGTTCTCCTCTTGAGCTTGCTGACGACGCAGGGCCACCTGGAAACCATTTACTGTTACATTCCGTGAAACAAGGCAGCATTTGCGACGTAAGCTTAGAAAATGTGATAGTTTCAATCACATCAAAAACCTCTTAAATTCAGACTGTTCCTCAACTAAATGTAATTATTATGCATGTATTAAACAGCCCATGAAATAGCGGAATATTCATTATTTCTGTACTGTGCTGTAGCTATAACAAATCGTTACTGTCCACTGCTGAACTCAGATCTCAGTAGAGGAATCAAAATCAGTCCACTACGCTACCACAATTCAGATTGGAGACATACCTTCGAAGGATTGGCATCTTTCACCAATGCAGGTTTCTCTACGATATTTTTCTCACTATTAGCCAATGAAGATTTAGAGACAAGGCTTCAAAACCACGTACGGAAAGCAAGGGCTTCAACTACGATTCCCGCCATTAAAAGCATATCTATTATCGCGTACACACATTTGTAAGATCCCTGGTCATCCTCACCTGGGCAGCCATGACGCGTTGCCTCTCAGCGATGAGGGTGCACTTGGCGCAGACACAGTCCCTCCATCTGCAGTAGCGTTTGTGGCCCTTCAGAGCTGAGACCACACCGTGGTTACGACAGCGAGCGCATTTCGGTGTTCTCTGTAACAGCATTAACATTTAAGTACAGTAGGAGGTAGCTCGTGATATGATGGGTTCACTATATGAAGTGAGATCCAGAGTTTCAAGAGATCCACGGTGTTCCCGGAGCGCTATGTCATATTATGCCTCTTCAAACGAGGTTTAAGACAAATACTGTATGTGTAGGATATCTTGATAGATAACGGCATCGCAGAGGTTCATGAACGACGGTAAGCGCTGACCATCAATTTGACCGTAAGCCCGTTTATCGATCTTGCAATAAAAACACTCACAAAACAATAGGCACGTTTTTCGCGATCCCAATATCTCTTTTGAGACGATTTTGGTGTTATCGGGTATTGGCCCACCTCTCACTCCCACCACTGTAACTCCTGTGTATGTGGGATCCACAGCGGCGACCATCGTAATGACTCTGAGCAGTGAAGCCCAGGAAAACCCAAGGGAAAGCTAACTTGTCTTGGACCCCGCAACGAATTTAATCAGAAGATGATAGAAGGAGTAGGAAAAACATGAGTTTCGGCTTCCCTTCTCGCAAAGCGGGAGACAATAAAATAACATTGAAAGATGTATTACGCCAGAATTGAGAAAAGCACCACGGACATTTTATTAAATTTATTGGACCTATGCGGTTGGGATTTTGGTGTTAATACATAGGTACATGGGGCGTTGCACGAATTAATTAAATTATCTACCTACGATTATATTGTTCATTATACGATTTTTTATGATACTATTCCCATCCAGGAACGGATTAAAATCGTATTGTGAGGTACCTCTGTATTATAGGACAAGCTGAAGAAGCTGTAGGTACTGCAGAAGATAAACTAACGGTTCCCAATCTTAAAGTTGTATATACGTTAGCCACTTTTATCCATTCTAACAACATCAAACTCTAAAATATTTACAAATATTCACGAAAGTTGCCATTTAGTTAAAGTTTATCATCTTCATTACTTTATTTCCATTCCCGTTCGTGATATTCTATCTACGTGACTTCGGCAGTCATCCGCAAGGAAAGAACTCGGGCCAGAAAAAAAACGAAGTGCTTGCTACTAGGTACTGTAACTCGTGTGTATGTGGTATGACAGCGGCGACCACCGTAATGACTGAGCAATGAAGCACACGAACACGAGGGAAACGATAACTTGTTCATTCAACTCATTTTCCAAGACTTGCACAATAAATACTAGTCCGATCTGTATCAAATTAATGTAAGATTATTTCCAAAGTGTCTACATTGTACCAAAAAAGAATCATCGAAATTAATTCATTCAGATAAGAAATATTATAGGTACGCGAGCAAATCTTCTTCACAAAAAACTGCATGTTTTAAGCATACCTAGATCCAATACTATTTGTTAATCTTGAAAAAAAATAACATATTAGAAACTAGCAACCTAGCAACATCGTCTGCGTCACACAAACTACAAACATTCTGTTGTTTCATGCTAACATCTTATCTTTTTCATATTAAAATATTATACTTAGTTTTCATTTATTTGCTTATTTTTTACATTATATTTAAAAAAAAATCTTTACAAAAAAATACAATATAAAAACAGAGGGCCACTGCAGGCGGAGTCTACGACCCAAGCCATCAGTGGTCAGGGCTCAAGAGAGAGGAACCTCCTCACAATACGTGTCGTGTCAAGAACGACCGCCGCGCTGAATCAGGCTCCTTACCCAGCCGGGGAGCGAAAGCTTCTCTACTTAGTTATTGTTATAAACTCGCCTATATCTACTACGTCTGAATAGAGTAACTTTTGAATCCTGAGTTGTATCGTTACAAACATACATTTAATACAAATCTTTATAATATTACTACTTTTATACAATTCAATTTGTATAAAAGTACCACTCTATAATCATAGTATCACTTTCATAATATATTTAAATTATAACACGTCATACAACGTAGCAACAAAGGAATACAAATATGCTACTTAATGAATTATAAATAGCAGTTATTAATAAAAAGTAGCGGATATTATAACAGTGCTAATTTTGTAAGGGGAAGTGTTACTTGACACTTGTTATTCTCTTGTTAATTTGATAATGTAATTAGGGGTTTGACACGTTGTATTTTAGGGTGTAATTTACATTTAAATATTCTTTATTTTATACAATCGTGTTAGACAATTTTTGTGTGTGAATTCATGATTACAGCTGATTTTACATAATGCATTGCTTTGAAAACTGCTACTAAAATAATTTCAGCAGTAAAATATTTAAAGATAACATACCTACTATTATATCGACGGTGGAAAACAGAAAGGTCGTATTCCGTTAAATTGTCGTAACTAGACTAAGCACATGACCATAATCAGTTTTTTTTTCTGCGTCGATTGGTCTGGGTCTCGTGGCTCTACGACGACTTTTTTTTTAAAAAAACGACCCTATTTTGAAAAACTTAAAAAAAATATTGTCGTAACTACCTAAAAATCTGGTCATTTTTCACTTTTTAGAGATACGCTAAATACAATTTCGCGTTTTTAAAAATAATTTAGTTACGCGGCTCCAGTTTACGAGTTTATCATGGTTACGCCGTTTTGGCGGGGTGTGTTTTATAAAACTTTGTTGTGTATGACGTTTTTACGGTTTGCGTTTATCCAATACATTGTAAGATCTCTCTAGTACTACCTTATGGTGGGTCATTGTAATAAACTGATACTACGTTACAACAATATTAATGGGATGAATATTTTTCATTTTAGGTAAATAAGTCAAATCATAGATTTCGATAATTTTTAGTTAAGTCCAGTTTTATTGCATACGTCCCAGTCAAACTGTCCAAGTCGTTGCACTGGCGCCGTGTTAAAAAGTTGTCTCTATTTTTATGCTGCAAAAACTATTCAATATTTCGAGAAATCAACGTATACAATGTTTAATTTTCATATAGTTTTAATATTAAAGTATATAATATCTGAATTAGTGATTATGTAATAAATAATTTCGTTAAAATATTGTGTTAATATATTGTTTTTTACTAGTTAAGCACAATTTACCGGACGTAACGGATAAAATTAATTATTTTTAGTTATTGGCCAGTGATTAATTCAAATCAAATACTTATTTTTGTTGAATCGTATACAAAAATACATAAAAAAATTTTTGTCAATTTCCAAAAGGTATTCCGACTGTATAGTAATTGCAATTTTTAAGAAAAAGTTTGAAACTTTGGTTCTTTATTAATTACGATACCATAATAAATAATCGACTATGAGCGTTATATTTTGGAAACATAACGTCCGTAAAATAGTGTAAAATAGTGTATTATTTGCTAAGGAGTACTTTAATGATTATTTTTTTTAAGAGAAATTTGTATCTCAGATTTAAATTGGAACTCTGATTTTTTAAATAAACTTTTAAAATTTGATTAACTTATGCATTTTAGTTGTTAAAAATAAGTTAACTAAATGTTATATTATTTAATATTTAAATTCATTTTCGAGTATATTTGTTTAGTCGTGTAAAATTGAAGTACAATTTGTAACATTAACTTTTTAAAAGATTCAATAATTTACATGGACTATGGTTACGACTAATTTTCTATCTGGATTTAGCTAAGACAATTCGTTTACAACCCGATTTATCTCGTTAAATAAATCGAATAAGTAGTTACAGCCATTTTACGGTCAGAGATTTCATTAAAAAAATCTGATTTAGTACAAAAAGTACGCCAAAGTACGACCTTTTTGAGGTATGTATTTTTAAAGTCTAAGGGCGTATCGTGAGAAATTCCATGATCTAGCAATAGGAAGTTAATGGTTTATAAGCCAGGTTATTTACATGTTTAATATATAGCTATAGTAAAAAAATCATGTTAATAGCATCTACCGTTTAAAAGTTATGAATTTTTTACAATTTTTTTTTCAGTTTTTTGGCTCTGGTGTAAAGTAGGTATATTCGGGGTTACGCCCTTTACGTTTTCCACCGTCGATATGATAAATCAATCTACTCATGAAGGTTAGAAAAGAAAAAAAGGTCAAAGATTGCAAATTAATGTTTAACTATAAATTAAGTTTTTTATTTTTTGCCAATGCAATCGAATATTATGTTCTTTTTGAGAAAAATAAATAATCTTTATCCGGATATGGTCATAAACATTTATAATCATTGCGTACGATTATACCAACCGTTGAACCGTACCCTCTTACAGGACTTTTCTTAAAGCTCGTTTAAAAAGTTAGGTAGCTAGTAAAGAGATAGGAGACGTCATAGCTAAGACTTGCCTCCTTTAAATAAGATTAAATTGTTTATCTACTCAAACAAAAAGCTCTTGAAGGTGACCACTTTAGATCAGGCGAACCGACAGTTACCTTTACCAGCTTAACCAATAAAAAGAGTAATATTTTATGTTGTGTTGCTGTTTTCTAATAAATCGATTTACTTAATATAAAAATACCAAAGATAACTGAGAACACGCACCTATACAAGAATGGGAATAGATGGAGAGAAAATAATGCGACGATTTGAATAGAACAAGGTTGAGCTAAAGTAGGTAAAATATGAAACCCGACAGAATCTCACAAATGGATAAATAATGATCCTTTAATTAAATTCATTAAATTGTAAATGTTCACATTTAACGATAGGAAAGTATCCTGAGGACTGACTTTATGACCATCAGTGAACATTAATCTGTGAAGGAGATAAAACAATAATTATAATGAAATGCTTCGATCAATTATCACTAGCTGTACAATTAGAGGGTAAAAATGGCACCAACTAAAGTACTACAACGAAATGTAGTGTTTCATATCTACCTATGTTATTATGCTAATCACTTTGATCGGAATCCTTGCTGATATAATCATTTGCCAATTTTCACCCAAAATAATATTTCGAAATAATTAAAAGAATTAATTTTAGTTTGTGTCTCTGTACCGACGGACATGTTATATTCAGTGTCAGACTTATTATAGAGCATATTTTATTTAAATCAAGCAATTGACGAACAGTTTACAAATTAATTTAAATTAAAATCTAAACAAGTAGCTAATCTTGAGATCTGAAAAGTAACTGTCGAATGTGGAGAAGTTTTTTTTTTCTCTCAAATTAAGTAGGTATTTCTGTGTTATTTAAATGTAATTTTGGTAATTCAAGAAAACGCTACCAAAAGTAGGTACCTACCATCAGAAGAGAGTAAGAGAATTTTTTTTTTCTCACTAATTAAATTATTTTTCATATTATAATAAAATACCTAGTTCATGTTATGACGTATTTATTTATTTTTTAACCACAGATCAACTGACTTACGATGATTCTATCTTTAAACAATTAGATAAACTTAGAAATATTCCGTTACATTAATAGCGAATGAAGAAGATATCTAAATATTTACGCACCATTATTATTAGAAAACTAAATAATCCATCTTCTCAGTTCCTTACCTGATATCTCTCCGATGCTCTCAAGAAGAACGGAGGTAAAGCAGCCAACACTGGATGTTGCACCAACTGCGATACATCTACACCGTTCGGCAGCGACATTTCCATTATAACAAACAAACTAACAAACAATACTCAAAACGAACCACAAACAATTAACAACATAATAACAAATGCTACTTTTAATGCTATTTTTAATTTCAAGTGCTATTTTCTCGAGTCGCTACTTGTGACGACAGCGCGAGGCAGAACTCAAACGAACACTGTTGCTTCGTAGAGTACAATGTGCGACAGAGACGGGAACAGAACACGAAACACTGTATACTTAGCGGTATATCGCTGTCCCTCTCGCACCATACTGTTAACTGTATATGTTGTATCAGCAGGTTATATAAAATGTTGTAAAATGCTCTGGAGAGGTCCAATGGCGGAGACCCTCGCTCCGCCTCTGAACGCCATTGGCTCTGCCGCTGCTGAAACTTAATTTATAAACGTGACTTTTTTGAGAAGCTCTCTTTGTCCGAACAAAAGCTATATGAGGCACAAAAACACAATTATGTTTTGTTGTAAGCGTTTGTAGAATCGTTCTGAATGGGAAAGTTGTGTATAATAATGTGATCGGGTCGATACAGGCTATACATGTGAAGCGACATATTTGCGTTCATTGTTTGTTAGTTTGTTCTCGGTTCAATGAGTTCGATCGCGATATAATTGTTAACGAATTGTTTTAGGCTTTTGTGGAGCTTTCGTCTTGAGATGTTAATAGTGTTTAAAGATTTCTTTGTGTGATTGCTATTGTGGATTTGTTTTATTTAAAACGTTTATTTTAAATAGGTATAAAGATTATTGTGTATTACATTATAAAGATATGGTTATATCTGTGATGAGAGAGTTTTTGGCTTTTTGGCAACTTTTCACTAACATTAAAACGCAAACAAATTTAATCAAACATTCCACAATATTCAGTTATTGGTTTCAATAATTACCCCCCCCCCTCCTCATTCACCCCCACTCCCCCTCCTCCCCCCTCCCCCGAACTCGTCTCATTGTAATTTAAATTGAGTCGTGTTCGTTCGACGAGCAAATTCAAATATTTCAATTTGAACGCACCTCGGTACCATGTTTGAATTTCAATTTTACAATCCAAGATGGCGGGTGTGAAAACTGCTATTTTTCATTTGCTAATTGTGATTAAAAATGAGTGAAATTTCATTATCAAACAACTTGAAGCGAACATTTGTTTTTATATTGGTAAACCTACCTATATTACTACTGGGTACCTACATAATCTCTGCCAGTAAGTCGCATCAAAATCCATTGCGTAGTCTATACTAATATAACAAAGAGGAAAGGTGTGATTGTTTGTTTGTCCTAAACTACTGCACCGATTTAAAAAAATCTTTCAGTTTTCGAAAGTTCATTTATCGAGGAAGGCTATCTATAGGATATATTATTGTTTCCCTTTGTGACGCAGACGAATTGCGCGGGTCAGCTAGTTTTAAATATTTAAGCATACATTGAGACAGACAACTTCAAACGAGGCTTGAGGAGGGTCTTTAAGGTTAGGTCGTAGGTAGCGACCCCTCAGTGTCCCCTGACATTGCAGAGGTTCATAAGCGACGGTAACCACTTACGATCAGGTGGCCCGTTGGCTCGTCTGTATTGACTTTGTTTTACTATGTAGTGATTTCTATCATAGTTAATATTAGTACAGGTGCAGGCGGGGTGCGCGGGGTGTGAAGGGTGCGCGGGGTGCGAGGGGAGAGAGGGGAGGGGGAGCGAGGGGAGGGTGCTCCTTAAATGAGAATTCCGCAGCGGAACGATCAACTCGCGAAATGTTCACATTTCGTAAACGTCTCAACTTGGAACTAGGGGTGGGACACGGGGTATCGATATTTACTTTAACTTGTGATTAAAATAATGGTTTGTTGTTTCTGTTTTGTAGCTACGAAATGAATGAACCGGTTTTGATTACGTTTTTTGTTTAAAAGGTGGATTGGTACAGTGTTCTTTAATGAAAATTAGTCTAAGATGGCCATTTCAAAATGGAGTGTGTTTTTTTTTAATACAACTAGAATAGATACATCTACTAATATTAAATTCAAAAACATTAAAGAAGTCTTTTTTTCATTTAAAAAACAATTAATTTCATTTCAGTTCAGAAATAAAAAATCGGAAAAGAAACTCTTCTTTAACGAACTTCTTTCAAAACGATTTTAGACAAAGAACATGGTCCCTACCTATCAATAATGGAACATAGGTAGGTAGGTATACATTACAAATTCCTAACTTTTAATGTTGAATTATAATTTAAAAGATAGTGATTGCTGATAAAAAAAATATTTAAAAAGCTTGAGAGGTGTCATGGGACACCCGAATAGAACGAAGTTCCTTTCGATTAAAAGATATCTTATATTTTTTTCCTAACGTAACGCGCGATAAGGAACGTGTTTTAAAAGATTTTGATCACAGCGCCATCTAGCGATAATCATCTAAAACAAAAAAAGTGTGGTGACAACTTTAAAAGTGTCGTGACAACTTTTCGTAACATTTTTTTCCGTCTAGCCCCCCTTCACAACGCGCCATAAGGAACTTCGTTCCAAAAGTCTCAGCTCAATGGGAAACCGTAGAGTTTCAGGCAGGTCAGATAAGAACCTAAATCATAGTTACATCCAGTGCAATTTAAATAAAAGTTTTAAAAAAATCAACAATAATTTCATCGAGTCATATCCCATCACTAGAGGGAGCGTGGGAGCGCGCAGAATATCTTGGCAAAGCGTTAAAATGAAATGTTCGCAATTTGAATATCGTTGTGTTCTGAACCCCTCCCTCCCTCCCCTCGCTTCCCTCCTCACACCCCTACTTACTCCTTATAGACATAATACGTTATTTGTCAAGGACATTGTATGAAAATCGCATGTAGTGAAATTTTGTTTTGATTGTAGTAACCATTATATGCAATAGTTTTCTGTAAGTAAAGATGGATATGTTCTTCTTTTCCAAAAGGTAGGGACTCTATTTAGATTTGTATTTTTTATAATTGTCATCTTATAACTTTACTTTGGGAGACATGTGGACCGATTCAGATTCCGGTACCGAGTACCTAGTCTAGGTACCAGTTTAATGTGTTTACATTACGCATTCTAATTGTACAGTAGGACCCCGATTATCCGGACCTCAGTTATCCGGATTCGCGATTATCCGGACTGCCAATCGCGACGAGTTTATTCTAACATTAACATGTCAAAACTTGCATAACGCCGCGCCACTCGTGCCGTCCGCGCCCGTCGCCCCACCCGCACCTCCCGCAGGGTGCGGGCGGCGGGACGGCCTAGCCGCTACACGCGTTTCTTATTGTTTTAGTTAGACGGCAATTGTTACTTCGTTTTAACGTGCGTGTCACGTCAACAAATTTTAAAATGTCAAAGCGTAAAAGAGTGGTGTTATCACTTAAAGATAAAATAAATATTATTGATTCATTAAAAAAAGGAGAAACCGGTCGTAAGTTAGCTGATAAGTATGGTGTGGGTACATCCACGATAAGTGATATCAAGAAAAATACTGATTCAATTTTGTCGTACACCTGCAAATTGGATTGTGATGACGGGAGTAAACATCGGAAAATGATGAAGAAACCGAAACATGAAC